>JADNYV010000001.1:1800000-2154531 GCA_015501055.1 Mucidula mucida | reverse complement strand
AGAACGACGACTTCATTCGTGAGACGATGGTGCAGATTATCGAAGGTTTGATGGCGTGTCACGAGAAGGGGTTTATCACCGCGACCTGAAGCCGAGAACATCCTCACTTCCAGCGATGGGAGCAGAGTGTACTTGGCTGACTTTGGGTTGTCGACGAAGGATCGCACGTCGACTGACTTTGGGGTGGGTACCTTGCCTTACATGTCGCCGGGTACGATTCCGCTGCACCTCTCATTCCTGGTACTGACGTGCTGCAGAGTGCATCGGGTCACAGTACACATCCTCTTACTACTCCCCGCAATACAACGATATTTTGGTCAGTGGGAGTCATCCTCGTCAACCTTGTCACCGGGTGCTATCCTTGGACAGCGCAGAGTGGGAGGATCCTCTGTTCAGGGCGTACCTGGGAGACCCAAACTCCATCGCAAAGACCATGCCGATACGCATCTCGGTAGAGTGTAACGAGTTATTGCAATTCATCTTCCAGGTGGATCCTCTCAGACGCATACCACTTTCTCGGTTGGGCATGCTTGTTGAGCAAGTCGAGACATTCTTCCTGGAGCCTAGGATTGAACTCCCGCTTCCTCCTCCGTCATGCCGGAACTCCGGAGGCGGTTCGATGCTAATGAATATTGATATTGCCGGGATCTCACCGCCTGATAGCTCGCTCGGGATGGGTGTTCGCCTCCCACCGATGAACGTCGCGGACCGGGATGTAGGCTATTTTGCTGGAGGGCGCTCATGATTGGCTGGTCCAATCATATACGCGGTTCGCTTCACAGTCTTTTGGTCATTCGTTTGGTTACAGATATTTCTCTGGTGGGTACTGGGGGCTTCAGACGCGCAAAATATGGCACTGGCAACTGTGGGCATAAACATACTTCCTTCCTGGCTGGGAAGTATCTCGGGATCTGGGGGCATGAGTACTTCTTTCTGGCTGGGGAAGTACATTGGGTACATGAGGGTTCATTCGAGAATTTGGGGCACAAATTGTGGGAATTCGGGGGCTTTGGGTACTGGGGGCATACTTCCTCTGGGAAGGCGTTCGGGATCGGCGGATATTCTCAAGGTCGCCTGGCAAACGACTTTGAATTGAATTGATGTGGCACTGGCAAGATATCTGTGTAGATGATTTGAGCACTAGTGAGGATTTCTTCGTACTTCCTTCCTGGCTGGGGAAGTACGATTGCTCATTTCCTCCCATCTCAACAACTTGGAATATATTTGAGGATATATGACGGTTCTCCGGCCAACGATCGCTCGACGATATTGCCGCATGGGATCATCAGAGAGTATCAGCATCATTTTGCAGAACTGATACTCTCACCTTGTTGCAGTGGAATTGACTAGTTTTGTCGCGTCGTGTCAGCACGTATATCGCAGAATTGATACGATGTGCCAGAGGGAGGAGCAGTGTCGAGAGTGCACGCCAAGTACTCTCGACGTGACTCGAATGTAGGATTTTTAATTCTTAGCTTGCACCAGAACTGACTACATTTTTGTATCTTCCGCTTGGTCGCCGGGATCGCGACTCGGTTGATGTACTCCGACTGCGTGCGTGGCTGGCGGAGGACAAGAGGACGGAGCCGGCAGACCATCTAACAGCCGAGTTTCGCCCAGACATTCTTTCTCATCGCTGCCTAACGCACATCTCAAGGAGCGAGAATTCCACAAGAAGGAACTGCTCGATACCGGCATGACCGGTCCCTTGAACTGGTACAAGATTTTGACCTCTGGCCTCGATGCAGAAGATAACAAAGGTCTTCTTTCTTTTTGAGATCTGAGTCCAACTTGATGTTTGACGTTTCTTGTACAGGCATTTCTGCAGAAAACATCATCATAACAAAGCCCACGTTCTTCGGTGGCGCTAATAATGATCTTATTGCGCGAGCCGATCTCCAATTGAAGAGCCTTAGCGCGACCTGCCCCAATCTCACGTACCGCGAATTCAATGCGGGGCACTGGATTCTCTGGGAGGCGAACTCGTAACTGGCGCATACCCCTGGGACTCCGCGCAGTCAATGGATCCTCTCTTCACATAGTACCTCCACAATCCCGACTTAATCGCCGGGTGAGTGCACCCTCCACTCTGCATATACATTCCGACTCATCTCCTCAGCGCAGTACATTGTCATATAGCAATCATCCTCTTGTTGGTACCGGGGGCTTCATATGTGTCCGGCTTGTTTACACCTCCTTCCTGGCTGGGGAGTTGGGGGCGTTCATTGTGGGATATGTGGGCTACATCGAGAACTGGGGGTTACGGGGGCATTGACAGACTTTGTGAACGGGGGCCTTATGGCACAGTCCACTTTGGGTTTCGGGGGCAAACTTCTTCCACTAGGGAGACATTTGGGATCAGTGGACATTATAACGGTCGTCTGGCAAACGACTGTTATTGCATGATGATGCACGCGCGTCTGAGAACGAACTCGTATCAGAACATGTTGCAGAATCGTCTTTTTTCGAGTAAAGGGGATATCGCTGTGTCACGTGTCAACGAACTGGTATATCCACGGCGTATCAGCACCATACATGAATTTTGGAATCGGATATTCAAGCCGACTCGGAGCGACCTGTAGAATGAGGTTCTCGAGACGTACTAGCATCGACAGCCGATCATCAGCACGTCCTGAGATATCGGTGATGCGCCTTCGTAGATGTAATGATGTATACAGTACTCGGCCAATGTAGAATACTTCTGTGTAGCAGAAGGAAAATATCAACAAAAAGGTTGTGCATCGATTTTTGAAATGACTAGTAAGTCACTGATCCCGGTACCCGTCATGGTCGCCGCCACCAAGTTGTTTTAACCCAGAAGCTTCACTCTCCATAAGGCGGAATACAACTCTTTCTACAGCCCTATGTGTCAATAAGTTCTGATAGTACGCACCTTGGTATTGAAAGAAGGCTCTATCAAGCGTTGTTCATCACCGACGTTGAGGCCTGAGGCCTGAGGCTCCGGCAGTCGAACCAGACGTTTGCTTCAGTTTGAGGTCCCCACCTTACCATAGCGACAGGTTCTCATGCTATCGCAAACTCAAGACCGAATAGTATTGAAGATCTTGAAGCAGACGTGGCACCGCGATGTTTTCTCGGGGAAACTGGCACCGATCAAAAGATGTCTAGGAAAGCCAGCGTACGCCACAATATGAAACCCATTAGTGGAACTAAATCCTGTACACTGATTCCACCATATGTCAGTAAGTACAGTGGGTATCCACTGCTTGTCCAACAACAAAATCTGTAGATAAGTAACGTTGTATAATAAAGCATTGGTACAGAGTCAAGGGCTACAAAGCGAGGGTAATGGCGGGCAAACAACAGAGCGAACATGACAGGTTTACTGGTAGATTGTTGAAAGCTCCATTGTGCAGGCCTCTCTTGCGGCAGACAGTTGAGGTGCTCGGAAGTAAACGAAGCCGTGGGAGACATCCGAGGCAAACCACTGCACAGCCACCTTCGCTGATCGACTCGATCGACCATCAACAAGAATTGGGACCATGGAGGAATACAGGCGAGTTTAATGAACACTAACAGTCGCTTTTCTTGGCAGATCCAAGTGCTCCGCTATCGGGTCTTTAATCTTTGCCAACATATTTTTCCTTGAACCTCTCGCAGTATCGTCTCAAGTCTCTGTGGCGCCTTTCTCCGATCGTCCTGGAGTATCATGTGAAAAAAAGGCAGTATAAGAGCTGGAGGCTCCTTGTCAATCGGTCTTTCTATCTCTTGCTTCGTACCAAATCATACTTTGGAAGCATAATTTGACTCTGCCGCCTATTGATTGATACTCTGTCCTCAACGCTCCCAGCCATTCTATCCACCATGTTTGCACCATCTCGTACTCTTCCCAATTTTACCCGCACTCTCGTCGACCACGGTCGTCTCTATCTTGAGGAGCTCATTGGCAGTGGAGGCTTTGGGGCCGTCTATCGCGGATGGGATATTACGTCGTCGTCGCACTATGCAGTAAAGGTCATGTTGACCCCCGCACTTGGATCCAGCGAAGAGAAGTTACTGTCTGCTGAGATAGATCTGCACAAGCGGGTCACCAAGCACAAGCACATCGTAACATTCCACAAATGCATCGTCGACGGACCATTCACCTTCATCCTGCTTGACCTCTGCTCGGGAGACGACCTCTACTCCCGCATTCAACAACACCAGTACAAGTTCAATGACGAGCTCATTCGCTCGACTATGATCCAGATCATAGACGCTCTGCAGTATTGTCATGACAAAGATGTCTACCATCGTGACCTCAAACCCGAGAACATCCTTACTTCCGGCGATGGGCGTAGTGTGTTCTTGGCTGACTTTGGGTTGTCGACCAGCGATGATGTGTCGGATCAGTTGCGTGTGGGCACGCTGGAGTATATGTCGCCGGGTATGTACCTCCTTTCTTTGATAGTCCGAGTCTTTGTCCTGATATTTTGCAGAGTGTGTCCGGTTAGACTCTTACAGCCCGTTCTATCTCCCCAAATACAACGACATCTGGTCTATGGGAATCATCTTGATCAACCTCGTAACTGATTCATACCCCTGGGACTCCGCACAGTCAACGGATCCTCTCTTCGAGGAATACCTGAACAATCCCGACTTCATCACCGAAAACACGCCCATAGAAATGTCATCAGAGTGCAGTAAACTGGTCAAAGACATCCTCAGACTCGACCCGTTCCAACGAGTATCGCTTGCTCAGATGCGTTCCGCCATTGAGAATATGGACACATTTTTCATGGAGCCCGGGGTTGAACGCAGCAGCTCGTAATGGGCTGCTCCAATTTTCTTGATATCCCAATTTGTAATCCTCTCATCATTGTGGTTATGGTGAGTGCACCCTCCCCTCTGCCTATATCATTCTGACCCCTCTCCTCAGTGCAACCAAGTGATGAGCATCTGGCACAGCCAAGGGACGAGAGCGCATCAACACCATGTGACTCGTCATTTGGGGACGCCGGGACCTTGCGCGTCTTGGCGTGCCACGTACCAGCATTATTTGCGAGACTGCTGTATACAAGTCGTGTTTGCACCATGGCAGACCCGGTCCAATGGCATGGCCAAATTTTGGAGTCGGATATGTATGCTGAGCTGTTGTCAGAGTCCTCGAGACGTATCGCAGCCTTCATGCATCTGCTTACTCGTCCCGCATGGACTAGTTCCTGAGATATTCGCCTGATGCGCATTCTTTGATGTAGTTATGTGTAGTACTCGGAGAATGTAGAATAAGTTGTTGGTTCTGTGTATCATAGAACAAAAATAAAAACAGTCGTATCCAATGTTACTACAGAACTCAGAATGACCAGTGACTTTTTCGTGGCAGCGAACAAATAGCGAACACATCACGATTTCTTTGCCAGTGCCAACAACAGTCGTTGAACTAGGATATAGGCAGAGATTTGATCTAAGACGCGTACGCCACAATACAAGACCCTTAGTTTATCTTACGCGCGTAGAGGATTTGTGTATGACACACGCAGCAATATCAGCAAAGGACATCCATGGCGCGGCAATGGCCACACCCACGGCCCACGTACATTACCGACAGGCAATTTTTGACCAAAATTGCCGCGTGTTAGCAGGAACGACTGTCTTCATACGCCTCACTCAGTCGGCTTCCAAGTCGATGCCGTAGCTACGCGTGTGTTCGTGGCGTGGACACATCCAACACCGAATCAAAGTTGCTCTGGACTAAATCTGCGCTTTTCCTGTCAGTGCGGTCTCCCTCCTCCACCAACACGGGTCAAGCGTCGACTACGAGACGAAGAGATGGACATGACAGGTACGCATTGGAACCGAAATCGTCGTCCTGATTTGACGAAATGCTCTGTAGTCCTTTGTGGTGTTTTGACAGTCTGCTTTAGTGTGGCGTCTTTCTCGGCTAGATCGGGGCAAGAAGCAGTCCCAATATCATGTGAAATCAACACGGAATAGAACCACTGGCTCCTGTTCGATCATCTTCATCGTCTCTTTGCTCTTACCTTCGTCAGACTTTGATAGTTTGACGTATTCTTGCTGTCTCCATCGCTTTACTGTTGCTCAATCTCTCTCATATCCAAATGTCCCGCTCACTTCCTGATTTCACCAACACAGTCGTCGCCCACGGTCGCCTCCATCTCACGAAGCTCCTAGGTGCTGGCGCCTTTGGTGTGGTGTACGAGGGTGTGGACATCCAGACGGCCTGCCCACTGCAGTACGCCGTGAAGGTGATGTTCACGCCCGCACCTGGCTCCTACGAAGAGGAGCTCCAAAGCGCCGAAGTCGAGCTGCACAAGCGCGTTTCTGACCACAACAACGTCGTCACCCTCTATGAACACATCGTCGAAGGTCCGTACAGTTACATTCTTCTCGCTCTCTGCCGTGGAGACAACCTCTACACTCGGCTGGGAAAACGGCAGTTTAGACAGAACGACGACTTCATTCGTGAGACGATGGTGCAGATTATCGAAGGTTTGATGGCGTGTCACGAGAAGGGGGTTTATCACCGCGACCTGAAGCCAGAGAACATCCTGACTTCCAGCGATGGGAGCAGAGTGTACTTGGCAGATTTTGGGTTATCGACGAAGGATCGCACGTCGACTGACTTTGGGGTGGGTACCTTGCCTTACATGTCGCCGGGTACGATTCCGCTGCACCTCTCATTCCTGGTACTGACGTGCTGCAGAGTGCATCGGGTCACAGTACACATCCTCTTACTACTCCCCACAATACAACGATATTTGGTCAGTGGGAGTCATCCTCGTCAACCTTGTCACCGGGTGCTATCCTTGGGACAGCGCAGAGTGGGAGGACCCTCTGTTCAGGGCATACCTGGGAGATCCCACTCTATCGCAAAGACCATGCCGATACGCATCTCGGTAGAGTGTAACGAGTTATTGCAATTCATCTTCCAGGTAGATCCACTCAGACGCATACCGCTTTCTCGGTTGGTCATGCTTGTTGAGCAAGTCGAGACATTCTTCCTGGAGCCTAGGATTGAACTCCCGCTTCCTCCTCCGCCATGCAACTCCGGAGGCGGTTCGATGCTAATGAATATTGATATTGCAGGGATCTCACCGCCTGATACCTCGCTCGGGATGGGTGTTCGTCTCCCACCGATGAACGTCGCGGACCGGGATGTAGGCTATTTTGCTGGAGGGCGCTCATAATTGGCTAGTCCAATCATACACGCGGTTCGCCTCACAGTCTTTTGGTCATTCGTTTGGTTACAGATATTTCTCTGGTGGGTACTGGGGGCTTCAGACGCGCAAAATATGGCACTGGCAACTGTGGGCATAAACATACTTCCTTCCTGGCTGGGAAGTATCTCGGGATCTGGGGGCATGAGTACTTCTTTCTGGCTGGGGAAGTACATTGGGTACATGAGGGTTCATTCGAGAATTTGGGGCACAAATTGTGGGAATTCGGGGGCTTTGGGTACTGGGGCATACTTCCTCTGGGAAGGCGTTCGGCATCGGCGGATATTCTCAAGGTCGCCTGGCAAACGACTTTGAATTGAAATGATGTGGCACTGGCAAGATATCTGTGTAGATGATTTGGGCACCAGTGAGGATTTCTTCGTACTTCCTTCCTGGCTGGGGAAGTACGATTGCTCATTTCCTCCCATCTCAACAACTTGGAATATATTTGAGGGTATATGACGGTTCTCCGGCCAACGATCGCTCGACGATATTGCCGCATGGGATCATCACAGAGTATCAGCATCATTTTGCAGAACTGATACTCTCACCTTGTTGCAGTGGATTTGACTAGTTTTGTCGCGTCGTGTCAGCACGTATATCGCAGAACTGATACGATGTTCCAGAGGGAGGAGGAGTGTCGGGAGTGCACGCCAAGTTGTGGCGTGCACTCTCGACGTGACTCGAATGTAGGATTTTTAATTCTTAGCTTGCACCAGAATTCACTACATTTTTGTATCTTCCGCTTGGTCGCCGAGATCGCGACTCGGTTGATGTACTCCGACAGCATGGCCGCCTGCCTGCGGTCAACTCGAGAGTACTAACGGCCCAAGTAGCTAGGTACGTATACTCGCTGCAACAGGATTCCGAACGAGGTTGCACGAATACGACTTAAAAGGCGATTATTGGTTCTCCTACCGGGTGAATCAATGACCATTGGCATTGGCTTTAGATAGATAGAAAATCGCTGTATTGCTAGTTGTATACAATAGCACTGCGCATTACTGCCTTTTTTAACTTGTGTACATGGAAACACGAGTCACGCCTTTCCGCATCGCCATCCCCATCGAACAGTTACCGGCACTGTTACTTCGCCGCCTGGACTCATTTCGGCTTACGAAGACGCCATGGTCATCTTCAGTGCTTTAGTAAGGTCCTGGAGGACTACAACATCGAGATAAGACTATCATGGATCCATCTCTCTACAAAGACCTGACTGTCTCTCGCGGCCTCAAGTATCATTACTTGTCGGCTCCTGCCACCGACAGCAACAAACCTGTGCTCCTGCTGCTTCACGGATTCCCGAGTACGTCTTGGGACTGGAGAGAGCAGGTCTCGTTCTTCCGCAAGGAAGGGTATGGCCTCATCGTGCCGGATATGCTGGGGTACGGAGGCACATCGAGTCCAGAGGATCCCGCCGCGTATCTATCTAGTCTGATCGCGAAGGACGTGATTGATATTCTGGACGCTGAGAAGGTGTCACAGGCTGTCATCATCGGCCATGACTGGTGCGATCTCGTATGGATCTACTGAAGGCTGACGTTCAAAGTGCTTGAAGGGGTTCCAAAATCACGAGCCGCCTCGCCAACTACTTTCCCGATCGCTTCATCGCGTACGCTTTTATGGCGGTGGCGTACATTGCGCCGACGACCGAGAATAATTACGAGGCGATGCTCGAATTCGTGGGTCTTTCTCAATATGATATCATATTGATGCTGAGCTGATATTGTTGTAGACGAAGAAGGCGTTCGGATACGAACTATTCGGGTACTGGCGGTTCTTCTCAGAGCCGGACGCGGTGAAGATTGTCGAGGAGCGCATGGACTCGTTCATTAGCGTGCTGTATGGAAAGGACAAGAATGCAATGGCGCAGAACTTTGCGCCACTCGGTGCACTGCGTGCGTGGCTGGCGGAGGATAAGAGGACGGAGCCGGCAGACTATCTAACAGCCGAGGTTCGCCCCGACATTCTTTCTCATCGCTGCCTAACGCACATCTCAAGGAGCGAGAATTCCACAAGAAGGAACTGCTCGATACCGGCATGACCGGTCCCTTGAACTGGTACAAGATTTTGACCTCTGGCCTCGATGCAGAAGATAACAAAGGTCTTCTTCCTTTCTGAGATCTGAGTCCAACTTGATGTTTGACGTTTCTTGTATAGGCATCCTGTAGAAAACATCATCATAACAAAGCCCACGTTCTTCGGTGGCGCTAAGAATGATCTTATTGCGCTAGCCGATCTCCAATTGAAGAGCCTTAGCGCGACGTGCCCCAATCTCACGTACCGCGAATTCAATGCGGGGCACTGGATTCTTTGGGAGGCGAAGGATGAGGTGAATAAGGAACTGCTCAAGTGGATCCAGGGCTTGTAGTAAGCGCAAATGTATAATATAGGTTTGTACACATAAGTAAGTAGGGGAACTCAATCTAGTACTATTCGTCAAAAGACAGAACCTTCGAGCCACTCCAACAAATCCCTATTCACTTCCTCTGCCTTTTGGATCATGACCCAATGGTCTGCGTCGTAGTCCTGGAACGTAAAGTGTGGCGCATATTGGAAGAAAGCGGCTCGCATGAGCGCAGCGATACCCATGTAGTCGCGGAGAGCACCAGCGAAGAACGTTGGTTTGTAAATGGTCGCGTTGGACTCTGGTATGCCTGAAATCTCGATGAGTTAGATGAACACAGAACAGTCGCCGATACAAACCCAAGTTGTCTGTCTGTCAATGTCGGACGTCAAGATTTTGTACCAGTTGAGAGAAGCAGCGACGCCGACGCGAGGAATACTGATTTGAGGTATTTATTCCTAGTGGCAGACGATGAGTATTCGATTTTCCGGTCATAAATAATCGCATTGTACCTCTGGCGATAAAAAGTACTCCGTCGTGGACTTGGACTCTAACCAAGCTTGTAGCGTCCCGGCGGGTGACCAATGGGTAATGGACAGACGCGGGTCTGTGGCGTATAAGAGGGAGAACAACGAATCAACGTTGTCGCTGACGATCTGGGGGGCATTGTCCTGAGAGAAGAAGCCCAATATCCCCACAGGTCGTACCAACAGTTGGCAACGACTACGAGACTTCATGAGCGCATATAATCGAATCATAGGTAAGCAAGTTACTAACCTGATTCGAGAATTCCGCATAGGTCGGTCCAGGGGGAGCCCAATATCCGACAGAAAAGAACGCAAACCGAGGAATCTATCTTGGAAGTATTCGCCAGCCGCCGCTTATTTTCGCGCCCCTACAACAGAAGTTCAGTATTGTGGCGATGTGAAAGGAAAAAAACAACTGACCAGTCATGCCCAATAGCAACTACATTTTCCACACCTTCATGATCCAGGATGTCAACAAGGTCCTTTGTAATGAGACTGCTCTTGTAAGCTCCGTCTCAAGGGGCCGAGCCGTACCCCCATATCCCAACATGTCCGGGACGATCAACCCGTATCCTTGGTTGGAGAAAAACTCGATTTGGTAGCGCCAGTCGTACGAGGAGCTAGGGAAGCCGTGTAGGAAAAGAAGATACGGCTTCGCGCCATCCTGGGAGACGAAAGTAGTAATGATAATTGAACCACGCGAGACGTTGAAGTCTCTGTACAACGACAGATCCGGAGTCGGTATGGCAAGAGCGCCACAGATCAGAACCAGGAGAGGGACGACGAAAGTACGCAGGAGAGACATTGTTGGGGGTTCAAGTTGTCGTTAGTCCAGTAGCCCGAGCCTTTTAAAGGCTTGCGTGCAGGTCGAGGTATCATTGATCATGAATTGAGCTGTAAGCTGCTTGGAGGACTAACCACTGACTAAACCTCCGTCAGCCTCACGTTAGTCAGTTTGCGCTCAGTGAGACTGCTTTGTCAATTGTCGGAAGACGTCGTTCCATCTACCTCTAGTATTCGACAAATGGATGTAGCGTGTGTCCGATACCGAGAGCAGAGATGCGGAGCGCGGGCCTGTTACGAGACGAACGAAACGATGTACCGGGATATCGGGGGATGATAGAGATGAAAACAGTTCATGACTGTCCAATTGCGCTGGCAAGTTCCAGTTTGGATGAAGAAAGGAAGAACTGAGAAAGCAAGCCAGGCACACCAGTCACGAGACCACTAAATCACACCAACCTAAACCGACCCGCTCGTCGAAAACGTTGAGGAAATCGAACAGCAACAGTGAACATTACAATAACAGAGACTCGTTGTCGCTCTCGAATTCCCTACAAGGTCAACATATTTTTCGTACGCTTTGAGCAACCGAGTCTGGCGCTTCTTTCAAGGAGCGATGTCATGCATGTAACTGTAACGAGGAAGAGCTGATTCTCGACGGGCTGCATGGTCAATCATTCTTATATTGATGTTGGCATCCACCGAAACCCGCGTCGTCTTAGAACCTTAGCGCTGAGCATGCAGCATTGCACATCGCTGAACGTCAACTAAACTTCTCAAAGACGACTAATTTCCCACGCCAACAGCGCCACAAAAGTACTAAATTTAGCGGCACACCTCCTTCGCACGCGAAAAGTAAGATACTAGAAAGAACTAAACTATTATACCTATTAAATTATAGAGTACGTCTGAGAGTCACAATTCACTTTCAATCAGACTTGTTACAGTGTCTGTCCGTGAGGAAATAGAGAACGGGAAAGGTTGCAGAGTCCTATCGATCGACGATGCATCAGAACGGAACAACAAAAAACGGCTATGATCACCTACACGGCTACGTTGTCAGTGTACTTGAGCTCGGGTGTGAGCTCGATCCCGTTTTCGTCAACCGCGCGTTTGATATTACAACTCGCCAGGAGGAGAACGACAGCGATCCAGATGCTGTTGTCTGCGAGATATCGACCAGGACATACTCTATTTCAGCGTCAGTGGGTTGCTTGATAATCTCCGCAACAGTACTCACCTTCGACCGAATCCAAACGGAGGAAGGAAAGGCTCCTCCTGGCCACCCATAATCTTCGGAAGGAATCTCTCCGGTTTGAACTCAGTGGGGTCTTTGTATGTCTCTTCATCCAGCGTCATGCCTCTACGAACAAAACGTCAGGAAAAAAAGACTTCTCGCATGAGTTAACGAACCTGATATTGGGAATGACGATAGTGTCCTTCGGAATGAACATCCCGCGATAAATATCGTCCTCAGTCGATACATGGGGAACGGCTGTCGAAAAAAAATGAGACTAAACCTCTAAGTACATCTATAGAATCAGCATACCGGTAGGCGCGACAGGTTTCCATCTGAACAACCATTTAGAACACTGTCTACAGACTCTCGCGGGGGAAGCACTCACCTCAACGTCTCGTGTAAGATAGACTCTGTATACGGCAGGTGCGAGCGATCATCAAAACCGGGTAGTCGATGTCGTCCAACACCTTATCAATCTCGTCCTGTGCTTTACGTTGACACTCCGGATGGAGAGTCATAGCCAATATGAACACCATCAGTGTTCCGTACACCTGATAATCACACACTCTATTTCAGACAATCGATGAACAGTTTGACAGGGATGATGGTCGTACCGTGTCAGATGCAGCCCAGTAGCACATCCCCGCCGCATTCTTGACGTGTTCTTGCCATTCGGTAGGATTTACGGGAGGCGTCGGAGAGAGGTCAACGTCAGGACGAAGCGATGTCTCCACGAATGAGGAAAACGCATTGTCCTTTGGCTGTTTAGTAATATTGAACGCTGCGTAATAATGAAATTAAAAAAACTAAAACTGCGCGTACCACATTGTTCTGAGCGAGATTAAATCCGTCGTTAAGGATTCGAGATGTCAAAGACCGAGCGTATCGAACCGATTTGCTGAACTCTGAGTACGGATACCACGTACATAGGCGTGCCACTGTTGCAATCAATGGTCTGGACACGTAGCTCGAACGCGCAGATACTCACATGACGGGAAACAGTCAGCCAGAAAGCTGTCTGCCCTTGCAAACGCCTCGGCGAGCTGCTCCACAAGCCAGATGAAACGATCTCCAGAAAGTTCGTGTCCGTACATGACCTTCATAATAACCGCAACAGGATACCTAGGCAACGGTCAGCCACGTAACATCTCCAGCGCGCGCGCACGAAAAAAGAACAACTTCTGCAGTGCCGCCGGATGCGTTTCAGGTGCCTGAATTAGCATCTTCTGAACGAGCTGGAGAGCCTCCCGCGTCTGTATAGTTTCATAATTGCGACATTCCTGACGCCCCAGAAACCGTTGAATCATCCCACGCTGCACGTGGAGGTCTTCGCCATACGGAAGAAAACCTAGCACCTTCTCCCATCCAATCCTAAAAATTTGCCGCATTAATGAGTATGAGGGCATCCGCTGCCGGGGATCTGGGGTACTCACATGTCGAGTACAGCGACCCTCGGCCGGCCACTGTACTTGCTGCCACGTTTATCTAGAAGGTCGTTGGCAGCTTGAACGGAGTCTAATATTAACATCCTGCGTCCAAGCACTTCGAGGTACATCACGTCGCCTGAAGATCATGCACGCAGGAGGTTACTATCACTGAGATCAGGAACCATAGGATGGAGCTGACGTACCGTAAGTCTTCGCCCATTCGTGAAAGGTCTCCCCTCGAAAGGGGCGATCGAGCTGGGCAGCGTTGGCCATGAACAGACGAAGATTCCCGACAAAGGCATCACGCGGCGGCCCGGGAGGAAGACTGGGCGAAAACTGCCGCTTGGAACGTGTCCGTGACGAGAAGAGAACTAGAGAAAGGAACAGTAGCGGGACGTATAGATAGATCTCAACGGAATTCATGAAGAGGGTACTATGAAGGTGCAGCATGGCAGCGCACGTACGTCCATTTTATAGGTTGCATTTTGGCGGCGGAGTCAGTAAACCAACGGTTCGATTATCATTCAATGTTTTGACCCACTTAGTCATTCTAATCGCCTGCGAGATAGAGACAGCTTATACCGGGAGCCAGGTGCTAGTGAATGCATTGCACTCGGTATGGAGTCCGTAGCTCAAGGCACCAGGCTAAACGTAGACTATACCGCCTGAGGAACAGCCTCGACGATGGTGGATCAGCGCCATTGGCAGGCATAACACTCTCTCCGTATGTCGAAGCATCGAGATTGAATCTGCATTCTTATGATAAGCACAGCACTACCGCTCAACGGAATGTCAGCATTCGCAAGGGCTGTAAAAAGAAACGACTGACTTACAGTGAGTAACACATCCCAAATTAAGTGAGAACCAGTAAAATAAAATACACCCTAAACCCTCACAAAGTCCAGGTCGTATCGACTTCGCCGTCCTTCACGAAGGGCTTGTCTAGTCCCACGACCACGCTTTCACATAACGGACAACTGCTGGCCAACATGTTGTCGAGTTCTGAACGGAGCTTTTCACGTTTTTTCCCACCGTCCATTTCGGCATCATTCCGACGTCCGCCCATTCCCGGAATCCAGGCCGGTGCCGAAACGATAGCGGCTAAAGCATCGGGAACGATGAGATTGCGCAGCTGGTCTCCCGCGTTCAACAGGTTTCGACCCAATAGGTTTGCGCCACTTTGAAGGGGATTCCCGAAGTTTGCCGACAGAAGCGTGCGTTGAGTTTGTGGCTGTCGAGAATTGGCGGTTCCATTAGTCGTAGTTGGTCCTCTGACAGGAGCAGGGTTAGTCCCTTTGACAAGCTCGTTCTGGAGTGCAATTATGCGTCTAAGAGAATGCGCTGGGAGATATTCCTTCGCCTGTGGCAATTGATGAGCCCGTGTTCCGCGCCTAGACTGGATAAGACACAACTCACCAAACCAATTAAACAGTCGGCGTGAAACGTATGGCGACAAGGGAAAACATAAAACTGGCGCGTCAAAAGGAGATGAGAGCAAACGGAGCATGACTCTCCCGCATCGATGGTTACGAAACGGTTCCTCAAAGCAGCTATATCCTCCTTGATCGATTCAGCAGTCTTCGTCGCCTCGTCCATGTCTCTCTTGAGAGTATCGATATGCGACGAATAACCTTCCAACGCATGCGCGATCTCCTCCTTGAAGTCATCAATGACGACGAAATCGGGAAAGAATGGTAGAATATCTTCAATCTTGAGCAAATCCGTATTCTCCAAAAAGCGCATTGCCCTACGTAACGGGTCAGCACAATAAAAGCGCCGCAAGCAGCAAGTGTACGTACGTCTTGATGTCTTTCTTGTCCTGGACCACATATCGCGCGATTTTCAGCCACAATTTCTTTCGTAAGGGGAGGTCCTGCTCTGGCATATCCGCATTAATCTGTGCAAGCTCTAGATCGCCCTTCTCGAGCGCCAAATCAACGCTGTTCTCCCAGAGGCCCATTTTGGAGTAGATATGAACACAGGGCGAGTCCGTCCGCTTTGTTTGCAAAGGCGGAGCGCATAATCCAAGTCATAGTACGGCTTCTCAGTAAGTGGATCTGAAGGAGCAGTCGACAAAAATCGGAGGAGAGGCCCGTCATCAGCCGTAGGCGCGCCAGGTGATATATAGAACGTAATGAGGAGATTGTGGAGGGTGGCGGAGGTGTTGTGTTGCTCAAACACTATATGGTTCAGGTACCGGATGGCGTGGTTCGGGGATAGAGGATCCCGGGCGACGTGCTGTAGTTGTAACAATGAAGGAATGAGCTTCAAGGGATCAAGCGAGGACTGCTTAAGCCACGAGTCAACGGTCTCCTTCGGCGCGTTCCGCATCAGTACTGGGCCGAAACGGTAATACAATGCTAGCTCCGTCTAAAGATATCAACATGAGTCGAGTCCAAACAAACAGCTTCTGGTTACAAACCTGTCGGTCAATGACTTCTATAGCTTTAGCCCAATCTTCTTCAAGGATCCAGTGTTCAATGACTTTTTCGAAGTCACCAATGACAGCAGCATAATGCAGGTACATGTCCGTCCGCCCATGGGACTGTATGAGCTCATAGGTCGTGTTAGGGTCCAAATTATGCTGCGCGAGTTCATCTCCTTTAGACGGCGAAAGAGGACCGTATTGCGACAAACCTTATATGTCTCCAGGAACTGTCGTAAGTCTTCTTCAAGTATGGTTCTTTCCGTCCGCAGGTTCTCTACATCACCCGAAACAGCTTCGGCAGCAACGATGTCGTCCAATTCGTTACACTTGCTTAGATAGAATTCCACGAGCCACGTGGCGAGCATCATACGTTGACTCAAGTCCTGGGTCAAGGTGAGTAAATGAGTGCATCACGAGAGGATCGATTCTACCTTCTTTCTCGTCCGTTCCAATCTTGAAATGAGGTAAGACCTCAACGCATCTCTTTCACCCGCGTCAAGAAACTTGAGTGTCACTTCTTCGAAAGAAACTGAGCACTGTGCGTAGCATTGAGCGGCCTGAAAATAGCGCCCTTCGCCGAAGAAAGAGTTGGCCTGGGCAGATAAAACGTGATCCCTTTGAATAGCGGATTCCTTGGTGTACGACAGAGCAACGTCATATTGCCCTTTCTCAAGGTATATCTTCCACACGTCGCGAGCTTCATTCTTCACCTCAAGCTCAAGTATCGTCTGGTCGGTATAGATCCAGTATGTCGACCTGATGGGATCAGCCACGATTCCGTGAATTTCTTCACCGGGTTTCTAGAGTTCACGTCAGCCACACTTAGGTAGAAGACAACAAAAGAAGTACCAGAGGCAGCGGCTCCTCCCAAGACACCTTGTCGTCTAATTGGCAAATAGCCACAACACGGTCGCGATATAGAACTATGTAGTGGAATTCTGTCAAAGCGATGGACAACGGGACATCGCCACCAGGATAAGGAAGAACGTCCGCGGCATCAATGAAGTCGTCCGACGTGGATTGAAAGTTGAGATTCCCATGAAAGATCCCAAGACCTGTCATCCACCCAACGGTCCTGGGCAAAGAATTGCTCTGAGTGGCATTAGGGGTGTAATAGTGAAGTTCGGAGTAGGTAAGGCTTCCTGGGAGATCAACAACCTTGGGAGAGCTGTTCGCAAAGACAAGCCCGAAACGACCGCCTTCTTCAGCCCTTCGATCGGGTGCCCCGACAAACTGGTATATTCGGGTGGGTGTCGAGACGACAACTAGAGCTTTCCTAGGGTCCGCAGGCGGGAAGAAGTTGTATTTGATTCCGGTCACAGGCTGTTTCTCCGGCAGTGCGAACACCTTCTGCAAGTGTCGCTCCTGCGACTTGAAAAAGTCCTCTTCCGCACTCAGCACTGCTTCATAGATGACACCGTCTCGGGAGCCAATGAGCATCTCGCGTGTCGACATCGGGTTTGTTGCCGAAAGTAAGGCTGCAGTGTTCCATGCAATGCTCTCTATAACCATACGCAGTGACTTGAGCTGACGCGGTTTCTTGGAAGTCCTGAAGAGATACCAGTTCTCGCCCTGCAGAGAGGTCACAATAATGTGTCGGCCGGAAGGGTCGAGAAAGATCTGGTATATGGTCATGTCTGTGGGCTTGCGGGGTATAGGTATTCTGTGAATGACGGCGGGGTGCGCAAACTCGATAATGAGGAGAACGTTGGATGCAAGGGCCATAACGAGCACGTCGGAGACGACGACGACCGAAACGAGAGGCGCATCGAGGTGACCAGGCTGTACAAAGCCAACACTGAATAAGGGCTGCAAGGCGCTCTCGTCTACCTAACGACTACTGTCAATTCTGCCATTGTTACTGCTAGAGTCACGTACATTGGCCGCTAAGCTCTGCTCCTCCGGTTCCAATTGTGAGGGTTCAAAGCCCTCATATTGCAACGGCGCTAATGCTGCTCCCGCGGATACTGACGTTGCATGCTCTACATCTGCCAAAACGATTATTATGCTGAGTATATGCGCATATATTCACGCACATTCGGAGAACATGGGCGCCTAATGGACCTCGGGCGAGCGAGGTGACCGTGGATGGAGAGAGACACGTGCGGACATTATTCGGCGTTGCGGCGTGACGTGCTTACCTCTTGCTATCTCATTTCATCGTCGTTCACAATGGCGCGCCCCATGCCGCGTTTGTTTCTCATTCGTCACGGTAAGCTGACTGTCAATAGCCTTGACTAGCGCCAACGTCACTGTAGGCGAGACGGAATGGTCGATGAATGGGTGTGTAATTTACGCGTTCTTGTGCGTTGCTAATGACTAGCAGGCGACATGTCGGTAGATCTATGCTATTCGGAAACCGTCTTCCTGATATTCGTTGAGACCGGACGCAGTGACATTCCCTTGACCGCTCGAGGAGAAGAGGAAATCACCAGCCGTGCCGATGTCCTCGTTGGCGAGGGAAGTGAGACCCATACCTATTCTATGAATGAATTGCCCTCATCTGTACATCAGAACCCATCGATCCCAAGAATCTATGCACTGTTTTTGTATCTCCTCGGATACGAGCTCACAGAACATTCCATCTGCTGTTCTCTAATGTCGAGACGCCTCACCACATCCTCACGGAAGAAGCCAGGGAGTGGGACTACGGAACGCTCATCATTTCTCTCATCGTGATGTTAGGTCTCATGACGTTTTACAGGAGATTATGAGGGCTTGAAGCCGTCCGAAATTCAAGCTCTGAATCCCGGCTGGAACATCTGGACGGACGGGTACACTCTCCATCGCCGCACTAACGTGTATTAAGTGTTTCTCAGATGCCCCAACGGAGAAAGTGTCCAAGAAATGGAGAATCGCGTCGATACAGTTATCGAAAGGGTAATGTGTAGTTCTTGGTTTCCATTCGTTACTCACTTTGTAGCAACAGGTCCGAGAATATCACCGCCAATACAAAGAGGAGGGTATAAACACCCGGGACGTCGTGATTGTTGCTCATGGGCACTTTAGCCGCGTATTTCTTGCGCGCTGGATCAACTTTCCCCTTCGTCTGGGTAGGCAGCCAGTTTATTGGTCTCATGTTTCGCTGACAACGCTGTAGGTACTCACTTCAACGTGGAGCCTGGAGGGGTAAGCCAAGCCCTTGTTCTCAATATAGTAGAACTGACTTGATTTGTGCAGGTCGCTGTGCTCAGTTATAACCATAACAATCTTGCCGAGCCTGCCCTGAATGCGCTCAACTTGTATGCGCATCTGCGATAGATAAATAGAAAGTTGTATTTGTATTTGAGCAAGCCATTGAAAGACCCTGTAAAGACCGACGCGTACATTGATTGTCAAGAGCCCCAGGTCAATATTTGGCGGAGACTTGCACGTTCTCTTCCCTTTCCTTCCATGACAGAGACCGATCTGCACAGTGTCCCGTCGACCTCCGAGAAAGACGGCGACCTCGACGCTATCTCTACTACTTCGGAGGGAGCAGGTGCTTTTTTGGAGTCGTCCTCATGTAGAACACGCGGTCTGATATTCTCTCACAGTGGACGTGGACCCGCCCACCGTGGACGCACCTGAAGAGAACGGTGCTACTGACGAACCAATAGGTAATGGCCACGATGAAACAGTAGGACCATCCGACACGAGGTCTGAAGACAAACCTGCGCCGAGCGAGGACACGCCTACACAGGATCCCGCGAAGACGAAACCCAGTACCAACTCTAGCAAACCCGCGATGGCGACAAAGACAGCGTCTGGGGCCAAGCCCGCCACCCTACCGTAAAAAGTGCGTCCCAAAGTCGCAGTGGCCAGCTTTCTCTATTGTTTACGCGATTTTGAGCAGGTATTAAATTCTGGTACTTTTGGAGCGGGATCAGCAAAGCCTGGGGCGCCCAAACCATCTTCTGCCTCCGCGGATGCCGCCAAAGCCCGTAAGCCCGTCGCGGCACCCACCAAACCTAGTCCCCCTCTGCCCGCGCCTCAGTCGGTGGTCTCAACTCCTCCGTAAGGAAACCTGCAACCGGTTCCGCAGATAAGCCGAGCCATGCGCCTAGGCCATCCGTGAGCAAAGCGACCGCCTCCGCCTCTGTCACCCCAGCCTCCGCGACTCGTGCTTCACCAGCCGATATCAAACCCAGCTCACCTGCGCGGCCTCGTGCCTCCGTGTCTGATGGAGTTAAGAGGGCACCCCTCACCGCGCGCGCAAGTCTAGGCGCTGCGGCATCCAAGCCCCCAGTGACCAAAGCGCCTGCACCGAAATCCCGCACCACATCATCCATTTCCTCCATCCGAGAGGTAAAGGAGGATCCCGTCCAGGGCAAGGTATTATCGGATTTACAGGACAAGGTAATTGACTCTCCATTCTTATACCTTTATTGTTCGTTCTGATCTCTAAACTATAGCTAAAGGAAACCGCTGATTCTCTCACTTCAAAGACCGACGAAGTTGCGAATCTTGAGTCGAGCTTGGCTGAAGCCAAGGCAGCTCTAGATGCTGTCCAGGCAGAGGTTGAGGCTAAAAGTGTCGCTGCTTCGGAGCTGGAACAGGCCAAGGCGGCTTTGGAATCCCAATTGAAGGAGGCGCAAGACGCTTTGCAACGCAACTCCGGCGCTCACGATGAAAGTAGCTCCGCTTTGGATTCATTAAAGGAGGAGGTACGGATGTTTACACGCGACTAACTATTCGTACTGATACTGGTCTAGTTGGCTGCAGCGAAGGAGGCCTCCCTGACTAGTACTTCCACCGTCGAGACCCTCAATGCTCAAATTGCGGAGTTGGAGGCTGAAGTCGCTAAAGCCAAGGAGTCTTTTGAAGCCATCAAATCCTCGCAATCCTCGTCTCAGGCCGAAATCACCGCCGCTGCCGCCGTAGAGCACGATGCTTTACTCAAAGCCCAAGCCGATTTCGCGACTATACAAGCCGAAACGGAAGCGTTAAAGGTCACACATTCTAAAGCCCTCGCTGAGGCAATGGAGAAGATAGCTCAACTCGAGAGCCAGACCTCCGGCGTCGCAGAATTGGAAGAGCAGGTATCCACTCTCAAGAAGGAGAAGGAAGAGAGTGCGAGCAAGGTCTCTGAATTGGAGATTGAGATTCTAGAGTTGAACGAGGCTCAGGAGACGTCCGAAGATACTCATCAGAAGTCTCTCGCCGAGCTCAAGGCGCTACAACAAGAACTTGTTGCCGCCAAGGAAGCTGCAGAACAAGCGTTAAAGGATGCACAGGCCAAGGAGGCGGAGTTGCTGGCTAGCGTTGAGGATCTCAAGACGGAGCATGCGGACGCTTTGAAGTTGGCTGCGGAGGAACAGGAGAAAGTGGTTGCTCAACTTTCTTCGTTGAAAGCCGACCTGGAAGCTGCTCAGACTGCACACGAAACCACGAAGACCGACGCGTCTGCCGCCGCGGAGGCTCATGCACAAGCTCTGGAGGAGGCTGAAGCACGCTATCTCGCGAAGCAGAAAGAGTTATCCGAAGAGCTGCAGAAGATTACTGAGGAGCTCGAGGTACGTCCAAATGCTTTAGTCTGTTCTGAAAAGCAATACTTATTGCTTCATAGAGTCAAGAGTCGCAATATAACGCCAAAGTGGATGTCGTCAAAGCAGAGCACGAGAAACTTCTCCAAGAAGCTTTCGAGCGCGCCAAGGTGGGTTTCTTTGATTCCACCAAGCATAGTGATACAACCATAAACCTAGTCCGAGGCGAGTGAGGAACATCGAGAAGACTTGAATGGAGTTCGTTTGAAATTCGATTCAACGACAACTCAGATGGCCGCGAACCATAGCTCCGCTCTCGAAGACCTCAAGTCCGAACATCAGGCGGCTCTTGAAGAGCAAAGCAAGGCAGCCGAGAAGCAGATCAGCAAGCTTACGCTCGAGCTCAAAGCAACTCAAGATGATCTGGCCAAGTCGAAAGCAGCTTATGAGGCTGCGAAAGCCGAGATCGACTCTCTTACGGCGCAACGGGACGAGGCTCGCTCTGCTGCATCGGCCTCGCCATCACTGTCTCCTGAGCAGGCAGAAGAGATCGCACATATGAAGACGGAACTCTCCAACACTAAAGACGACCTTTTGGCGTCCAACGAGGTTCTCGCTCTCACGAAATCGTCACTCACGGAAATGTCGAACAAGCATACGCAGGAGCTTGAAGAGGCTGCGAAGAGCCGTGCTGACGAAGTCACCAGGCTCAAGACCGCTCATGACGGGGAGATCGCTGCCTTCGCGAAAGAGAAGTCCGAGCTTCAGATCAAGCTTTCTGACCTGGAAGGGGACTTAGCGACTGCCAGGGCGACACTCGCCGCGGAGCCAGTTGCGCCGAAGAGCAACGGGACGCCGATACCACCCCAGTCTCCTGGTGTGACGAAGGAGGAGCTGACGCGCATGCACGAGGCGCACAACCTCAAGATTCACGATCTCAACGCCGAACATGAGAAGGCCATTAGGGCTCTTACGGCTCGACTCGAGATGGCGGAGGCGGCTGTTACTGATGCTACCAGTCAGATCGAGCGGAAGAACATGGAGATTGAGTTGATGGAGCGTGACCAGGAAGAAAGTGGAGAGCAGATCAAGAGGTAAGGTTACTCCCTGAATGTGTGTGTGGCGTGTTGCTGATGCCTTGACAGTTTGAAGGAGGATCTTGACCAGCTCTCGGAACTGCTCCAGGCGAAGGCGAAGGAGGAGTAGGAGGTCGTATCGTACTTTTCGGAAGCGTCTTAATCCACTCTCTTGACTCTTATGCATATTCTACTTAGTGTTTCATTTCTTCCTTCCTGTCTCACATCACTTTTTTTACCGTATCGTACAACTATGCACAGTGGATTCGCAAGGTCTGCAGTTCTATTTTCTCTGACGAATGTTATACCCTGCCGCGCGTCAGAGACGGAGTGAATAGCCAAGTTGGGCAGACATTTCTGATTGTCCTCTTGACGAAATGAAGGTTGAATGAATTTGCATCCAAGGGAGGAGTTGCAGACAGCAGACAACCTCCCTCCCCGCAACTTGCCCCGGCCCGCAACGGCCATCAGTAAACAGTAAACATCGCGTCTCCCTCTCCTTACACGTGATATGAAGTCTTCTCCTTCACGCGAAGGAGGGTCAAACTTGGGTCCAACCACCAAATGTCAGTTGTCGACGACGAACAGCCGCTCTTCGAACCATCGTTAGACATCAAGGTTTGTTTCTCTCATACGCTGATATGCATGAAGAATTCATCGGCGCGGCTAGAGAGACTTGAACAGAGTCGTAAGCAGGTATCTATTCAACAATGGCATCTTTTCGGGCTCGAAAACCTATGACGATGCACCGAATCCGTGTCTACGGATGGAGGGATATGGGTCTTTTGGCTTACCGCTCAGCGACAGGGAGGTTAAGGATATGGAGGTATTCGCTGCGCGCGCTGACTCTGGTGTTGAAGTGGGAGATGGTGGACTGACGGTTGCCGGCGACAAGGTGCGCGTAATTGACGCGTCGTTTCATGCTCAGTCTTCCTCATCGTCCTCTACTAGGTGCACGTTGATAATCCCAGATTTGACGCCTACGTGAAGGATACCGTCGGACCAGCTCTTAATGCTCTGGTATTTGGACCTAAAGTAAAGAGATTCGACGTGAATTATCGACTCCGAAGTCTGAGTATTCGAGGATCCAGTTCTGGGTACGTTGCTTCGCAAGTCCCCTTTTGGGCAACTCTTTTAACGCGCATTTTAGATTCTCTCTTTGGAGTCATGAAACGTGTGTGATATCTGATGATAAATCTCCTCTAGTCTTATGCAGTCACAGCGTCTCGGAGGACTCACAATACGGAACGCTCTGCATCATTCTGCCCTCACGCCATGTCGGCGGCCGAATACACACCACTCACCAAGGCGTTACCAGAACTTTTGAGACTGCTAGTGACGACGCTGCGCGCCTGACTGCCCTTGCATGGTATACAGGTGTCAGTCATAATTTGGAATCTATTCAAAGTGGGCATATAGTATGTCTTTGCTATGAGCTCGCTGGCGACCCTCTGCTGCTCGATTTGCGGGATACACCACGTCTCCCACAACTTGACCAAGCTTCGGCGCGACTCAGACACATTTTTCGCTCATGGCAGCACCACTTGAAGGATACGCGACGTCGTAATGGTACGGTTGCCGCACCACAATTTCTCGTCTGCCTCCTGGACCACACGTACTCCGATGGGCCGCATAAAATTTCTGCTCTGAAATCCTCCGATAAATTGAAGCTCGAACAGCTTGAGCCTTGGGCCAAAGAGTATGGGTTTGATCTGCATTTTTCATCCGTGGAATACGCCGAATGGTGGCGGCGACGCGAAAACGACCCATATGGCTCATTGGGCGGCTTTCCAGGGCCAGAATACGCTGCAGACTACGAGTCAAACTACGGCGCCGAAGACGAGTCTCATCAATCAGAATCAGATTCAAGTGACGACGATAGTGGACCGGAAATTATGCTGTCATTCAAGAATGTAAGGACTCTCGAAGGCATACCGATGCAGATGACTGGTCGAGTCATTGACAGCCTACACGAAGAAGATGACCCAACCTCCTGCTTCATCAACGATAATGCCGATTGGGACTCTTGTCTAGTTCCGGAGGAATTATGGGTACGTACTTCTACAATGGGTTTCTGGTCTTAGCTCAATTCCAAAGAAGGATGGTGTGACTGCACAAAGTCGGTCAACGTCTCTGACTCAACTCAGCTGCTCTTACTGATAGTTACACGCACTAGCTCATAAATTCTCCGCCGTCGTCATTTCACCCCAAAAGTCGAGGGATATCGGCTTTATCTTCAAGGATATCACATTTGCTTTGGGAAATTTGAGCGTCCTGTCGAAAGCCCCTACGTCACCGAAAGACAAGAAGATTCTTGCAGTCCTCCTGCAATGGTTAAAGAATGCTAACAGCAATACATCAGTGACATGTCGGGAGGTAGCTGCTTTCTTGCGAGGCTGTGCTGACCGCTGGCGCGATATACCTCTTCTCCGGGACATCGTACGCTATTGTGGCCAGAGCTCTGCATCGAGCTGATGGGCGCGGATGGACTGGTCCGTTCATATCAAACTTTTGGCTGGAGCGAGCTGAACGGCTTGTATGGGTCGACTTTCATTTTTAGTACCCCTCAATGCTGACTCGTTTTGGCAGGTACACTGGAATCCTATCTACGACTCCATCCCATGAACTTCGTGTTCGGTTCATCAAGGATTTGCTGACCACCGCCAAGGCGCAAAACGACACTACTGTCACTGCGTGGTGTCAAGTTCAGCGAGAGCTCATGCTCAACACGGCGACGACCCTCAAAATTGTGGATATCGACTGGATCCTGGATCTTGTAGAAGCAAAAGAGAACCCAGATGTTTTCTTGTACTCAGTGTAAGTGCACGTTTCTTGCAGCCACCTTTCGTTGACAATGACATTTTGCTTAGCGTGATCCCTCGGCTTCAGGCAATACAACTGTGTAATGTCGGTTTTTGGGATGCTTTCCTGTCACGTCTTGCCAAACAGCCTCGTCATATTCCGATGATTCATACATGTATCGCAGATATGGCAGATCGCATGTCGCCATGGACGATGCCACCGCTACCTTCAACTGGTAAAACAGTTGACCAGCAGGTCGTCGACGCCATTATTTCGTTTCTCAGACTTGGCATTCGCTTCAGCTGTTTCGACACATGCATGCGTCTGTTAGACAGGATGTGGAAAACCTTTCCTCCAGAGGCAACGGTGTATTATCCGTTGCTTGTGCCCGAAGTAGATGGGCTTCTTCTCCAGATACCGAAAGGTAATGAATGTCTCGAGATCTTCTTTTTGAGAACTACTTCGCTTCTCGAGCCGTCTTCTGCCATGTCTTTGGATGCGTTCCGCATTTTCCGGATTGCTCTAATACGTTCCGGGAAATGGGCAATCAGATCTTTGTCCAAATCGTAAGGCCATTCATATCGAACGCTTCTTTTGACCAACTGACGGTCCCTGGTAGATTGACTCCAGAGCGAGTCAACGACATTGCAAAAAATTCAGGCATCATGAAACGACTCATCAGCCTTGTGTGCCATACACTTCCGCGTCTGGCCAAATCAGCAGAGGCGACTGAGATGCTTGACAACATCAAGCAGCTCTGTCTCGTCGCTAAAATTAATGCTTTCTCGCCACGCTCGTTGATGCCCCAAGATGGTCTCCGCAAAGTGGGCGGCAATTCGGGAATAGAGCTGCTTGAACTATGTTTTGATATGGACCTCCTTGCGGAAGCAGGTCAAGCACTCGACCGTTTCCTTGTGGCTCCACCGGCTAACGATGCGCTGTACATTGAACACGGATTAATACCCCTGCTTAAGGAGCTTCCTCATTTCCTATACACGCATCATTCGTCCCTAAAATGCACTCCATTCTCGACGTTCGCAGCCGATGTCATAACAAAATTTGTGCGATACGTTTTGCCGCCAAAACCAAGCCATACAATCCCTTCTGCGGAGCTCGAAGCTACTGGGTGTCAGTGTACTTGGTGCACCAAACGTCTCGTACCCTTCATGCTTAACACCGAAGAAAGCCTCAGAGTGACTACGTGTAGTATTCATCATGTTGAAGATCGTCTTAAACGGACGAAGAAATGGGATTTCACTTGGAAACGGAATGATATTCATGACGGACTGTTAACTGCAAGTTCCATCTCTGCTTCGCCAAATTGTTCTCATCCTAACGGTTGTCTAGATATACAAACCGCCGCATATGGTTGAAAACGCCAAATGGCTTCAAAATCAAAAGAAGGGACGTGATGTGCTGCGCCTGCTTGGGGATGAGGAGCACCAGCGACAGATCTTGGGTTCGGATTATCAATGGGTGGTTGGAACCATCGAGGGCACGGCCCGTCCACCTACTGTACCGCTTAGTACTCGCGCGAACGGAGTGGGGGCGAAGCGTCAATCTGAGAGCATGAGTACTCAACAGTCGAAGAAGCCACGGCTGTTGTGAATAGGAACGGAGGTCGTCGGGAGTTGCGACTTGGCTACTACACCTTCCTTCTTTTACATGACACACACTCACAGTCTTAATTTACTATCTACATTCTAATTGCGTCGTCAACTTGAACAAGGCGTGAGAAACTAATCACGAATTTCGAACTCCATCTCACGCAGAGAATTGAAGCCTTTGAGTACTAGGCCCGGACACGAACTACAGGACTCGCGATTGATGAAGTAGGTCTCTCAGTAAGAAATCTATCAAGGGCGGGCCGTATACCGTCAACCCATGATGCATTGAACCTATTTCGAAGGCATATGGTTTTCCCACATACGAATCTAGACCTCAGGTCTTCGTGGTCACGACGCATGATTGTTGTCGTTGGATTGGTATTAGAAGAGTTCGTCGGAGACTCGGAGTTGATCAATCCAATCTCTCATCTGTGCCACCACTATCAATATGCTGATCACCAAGACAGAACAAGATCTCCCTACCACGGCGGGCAATGGCTCGCCCATGCGTGTGTTTGTGCTGAAGCCTGACTTGCCGAACTATCCGCAGGCAAAGTTCCCAGGTGCGTCGTTCGTCGTGGGTGTGGGGCGGTTCTGAACGGCAATTGAGCAGGTGTTGTCGTGTTCAGGTGAAGAGATTCTTGTTACTCGCAGGTGCATGTTCGAATGGTCTCTAGTGAGATTTACCAAGTGACTGGCCCCGTCGAACGCTTCGCGGGTCAGATCGCTAGCCGGGATACGTCGTCGGTATGTCGTCGCGATCGATCTAATAGTACCGTCTGAACGTATTCTACAGTCTTGCCATCCAGCTTCCACGAATTCCAAGGACCCGAGGCTATCCCGTATGATGATGAGGGTACGTATATTAATGCATTGATCTGCCTCGATGCTTTACTTACGCTTTGATATAGGAACTGACCGAGGAAATAGGTTCAAGGTTCGTCCTTGGAGTCATTCGTACCGTCCGCGAAGAATTAATCGTTTCACAGATCGAGAAAGAGGTCGCTGCTTATGATGAAGTGTGCTCGAAAATTGACCGTCTGAAATCTCACTCACACTTCTGTTCCAGGACGCTAAGCTTGCCATCGACGTCCTGATTGCTCATCCCAACTGCAATGGTCGCATCGCAGGTGAAGATCATTGCCGATCTTATCTTATCGTATCATCTAATCACCGACAATGACAGTGACCGGAATGTGTATGGGCGGCCATTTGGTATGTTTCCTTTCACCTACGAGTACCTTTGCTGATAATCGCAATTGATTTATAGGCGTTTAGGGTGCGCTGCTAGCCTTCTACGGTGTAGTGATCAGCATTGACTGTTTGACGTAGGCTGCGTTTGATCCTCGCGTCCTCTCTGCTTGGTGCTGGTTTGCTACGGATATCCACAGCGCTACTATCGGCAAAGGAAAGCAGGACGATTCCTTGATCCGCGTTCGGAGTGGCGCATTGACAGACAAAGAGGTGGTGGTATGTATCTCTTTAGTCCAGCACAGGATATACCTCAATCTCGACTTGCGATAGATGGTCTTTGGGAAACAAGACACTCATGTACCCCGAGCTGGACGCGACCTTATCCGCAAAGAGCTTGAGGATGCTAAAGTGATCTCCACTGTATGTTGCCTCCCTAATGCTATTTCACTGGCACCGCGTCATTGACGTTGTCCTTTTCTCTAGTTCCTCGAGGTTCAGGCGCAGCACGCCTTCGTCCGTGACGAAGCCTCGAAAGGGCGCTGGGATGCTGCTCTGACACGGTCCCTCTTCGGCCTTATGATAGAGGTTTTCCAGAGGACCGCTGGCAGGGACTTGGGTCCGAAGGTTGGAACGGTGGCGGAGCCCGAACATGTCTGCTAAACGCGGGAGCAGGGTTTTTGTTGTAGGATAGAGCGCGACCTCCCGCTAATGCGAGGAAAATGTTAAAGGATATGCTGTAAAGAAGTGAAATCAAAATCAATGTGAGGTTCCTGTTTTAAACGCTGGGAGAATATCATAGCAGAGCTACGCGTACCGAAGCGCCACGCATCGCGTCGAAGGCGTGAAAATCTTCGCCAAGAGCATGTCAGTGCGGACTTCCAATCTGACAAGTACTTAAGGCTGATCCCCAACGAATTACTCTCACCACGACTATGGACTCGACTGAGGACGAAGTCTCCTTTTCTGCATCGTCGGCCTCATCTCCGTCATACGAAGACATAGAGGCAATCCAGGACTGCGACAAATACAAGGGCCTCACGAGGACGAGGAGCGTTTGGTAGAGATGTTTGATATCGAGGTACCCACTTCCGCCAGCGCATACAGACGCGTTGCTCACCGCCATCTTACAGGACAACTTGGAACGCGTGTTATGTGGAGAGCTCCGATTCAATGGCTCATTTGCGCATTTCCTTGATTATCCCGGCGCCATCAACCCATGCCTACATCTCGACGGACTAGGATCTATTGGTTTGCCACTCAACGACCGCGAAGCCCGTGAGATCATCCGACATTCCGCGTCTACACAAAACAGTGATGGACAGGACGTGATTTGGTCTTTTCCGGGGGACAAGGTAAAATACGCGTTCTCTTATGATGATTGTTCGTCACGTCCGATTGTAGATCCGTTTTGACAACCCTGAATGGGCAACCTGGATCAACGATACGGTTGGACCGGCCCTAAATGTCGCCTTGGACGTCAAAGTGGTTCGAACCGTCGTTCAGTATCGGCTAAAGAGTTTGACTATACGAGGACCCCACACCAAGTACGTGTACAATCATCTGCGCCACCGATTTCTAAATCATTTTCAGTTCGATTGATTTCTCTGCAGAGTCCGTTGTATAGTCCCATTTGCACAAGCTTGATTCTGCTTCAATGCTAGGATTCGCGATGACCCTCAACAGTACGGAATGCTTTCTATCGTTCTTCCCTCGCATCATGTCGGTGGCGCAGTACACATGATGCATGACGGAGCGACGATAACGTTCAACACTGAAGACCAAAGTGCTGCATCTATTACTGCTATTGCCGCATACAACGCCGTTAGCCAAAGACTAGACCCCATCCATTCGGGATACGTCGTGTGTCTATGCTACGAGCTCAGGTTTCTCGGCAGACAAGAGTCCATTCCTCGTCTTCCTGACCTCGCAGGGGCAAGGTTGCAGCTTCTCTGTGTATTCCGCTCCTGGAGGCAGTGGCTGGACTTTGGCGCGGAAGATGTCGATGAGGACTCGGATTTCGACGACGATGAGACGCCGGACTGTGTCGCTTGCTTGTGCGAGCGCACTTACGATGATGGTACTGCCAAATTCAAGGCAACGTCTCTCAGAGGCTCTGATCGCCTGATGCTCGAACACATCGCACCTCTGGCGAAAACCTACGGTTTCGACCTGCATCTAGCGCATGTCACGTACAAGCAAAGCGGTATTGCTAGCTTCAACAGCGTCCGGCGCCGCAAGTGGGGTGGCTGCGAATGTGGTGGCTGTTCAGAGGATATGGTCAGTTCTTGTGACGAGGATGCCGCTGACTGGAGTGACGTTAACGTGAACAAACTTGAAATGACCGAGGATGTGGAGTCGATCAACCTCGATTTGTCGATTCTGGCCCTCGACGGGATGCCAATGCAGATGTCGGGTGCAACAGTTGAGGCGATGAAAAGACAAGACGGCAACATGGACAATGGCTATAGTGGATATTTTATCAACGGGAGTTTAGAACACGGGGACAGAAAACCCAGTCTCAAAAGGGAGAGACGGACGGTATGTATTTCGTACTTCTATACTGCTAGTAAGCTCACGAGTCCGTCCAGTGGGGAACTCTCACATACTGTAAGAACCGTTTCCAATATACTTACACCGACTGATATATGCATTTGCAGCATACATACGTACTGCTCTCATCATTACTCCGGAGGCCTCGCCAACCGTCAACTTTGCCCTCGGCGATGTACGCGAGTTTGCGTGTATGGCTTTGGAGTCGTCTTCATCGGAAACGCCCACGACGAAAGAACAGCGACTCGTGGAAGCTCTCTTGGCGTGGTCCACGAAGAATCAAACTCTGCAGGTGGCAAAAGCGGCCAGCGTGTTGGCCATGAAAGAGGTTACTAAGGTGTTGCGGGATAGTGCCGAACGTTGGAACAGTACCGATCTTTTCGTGAAAACACTGGAATCTTGTGGCTTGGGCCGATGCATGATGACAGTGGGAGTCAACGGATTATTATCAGGGTACAGGGCGTTCGATTGGGACACTCTAAGAGCAGTGTAAATATCTCCCTGACCGTGACTTCTTTAGCTAATGAGTTCATAGGTTTTCGGAGATCCTATCCAAAACGATGTCCATTACTCTTTGCGCTCAACTCGTCGATGGCGTACGTTTGATTGCGGTAGACAGTCTGACGCAGACGTTCTTTCCTGGTGCGAGACACAGAAAGAACTGGCTTTGGACACGTTGAAGCAATCGCCGTGTCCGAGATCGACTGGGTAATGAAAGTCGTCCAGTGCAAGCAGGATCCGACTGACTTTTTGCGCACTGTGTAAGCCTGATATTCTTACAATTCATGTTTGACTCAATGTGGCGTTTACAGACTCATTCCTCGTCTGCACTCCGTTCAGCCGTCTAACATGACAGTCTGGATAGCTATTCTCCATACATCGACATTTGTCCCTCCGAGTCCCCTCCATGGACCGGCGTAGAGCGTTCAGAAATTATAAGGACATGTCTCGGGCATATTGCTAACAATATGCCACCGTATCGAAACCGAAAAGCAAAACGACTGCATATCGTTCCAACGCAACGAACATCTCGGTTCCCACCATTAGTCCTATTCTCTCTGTTCTAGCACTGGGCATTCGCTTCAATCGTTTTGAAGTTTGTCTCCCTCTCTTGGACAATATGTGGTTGCAACGAGAGGAACAGAGCAAACTCCATCCCCAGCACAGCCCCGAGCGTGTATTATTCGTCGCTGGTGCCCGAAGTGAAGAAGTTGCTCAAGAGCAAGCAGGAGTTGAGACAATCCCTCGAACTTTCTTCTCACAGGCTGCCTCTGACCTCATATCATCGAATTCGACTCTCACCGCAGTCTTACGCACTGCGTTGTTGTTGTCTAGGGACGCGATCACTATTATGAAGACATAGTGCGTTCATCGCTTGCGACATATAATACTTCGACTGATTGATATTATCTTTTTCAGTCTAACGACAGATCGTGTGAAGGCACTTGCCAAGAGCCAGGATGGTCAACTCAAGGATCTGACCTTGTTCATATCCGAGAATCTTCGGACCCAAGCTGACTCGTCAGAGTCCTTGCAGACGCTTCAAGGCACGCTCAAGCTTTGTCTTGCTGGCATGATTGGCCACTTCACATTGATCCCGGCCTACTCTTTTTACGCCTACCTTCATATCAACGCCGACATCGAACTTCTTAAGCACTGCTTCACTCTCCGACTTCCTAGCGAAGTAAATCGAGTCCTCACACACTTTTTAGCGGTGCCTAAATCTACCGAGCCCGGATATATCCAGGACGGACTGGTACCGCTCCTCAAAGCCTTGCCCGAGTTTCTGCACACACGACAGTTATCCCTGGTGGATGCACCCTTTTCGACATTCGCTGCTGAAGTAGCAAAGACGTTCGTTCGACATACCATGGGAACAAGGCCATCAGACGTGGTTCCTCTTCGAGAGTTACTAGCTGTCGGATGCGGATGCGAACACTGTCGCATTTCGTTAATACCTTTCTTGACCAACGAACAGCTGAAAGCAGACATCCGCGCTGTCGTCGCTACGCGTCTCCATTTAGAACGCCAGCTGATGCCCACGAAAAAATGGGGTTTCACGTGGACGACTACTTCTCATACCTTGCAGGTAGGGCAGAGAGTTCCTTTTATCTGAAAGACTTGTTCTGAAAAGTTTCCTGCTGCAGATCGTTAAACCTCCGCGCATGATTGCGGTTGGGAAGTGGGCTGGTGCGCAGACGAGAGGATACGCTTTCCTTGCCCTGTTGGGAGACGAAGAGCAGCCGCGACGGATTTTGGGCACTGATTATACGTGGGTGACGGGGACTATTGCGGGGACAGCGACTCCGCCCGCCTTGCCTTTCGTGAACACTACCAAGCGGCTTTCCGGCGGTGACAGTGCTCCTAGCGGACAGACGAAGAAACCTCGCTTATCGTAAATCGGAATGTTCTTCTGCTCGACGAATGCTTTGTTATACAACGTTACCAAGAGTTTTCAGATACAATTTTTCTCGTTGGATGGATACTTACTGTACTTATTAATGACATATCGGGAATCGGTGTACAGGATTAATGGTTTTCGTATTGTGGCGTACGCGTTGTAGACTGTATTTCTGCTCATATTCATAGATATCGGTTGCTCCGGTAGTGTAAAGGAAGTGAAGCGAGTGATGACTGGTCAACCTGAAGATGCGCGCAACAGAGATGTCGAAGCGTTGACGGCTGTAGGAAACTTGTAACCCACAGGATGGAAATGAAAACAAGGTGGCGACTAGTACTTATACAACCGCGCGTGTGTAGCGGGAAACTGATACAAACTTACTGTCAGTCACTTTAAGAAGTTTGTAGTGATGATGGATACAATCTGGAAAAAGATAACTTTGTGTCGGTATTTTCTGTATGCTACACAGAACCGAGAGCGTATTCTACATTGTCCGAATGCTACACATAGTTATATGAAACCTCGAAGGGGCATCAGGCGGAACTGGGTCTGCCATGGCGCTGATGCGGATTGGATATACCAGTTTCGCAAATAGTGCTGGTACGTGGCACGGCAAGGTCCCGGCGTCCAAATTGACGAGCCGTGCTGGTTCCACAACATGGTGTCGACGCGCTCTTGTCCCTTGGTTGTGCCAGATGTTCATCACTTGGTTGCACTGAGGAGACGAGTCAGAATGAAATAAGCAGAGCGGTCGAAGGGTGCACTCACCATAACCACAATGATGAAAGATCAAGATTGGGAGAGCAGTAAATTGGAGCAGCCCATTACGAGCTGCTGCGTTCGACCCCGGGCTCCATGAAAAACGTGTCCATGCTCTCAATGGCGGAACGCATCTGAGCAAGCGATACTCGTTGGAAAGGGTCGAGTCTGAGGATGTCTGTGACCAGTTTACTGCACTCTGATGACATTTCTATGGGCGTGTTTTCGGTGATGAAGTCGGGATTGTTCAGGTATTCCTCGAAGAGAGGATCCGTTGACTGCGCGGAGTCCCAGGGGTATGAATCAGTTACGAGGTTGATCAAGATGATTCCCATAGACCAGATGTCGTTGTATTTGGGGAGATAGAACGGGCTGTAAGAGTCTAACCGGACACACTCTGCAAAAAATCAGGACAAAGACTCGGACTATCGAAGAAAGGAGGTACATACCCGGCGACATATACTCCAGCGTGCCCACACGCAACTGATCCGACACATCATCGCTGGTTGACAACCCAAAGTCAGCCAAGAACACACTACGCCCATCGCCGGAAGTAAGGATGTTCTCGGGTTTGAGGTCACGATGGTAGACATCTTTGTCATGACAATACTGCAGAGCGTCTATGATCTGGATCATAGTCGAGCGAATGAGCTCGTCATTGAACTTGTACTGGTGTTGTTGAATGCGGGAGTAGAGGTCGTCTCCCGAGCAGAGGTCAAGCAGGATGAAGGTAAATGGTCCGTCGACAATGCATTTGTGGAATGTTACGATGTGCTTGTGCTTGGTGACCCGCTTGTGCAGATCTATCTCAGCAGACAGTAACTTCTCTTCGCTGGATCCAAGTGCGGGGGTCAACATGACCTTCACTGCATAGTGCGACGACGACGTAATATCCCATCCGCGATAGACGGCCCCAAAGCCTCCACTGCCAATGAGCTCCTCAAGATAGAGACGACCGTGGTCGACGAGAGTGCGGGTAAAATTGGGAAGAGTACGAGATGGTGCAAACATGGTGGATAGAATGGCTGGGAGCGTTGAGGACAGAGTATCAATCAATAGGCGGCAGAGTCAAATTATGCTTCCAAAGTATGATTTGGTACGAAGCAAGAGATAGAAAGACCGATCGACAAGGAGCCTCCAGCTCTTATACTGCCTTTTTTTCACATGATACTCCAGGACGATCGGAGAAAGGCGCCACAGAGACTTGAGACGATACTGCAAGCAGTTCAAGGACAATATGTTGGCAAAGATTAAAGACCCGATAGCGGAGCACTTGATTCTGCCAAGAAAAGCGACTGTTAGTGTTCATTCAACTCGCCTGTATTCCTCCATGGTCCCAATTCTTGTTGATGGTCGATCGAGTCGATCAGCGACGGTGGCTGTGCAGTGGTTTGCCTCAGATGTCTCCCACGGCTTCGTTTACTTCCGAGCACCTCAACTGTCTGCCGCAAGAGAGGCCTGCACAATGGAGCTTTCAACAATCTACCAGTGAACCCGTCATGTTCGCTCTGTTGTTTGCCCGCCATTACCCTCGCCTTGTAGCCCTTGACTCTGTACCAATGCTTTATTATACAACGTTACTTATCTACAGATTTTGTTGTTGGACAAGCGGTGGATACCCACTGTACTTACTGACATATGGTGGAATCAGTGTACAGGATTTAGTTCCACTAATGGGTTTCATATTGTGGCGTACGCTGGCTTTCCTAGACATCTTTTGATCGGTGCCAGTTTCCCCGAGAAAACATCGCGGTGCCACGTCTGCTTCAAGATCTTCAATACTATTCGGTCTTGAGTCTGCAATAGCATGAGAACCTGTCGCTATGGTAAGTGGGGACCTCAAACTGAAGCAATTGACGTCTGGTTCGACTGGCGGAGTCTCAGGCCTCAGCCTCAACGTCGGTGATGAACAACGCTTGATAGAGCCTTCTTTCGATATCAAGGTGCGTACTATCAGAACTCATTGACGGGTAGGGCTGTAGGAAGACTTGGATTTCGCCTCACGGAGAATGAAGCCTCTGGGTTGAAACAACTTGGTGGCGGCGACCATGACGGGTATGGGGATCAGTGACTTACTAGTCATTTCAAAAATCGATGCACAACCTTGTTGATATTTTCCTTCTGCTACACAGAAGTATTCTACATTGGCCGAGTACTGTATACATCATTACATCTACGAAGGCGCATCACCGATATCTCAGGACGTGCTGATGATCGGCTGTCGACTGAACAGGTGCAAGTACATCTCCAGAACCTCGTGCTACAGCTCGCTCAGCTTGCATATCCAACTCCAAAATTCATGCATGGTGCTGACACGGCTTGGGTATACCAATTTGCTGATACGTGGCACGGCGAGATCCCCCTGCTTCGCACAAAGACGAATCGTATCGGTTCTGCAACATGGTTCCGATACGACTTCGTTCTCAGACGCGCGCGCATCATCATCCAATGACAGCCGTTTGTCAGACAACCGTTAGAATATCCACTGATCCCAAATGTCTTCCTCGTGGAAGAAGTTTGCCCCCGATACCCAAAGTGGACTGCGCCGTAAGGCCCCAGTTCGCAAAGTCCCGTAACCCTCAGTTCTCGATATAGCCCATATATCCCACAATGAACGCCCCCAACTCCCCAGCCAGGAAGGAGGTGTAAACAAGCCGGACACATATGAAGCCCCCGGTACCAACAAGAGAATGATTGCTGTATGACAATGCATTGCGCTGAGGAGATGAGTCAGAATGCTATAGGAAGAGTGGACGGTGCACTCATCAGAACCATAAGGAATGTGAGGGTACAGAGTTTGAGGTTGAGAACAACCAACCTATTCTGAGCGCTGGTCGATGGCATGTTCCACCAACGACGGCGTGGCGACAGGCGGAGATACCTCAGCTAAAGCAATCTGCATAAACGACTTCCTCCAGAGCTGCTGCGTGTAGGACTAGAAGGTATAGAAAGTGGGCAGCCGATCATAGGCTCCATGAAAACGTGTCCATATTCTCAATTGAGATACTCGTTGGAGAGGGTCAACCTTGAGGATGTCTTGGACCAGTTCGCTGCACTCTGGTGACATTCGTATGGACGTGATTCGGCGATGAAGTCGGGATCGTCGAGGTACTCTGTGAGAGAGGATCCATTGACCGCAGTCCCAGGAGTATGCGCCAGTTACGAGTTTGAATTCGCGTTGTTGAATGCGGCGGGATGTCGTCTCCGAGGCAGAGATCAAGCAGGAGGAAGGTGAACACGGTAGTCCCGAGATGGGAGTGGTCGACGAGAGTGTTGGTGAAGCTGAGAAGAGCACGAGAAGGCGTGAACACGGTGGAGAGGATAGTTGAGAGCGTTGAGGGCAGAATATAGATCAATAGGCGGAAGAGACGAGTCTCTAGCACTTAGACTGTACTTTCTCATATGATAATCTAGGATGATCGGAGAATGCGCCAAGATACTGCGAGAGGTTCAAGGAGGAAGAAGATTGCAGAACCGATAGCAAAAACACTTGTCTCTGGTAAGGAACGCGACTGTTAGGGTTAATTAAACTTGTCTGTATTCCTCCATTGTCCCAAAATTAAAACGTACCTTGTTGATGGTCAAGATCGAGGTCCAAGCGGTTGTGGACGACGGTAACCAGGGGATAGAGTGGTTGCCAGCGGAGGTGGCTGTGCAATGGTTTGGTTGTAGTTGTACGCCAGACGAGATTGTTGTCTCCCACGGCTTACTTTACATCCGAGCTCATCGACCGTCCACCTAAAGAGAGGCCTACACAATGGATCTTTCCACAATCCACAAGTAAAAACCGCCATCTTTCCGTAACCAGCCACATTTTCGTTCTGCCGCCCTTTGAGTGGCTCCCCATTATCGGCACCTTCATTCCCAGATTTCCCACCCATTGTTTGCCCGCCATTATCCTCGCCCTGCTCTTTTTGTAGCCCTCGACTCTCTACCCTTGCGATACATCACTACCTCCTCCTTTTCCCCACGTTTTTCGCTACAAAGATGACTTTGCTTCCCTCATCGCCCGGCACTGCTCAGGAAGAATGGACCGACGCCGATTTCGATCTTCCGGACGGGCAGGCGATCCATACTCCGTCCGAGAAGGACGACGACGACGATGAAGATTGGGATATGGACTTGGATCTCGGAAAGACGGGCGGTGCCAGGATCCAAGGCCTGCCCCGCTCCGATCCGTCTTTCATTACATCGGAGCCCAAAATGCATATATTCCGACCGCCGTCGACGTCGTCGCAGGAGACGACGGACGACGACGATGAAGATGAAGAGGGTCTGTCCACGATAAAGATGCCACTCAGGCCCGTTGTCGCTATCGACCGCCCACAGTCGCCCATTGACGAGGATTTTGAGGAAGGCTTTTCTCTTCCGTCGGATCTGACACGACTATCCTTGGCTCCTTTGTCACTCAATCACCGTGGCTCCAAGCAGTCCCTTGAATGGGAGGACAAAGACCACACCACATCCTCCCAGTCGTCTGATGCATATTCCACCCTCGGCTTTGCAAATGCCTCCCCTTCATCCACCTCCTCCGCCTCGGTCTCCAACGTTGAGACTGAAGACGAATTTGACGACGACATGGACGGCCTCGTCATTCCCTCGTCCATTTTCGACTCTGGTCAGGGTGTCCAGCATCTGTGCCACCTGCTTGCCCTTAAAAAGGCCGCCATTGACACCCCGCCCTCCAGCTCGGCGACGACAGAGGATGACTTTGAAATGGGCCTTGTTATCGACGACGATGTTGTTCTCAGCCCAAGCCGCTTGTTGCTAAAGTCCCAGAAACAACAGCCTCGCCTACGACGCGTGGCCAGCAGAAGCACCAGTGTCCCGCCTCAAAAGCAGGTGTCGACATCATTAAGACCGGCGTCGCGCGTCACATCAGATCGGGTCAAATCCCCCCTTCATCCGCCACCTGTGGCTTCCGCTCAGCAACTTCACAGGCTTCGGCTTTCGCCTTCTCCTCCACTCCGCCCGCCTCCCCCTCGTTCCCAGACCTTCCAAGCCTTTCCCTCACCTACTCCCACTCCCTCATCTTTCTTGTCTCCAAAGCCCGGCAGCCTGCGTGGTCAGAAATCTCACTCTGGTCTCCAACCCTTGATCACCAGCAGCTCAAAGAGATTAACCAGAAAAGCATCTCTCTCATCGCTCATGGAACCGCCATCAGAAGCCTCGGGCTCTGCTTCGGGTTCAGGTCGTGCACGCTACGACCAGCCCACCGCCGCTTCGCGCGCCAAAACACAGCGCAAGCCTTCTACAACTCGTCTTTCTCAAGATTATGAACCACCTGTTCGATCATCCACTCCTTCATCTAATTCTAATTCCCCTCGCACAACAACCATGCCAGCAGCTGGACGGTTCAAAATTCGCGCCGCACTTTCATCGGTGTTTCGTGAATCTTCCACCCCACGTACGGCATCTCCCGTACCGCCACGTCCTCCATCAAACCTGTCAAAAGCGCCTCGTGCCCCCGCAATATCACCAACACCAGCACCATCCGTCCCGAAAGTGTTACGGAAACCGAAACGTGTCCGAACATACGGTGACGGGACCGAACTTGATGCCATCGATGACCTCCCGACAGACCGTGACAAGGAGAGTCGTTTCCGTGTTCAGCCAGCAGGCTATGGCAATCGCATACCTGGAGGTAGCTATGCTTCCAAGGCCGCAGAAAAGCCGCTTGTACGGAAAACAACACGACGTGAACGGTCTGGTATGTTGCTCCTCCTGGTCGCATCCATTTATCTGATCTTTTTTTCAGATTCTTCTGCAGCGTCCCCACCTTCATTAAGGCGGACCAGCAAAATGGATCTGTCCTGTGTCAAGATAACATCATCACCGCCGAAGAAAAGAAAGGTTTCCACAACGTCACCAACTCTGACGAAACGAAAGCCAACTTTAATACGAAATCTTGGTTCTGCATCGGCGCCAAAGGGTATGTTATCTTTCTCCTCATTCTTCGTCTACTGATTTTGTTCTAGTGGTCGGAGACATGAAATGGAATCCTCAAACTTTACGGTGGGAGGGCAATGATCAAGTTCTCAAAGAGTTTGATGCGGTCGTAACCTCGACAAGACCTGCCCTCATCACACATCTCTCTGGCTCTTCAATCGGGTCACCTGTGTTATCTCTCGCTGCCGGCGCGCGGAGAGTGGGCAACATGATCTTTGATCCTTCACGGATGTGTTGGATATCAGCCCTACCGCCTGATGAGGAAGAACCAGACGTATTCGCCAACCTCGCCGACGACGAAGAAGACGGCGACGGCTGGGAGACCAAGGGCGGCACAATCCGTGCTGCTCTGCAGTTGTCGATGGCTTCGTCAAATACTTCTGCGTCCTCTACGGACTCGCCTGAGAGCATCCGCAGCCATACACGGACGCCTTCGGACGCAGGCAGCGACCGCGGCTCTCGGGCATCATTAATATGCAGCAACGTCGACGAGGCGTTTGTGGCTCGGTGTCGCGTGGCGGAAAATCGACACCGGGAGGATATGAGCGGATGGGTCCATGCTCTGGCAGTGCGCCCGCCCGCCGCCGCTTCGTTTCTTTACGAAATCCGAGCCCTCGCGACTCGCAAGTATTAAATGCAAAATTAGGACTCTGTATCGTGTACCACCGCCGCTGCACTCTACGCTACAGCTGTTTATTTGTGGGCTTATTCCGTGTTGTACATGTTGTTTTTACTCCTCAATACTCTCTCTGCATAGTATTTCGACACTCCTTTAATTATTTTTCTCGTCTTGTCTATAGCTCTCTCGTATCCTGTTTCCTTCTTGCTGTTGTCGTTCTTTCTTTATTTCTCTATCTCTCTTGATATGTCGCGCTGTATCGTTCTATGAAATATATATGTTTCAACCACCACCCTGCTACATGAAGTTCAAGAAAGCTATTCTTCATCGTGGCGTTTATAGTCTGTGTATCCCTTTCCACTCTCATCCCCGCGCAAGTAGAACACGGCCCTGTCATACGGCGCCAGCGGTACGTTGTCCATGAGTCTTTGCGGGAGGTCTGGCTGTGGCGCGATCAGTAGACGAAATGATTGGTGCTACAGGTTACTCACGTTGGAAATAAAATACCGCCCAAAAGCGATGAAGTCGCCCTTCTCATCAGCCGTCTTCATCGCGGACGTGCGCGTGTACCGACCCGCCGAGATGAACGGGCGCGGGCCCAAATGGCGCGCAGAAAGTCGTTCGAGCCAAGCGCGCCGTCCGCGTCCGCGGAGCCGCTTATGCGCGGCTCGACGACGTGCAGGAACGCGAGGTCCGGGTGGCGGTCTTTCAGCTGCGTGACGAGGTATGTGAACGTCGGTATGGGGTCTTCCATGCGCATATCTACGTCGTGTGGTCTTTATTAGCATCACGTCACTGAATCGGTGGGGGGTAGAGGCAGACCTTGGAACGGACTCCACGGGCTTATCCTCACCCCAACCTTGGTCGCGCCGATGCGTGCCACGACCTCCCGCACGATCTCGAGCGCGAACCGCGCGCGGCCCTCGACGCTCCCCCCATACGCGTCCTCCCGCTTATTACACACATCCTGCAAAAACTGATCGACGAGATACCCGTTCGCAAAGTGCAGCTCTACGCCGTCGAACCCCGCTCCCTCTTCCTCTTTTCTATCCACACACGCCTCCGCCGCATCCCCGAACAGGCGCACATACTCCTCAATCTCCGCGATCGTCAGCGCGCGCGGCGTGCGGCCTTTGTCGAGAGCCGCACGGGCGACGAGGATACATACGACCACCCAGCGGGGTCCTCCGCGCGCGACGCGGCGTAGTCCGCGGAGCGCCCGAGGCCCCAGATCTGGCAGAACATGAAGCACCGATTCGCGTGCACCGTGTCCGTGATCTGCATAATCAACAGTCAACTCCACATCAATATTATCATTTGTTTGTACGCGCCTTCCTCCACGCGCGCCTCTGCGCAGCGGTATACACCCCGGGACAGTGCGGATTGATCCCAGCGCGCTGCGCGATGAACGTCGCCTCCGAGATGATGAGCGTCCCGGGCGTCCCGGAGCGCTGCCTGTAGTACTCTTGCGTCAGCGGGAGCTGGACGTGTTCCGCGGAGGCTTTGTAGCGCGTGAGCGGCGCATGCACGATGCGGTGTTGCAGCTGCATGTCGCCTACATTCGTGGGCGGAATAGCGCTGATTCCTCTGCAGGCTTCGAGGAGTAGAGACCCATTGGTGGTGTGAAGACTTAAGGAGACACCCCAGCGAGCGAACTGTCGCCCTTGATATTAGAGAAGCCATCCCTTTTATAACAATATGTCGCCCGTGTATAAGCTTCTCCGGATCTGCATCAGAACTATGTGAGATAACAATTCCACGGAAAACTCCGCGCTCTTGTGACATCGATTGTAAGATGGACGGTGTGCCTTGAAAGACAAAATGTGCTTGTGACTGCTTCGAAGACCAAGTTGACAGTAGCAAGTGTATGCGCACCGACTGTCTAGAACATCGGCAGAAGGATATAATCAATGTTTGGTTCTCACCATAGGTAAAAGCACATGTGCGGATCCACGAACATCGTACTTATCTTCGCCTAAGATCCCATATCAACATCTCCATCGTCCTTCTCCTTCTCCTCCGGCTCAGTCTGCTCAACACCAATGCTGCCAGCAGGACGCCATATGCTCCCTCCCGAAGTCGCTTTCCATAATCTGATCTTACCATCATTACCCGCCGATGACAGCACAGTCCTGCAAGACTTCAGTTATCAAGAAAAACGATAGAGCTGAAATCATCACCCCGTGATATTCCACTCAACCCGCCCGACCGAGCTCTTGTGTTCACCAAAATCAGCAACAATTCGCGCCTCCCACCGTCCTTCCTCGTCGTCTTCAGCTTCGGTACCATTCTCCGCGGTAGGTTCTTCTCCCGGCTTCACTCTCCACACTCTTACCCGGCCATCGCGACTTGCCGTGGCAATTAGGTGGTAGCTCCGTCCACAAGACGGTGCCCACGCTACAGACGTGACTGAACCGTCGTTCTCGTTACCCGGGCTGAGGGCCAAGATCGTTTCCGGACGCCGCGAAGGTGAGAGCTGGACGATTTTCACGACAGGTGAAGTGCCAGAGCTGCACGCGATGAGCTCGCCCCAGTATCGGTCTTTGCACCAGCTCAGTGCCCAGCCTCCATCGGCTTCGCGGTTGCCCGTATTGCGAGGCAGCTGCTGGAGAAGTGCTTGAGCGACCAGTGAGGCTGGTGCACCTTCTGTAGAGCTTGTAGTCTGTGTGGGAGTCGCGATAGCAGCAGTGTACGCGCGCGAGTGTTGTGTAGGTGAATGTATCGTCTGAACATCGATTTCCTCTGAGAGCTGCCACGCTGTAGGCTCCAAGCATTCGTATACACGAAGGTGATTATCGGTTGATATGCTTGCCTACACGTAAAGATATGTAAAATACATGATTTCAAGCAAATTTGACGCCACTCACGAGCTTCAACCCAAAATGATGCGGCGCGAACTCTACGCCTCGTACAGTCCCTCGCGCTCGTGCAAAACAGCCTTTTCGACCCATCGGCCACCGTGATTTGCCGTGCTCGACAGCAGCTGCTCCCAGACCTTGACGGTTCGGTCGAACGATGCCGAAGCGATAATTGAGCCAAATTCAGGATGCGCCCAGCTGAGCTTTGACACGGCTGCATCATGGGCCTGGATAAATCAGCCAGAAAGCACTGGAAGGTGGTGATGGACTTGCCTTCCAGTCATCTTCGACGGCCCATTTCCCGTTTTGTTCATCCAGTTGCCAGATTTTTATCCTAGCCAGCGACTCTTAGTTACGGATACATAGGGTAACATGAGACGCACCGTTGGTCCAGACTACACGTCGCTAGCCGAGTCCCGTAAAAGTCATACGCTGCATCCGTGACCAGGTCACCGTGCGCGTTTGGTATAAGGCCGGTTTGGATCATCAGTGTGGGATATGAGTATATCAACCGGAACTGCAGGCTAGACGATTGTGTTTCGTTGTAATTTCGACAGACGATGATGGTGGTTGGGAAAGAACTGTTCGCGATCACGGGATCTTGCTCTTGGCACTCCAGCGATTTTGCCTGTCAGGCTTGGGAACATTACTAGGACCTGTGCTGCCCCACAGGACACAAACAATCACTCTCAGACTCAGGATACAATTCAAAATGCGGCAAGTACGAAAACGATTGACGAATGTAAGGCTCTACTATAAGTATACAAGATTTACGCCAGTGCTATTTCTTCGTGCATTTACTTCCTGTACTATCAGCAGCGTGTACATGAAGTACATGAGTACTTGGGTTACATACATGGCGACCATCCTGTGCGACGTGTACATGACCCCAGCTGCGCTAGTGTCCCATGTCGGCGACGCGAGGAAGGCAGTCAGTTCGGGTAAAGCACTAAGAATTAGAAAGCATACCCTCCGAGTCTCTTCGGGAGTGCACGCCAAGATGTGGCGTGCACTCCGGACACTTTCCCCCCCTCTGACACGTCTTATCAGTTCTGCAATATATGTGCTGACGCGACACGACAATTTCTGAAACAAGTAGAAAGTATCAGTTCTGCAAAATGATGCTGATAGACATCCCAAAGCCCCAATATAGTCGAACGGCCGTTCTCCAGACAGCCATTGTATAACCCATTCCTTGCCAAAATGGAAGAAATGAGCCATCGTACTTCCCCAGCCAGGAAGAAAGTATAAATGGACCCCATTCTCAAGTCATTCATCGAAATGCCATGCCAGTGCCAGATGTGCGCATGATCTCCATTCACAGTCGTTTGCCAACGACCATTAGAATGCCCCTGATCTCGAAAGTGAAGCATGCCCCCAGTACCGAAAACCCCCGATTCCCCAAATGCCCCCAGTTCTCGAGTAACCCTCAGTACTCAATGTACTTCCCCAGCCAAAAAAGAAGTACGAATACCCCCAGATCCCAAGATACTTCCCCAGCCAGGAAGGATGTATTTTATGCCCCCAGTTGCCAGTGCCATTTTACGCATAGAAAGCCCCCAGTACCCACAAGAGAAATATCTGTAACCGAACGAGTGACCAAAAGACTGTGAAGCGAACCGCGTGTATGATTGGACCAGCCGATCATGAGCGCCCTCCAGCGAAATATCCTATATCCCGTCAGCGACGTTCATCGGCGGGAGACGAACATCTATCCCGAGCGAGTAGGCGGTGAGATCCCTGTAATAGCAATGTCATCAGCATCGAACCGCCTCCGAGTTGCAGGCGGAGGAGGAAGCGGAAGCTCAATCCTGGGCTCCAGGAAGAATGTGTCGACTTGCTCAATAAGCAGAAGCAACCGAGAAAGCGATATGCGTCTGAGAGGCTCCACCTGGAAGATGCATTGGAACAACTCGTTACACTCTGCCGAGATGCGTATCGGCATGGTTTTGCGATAGAGTTGGGATCTCCGAGTACGCTCTGTAAGAGGATCTCCCACTCTGCGCTGTCCCAGGGTAGCAGCCAGTGACAAGGTTAACAAAGATGACTCCCACCGACCAGATATCGTTGTATTGTGGGTAGTAGTAAGGTACTCGACCTGATGCACTCTGCAGCACGTCAGTATCAGGAATAGAGGTGCAGCAGAATCGTACCCGGCGACATGTAAGGCAAGGTTCCCACACCAAATTCAGTCGACGCACGATCCTTCGTCGACAACCCAAAGTCAGCCAAGTACACTCTGCTCCCATCTCTAGAAGTGAGGATGTTCTCGGGCTTCAAGTCGCGGTGATAAACCCCCTCTCATGACAAGCCATCAAACCTTCGATAATCTGGACCATCGTCTCACGAATGAAGTCGTCGTTATGTCTAAACTCCGTTTTCCGAGCCGAGTGTAGAGGTTGTCGCCGCGGCAGAGAGCGAGAAGAATGTAACTGTACGGACCTTCGACGATGTGTTCATGGAGGGTGACGACGTTGTCGTGGTCAGAAACGCGCTTGTGTAATTCGATTCGGCGCTTTGGAGCTCCTCTTCGTAGGAGCCAGGTGCCGGCGTGAACATTACCTTCACTGCGTATTGCAGCGGGCAGGCCGTCTGGATATCAACCTCATAAACCGCACCAAAGGAGCCAGCCCCGAGCAGTTTCTTGAGATGGATGCGACCGTGGTCGATGACGGTGTTGGTGAAATTAGGGAGAGAGCCGGACATGTTGGATATGGGAGTGAAAGCGATAGAAAGCAGCAAGAACAGTCAAACTATCAAAGTCTGACGAAGGTAAGAATAAAGAGACGATGAGGACGATCGAAAGGAGCTAGTGGCTTTGTGCCCAGTCGTTTGCACATGAAATTGAACTGCTTCTTGCCCCGATCTAGCCGAGTGAGAAGAGAATACGCCACACTGCGAACATTTGTCAATTCGTCACAAAGGACTGCGTGAACTTGTCAGAAATGAGCACTTCATGAAACGATGTAGTTGAAGGACAAGAATTTGGGCAACGGCAGTCTGGGTTCGGGCATGACCCGTGGCCAAGTTGGTGAGTCGAGCGAGTAGGCCGAAAATCGCTGCCTCATCGTGGTTGACATGAATATTCCAGATTGAGTCCAAGGATGACGCGTCTTCGGTGTCGGCCGAAGTCGGACGTGTCCCGTGCCGATACGGATTCGTCAGATCAAGTAAGCGCGCCTCGCCTCTCACTCTCTCACCACCATATGCTGCTGCGTTCAATACGGGCTGCTCGTCTCTCTGCCTCGCTTCGGACAAGAGCAGTGACCTATAGCTCTCCCAGACTTTACTCTTCCCCTCCGCCACAGCGACCCAAGCAAACTGGAAAAGCAGGACGAGACCCACCACCAGCAACCCAGAAAAATGAGGCGGACAATGCTGTGAAGGAGGAGGAGAAGAAGGCTGGGGAGGTTCCGAAGGATCAAGCCAAGAATGACGAATTGAAGGGGCTCGAGGGCTTTTTCCGGCAGTACCGCAACGAGCAGGAGAAACAACCGGGTCAGCAGCACACGGACTCGTTGCAGAAGAATGAGGATGAGTCGTCGGGCAAGAAGAACTCGCCGCCGCCGCCACCACCGTCTCCCAATAACAATCCTTCGAACAACAACATCATGATGTGGATCGGTGGCCTCATCGCTGCCCACTTCCTTCTAAATGGCACCGGCAATTCCAGTTCGCGCGAGATAACTTGGCAGGAATTCCGTACTGCTTTCCTTGACAAGGGCCTTGTCGACAAGCTTATTGTTGTAAACGGCTACAAAGTTCGCGTCAAACTGCACTCTAATGCTACCGGGACTATGTACGGTGGCAACATCGCCTCCAGTGGAGATTACTACTTCTCTATCGGCAGCGTGGAGGCCTTTGAACGGCGTCTTGACGAAGCTCAGAACGAACTCGGCATTCCTAGTCACGAACGGATACCCGTGGCCTATCACGACGAGGTCTCCACCGGGTCTATGATTCTGCAACTGGCACCTACAATTGCTACCATTGCGTTCATTTATTGGCTTACTCGAAGAAGCGGTGCAGGTGGAGGCGGAAGTGGTGGAATTTTCAGTTTTGGCAAGAGCAAGGCAAAACTGTTCGACAAAGATACACAGGTCAAGATCAAGTTCAGCGATGTCGCTGGCATGGACGAAGCCAAGGAGGAGATTATGGAGTTCGTTCAATTCCTCAAGGAACCTCAGAAGTATCAGAAACTTGGTGCGAAGATTCCTCGTGGCGCCATCCTCTCAGGTCCTCCGGGTACTGGTAAAACATTGCTTGCCAAGGCTACTGCTGGCGAGGCTTCTGTTCCTTTCCTTTCCGTCTCAGGTTCTGAATTCGTCGAAATGTTCGTCGGCGTCGGTTCATCACGAGTTCGCGACCTCTTCGCCTCGGCACGCAAATCCGCACCTTGCATCATCTTCGTTGATGAGATTGACGCTATTGGAAAGTCTCGACAGGGTGGCAAGATGAGCGGCGGAAACGATGAACGGGAATCTACGCTCAATCAGCTGCTGGTAGAAATGGACGGTTTCAGTTCCCAGGAGCACATAGTCGTTCTTGCGGGTACCAATCGTCCTGATGTTCTGGACCCCGCTTTAATGCGACCTGGCCGATTCGACAGGCACATATCCATCGACAACCCCGATGTCACCGGTCGGAAGGGCATTTACAATGTTCATCTCAAGCCGCTGAAGCTTTCGGAGGAGCTCTTGAAGGACGTTGACGCTCTTGCACATCGATTGGCTGTCCTCACGCCCGGGTTTTCTGGCGCTGATGTTGCCAACGTCTGTAACGAGGCTGCACTACGTGCAGCTCGTCGCGGCGCCGAGTCTGTATACGACATAGACTTCGAGACCGCCATCGAGCGCGTCATTGTCGGTTTAGAGAAGAAGACAAAGGTTCTAGGTCCTGAAGAAAAGAAGGTCGTTGCTTATCACGAGGCGGGCCATGCTGTCTGTGGTTGGTTCCTCGAGCACGCACATCCCCTGCTCAAGGTCAGCATCATCCCTCGAGGTGCCGGTGCTTTGGGCTATGCGCAAGTGAGTTGTTTCGTAATACTGCGCGTTTTACTTTCTTACTATTTACTCTAGTACCTTCCTAACGAACGGTATCTCATGTCGACGCCGCAAATGTACGACTCGATATGTATGACGCTCGGTGGACGTGTCTCGGAGGAGATATTTTTTGGTGCTGAGAACATTACTTCGGGTGCCCAGGACGATCTCAGCAAAATCACCAAGATGGCCTTTGAGGCTTGTGCCAACTATGGCATGAACAACATCATTGGTCCTGTCAGCTATGGTGGCCGGCGGGGCGCTCAGGAGGGCTGGACGAAGCCGTTCAGTGAGAAGACTGCGGAGCTGCTAGACGATGAAGTGCGGAAAATGATCACGTATGTCCCTTATTCCATTTCTCGGTACATGCTCAAATTGTACAGGACTATGTATGGACGAACGAAGGATTTATTAACGAAGCACCGGGAGGAGGTAGAAAGGTGGCGAAGCGCCTAATGGAGAAGGAGGTTTTGACACGGTTTGTGTTTGCATTTGTGTTGAATTCGCCTTTGCTGACCCCCTTCCAGGGAGGACATGATTGACCTGCTGGGCAAGCGGCCTTTCAGCGGAAAGGATGACATGGACAAATGGCTGGACGAGCACGGCTCTGAGCGCAAGAAAGTCCCTCTTCCCATCCCCGATGCGGATGCCAATCCTTTGCCGGAACCCTCTGTCGCGGTCAAGACCGTGGACCCCCGGACATAGTTATCTTCGTCGCTATGTATCTTATATTCATGGGTATTGCATTTCTATTTACATAAATCCACTCGCTTTACTCTCTGGCATTTTGTACAAAATATATTATCATAAAGCGTATCTAAACCCGCTCCATTCGTCGCCCTTGTCGACTCGGGCCGCGAGAATGCTCTCATAGCGACCATTTCGCTCGTGTGCTTGCTTGTTGTCGATGCCCTCAATGATTTCGTCGCGTTCGCCGCGCTCGCGGGCCGCATTTTCTCTTTTCAAGAGAACAATGTAGAGGGCGGAGCAGATCCAGCCGATGGCGATGTATGCAAGTACGATGCCATGGCCCATTGGGTACCAGGGTTTGTCTGAAGCGCGGTACTGTTGAACGCTTTCATTTAAATGGCATTCAGATAAGGGGAAATTTGAAAACTTACGATGTTAGAAGTCACGGCTCCGTTGATGTTACCAAATCCTATTGCCATAGCTAGTGTTACGCCACGCTTGTAGACGCCTTCAACATTCCCGGCCACCCATGCACTGCATCATATATGCTTTGAATGATGAAAGCCTAAATCAGGAAACGTACTACTCACACTGAGTTGGCTGTGGAGGGGATTACATGTGTCAGCTGTAGAGTACTGAGGCCAGTTCTGCGGTGACTTACGAATAGTTGGATAGATGGCTCTGCATCGATATGAGCAACGATTGAGGGAGTCGAGATCAGTCACTTACGATGAAGCGAGGAAGACAGCGAAATAGGACAGTCCAGGAGTGCGCGAGGCCACTAGGATGATATAACCAATCAAACCTTACGATGTACGAGATGAGTTGACATTATGCCACAAGCGTATTCGATTACCTGTCCCAAACAATACCCTACGGACGTTATCAGGTTTTGTGTTCAGAGAACACGGCAACTGCGAACGCACAAATTGATGTAGCCGCGATGGCCTATTCGGTCCCCCAGAAAGCCTATGACACAGGTCATGAGGCATCCCCAGGCGTATACGGGGACTGAAAGGAGGTTGGCTTCGGTCGACTTGTATCCGAGCTGAGAAAGAATATATATTAGAGGGGCGCGTTAACAGCAAACCGGTACAAACTTGTTGGATGATTGTTGGCAGGAATAGCGAGAACGCGAAGAGGGGTCCATCGCTGGACACTTTGTTAATTAGGATACACCGAGACACGACGAGAAAGACGCACAATCCCATGTAGATACCCACTATGTGTTCCATGAGCTGAGTACGAAGAGGTATTTCGAAGAGAAACTTGACGTACTAGCGATCCAGGTCTTCCAATCCTTCAAACTCTGCCAAATATACTTGGTCTTGTACTTCTCACCACCAGCACTAAGCTTCATATCACCTTGAAGCCGTCGAATGATGAACACCCCTTATTAGCTGATGAGTCCTCGCTCTGCTACTTTTATCAAGCACCACTCACTCTCTGTCTCAGTAACAAACTTGGCTGTCTCGGGGAAATCTTGTATGACCCAGAACGACGCGATGCCAACCAAGACAGTGAAGAGACCCTCGAGAATGAAGATCCACCGCCAGCCTTCCAAACCGGCGACGCCGTCCATGTTATGAATGGCTGCGGCTAAGAGGCCGCCTGGAAAGCACATTAAGATTATGATGCAGTGGGGGCTTGGATGAACGCGACGAACTAAATGCTCCAGCGACAGTCGCTGAGGAGAAGAAGACTGCCACGCGCGATCCAAGTTCAGAGCGTTTATACCAACTGGGTGGGAGACGTCAATCGAAGGTAGAGGGTGGGGAGGGGGGAAATGCGCGCTACCTAGAGATGTAGAAGACGATTCCGGGATACATTCCAGCTTCGGCGACGCCGAGGAAGATGCGGACGGCTATGTATGTGAGGAAGATGATGACGATTAGAAAGTACATCATCCTAGAGAGACTCGGACTCGCCTAGGAGACCACCATAGTTGTGTAAAATCCCATGTAATGTCTACTTTTGGTTAACATACTGATATCTGAGGTGGGAGAGACCCTCGTACCGTGACGACGCCCCAGAAGAATATCATGAGCGAAAGCCATATAGAAGGCTTAAGTCTGCGCAGGAGAACATTGCTCACGGGCTAGAATTGGCAATGACTGTTCGTCAGGTCTTCATATTATGATCGAGTCCAGCCGGCTTGCCTCGAAAAGCGCGTACGGGAAGAAGAACAACGTCAACGCGATGAGATATTGGTTATCAGAAATGCTGATATCAGTCTCTAGTCCGTATAGCTAGCCGATACACCGCGTTCAGTCACGCCATGCACCTTGTTTTCGAAAACGCACCTTTGCGTTGCCGATAGTCCCCCGATCCAGGAAATTCAGCAAATACAGCAAGGCGAGCCATGGAATCACGTAGATATCCACTTTTCGCATCAGTTTGCTCTCGTTGATACTGGACGTGTCCACCTCTGGTCGATAGAGATCATCGTGGTTGGGTGTAGCGGATGTCGTGACGTCAACAGCTGGTTCCTTTTGTTCAAACGAGCTCGAGTCCGCCATTCTCGTCGTGGTATAAGCTCAACTTCAAGCACTTATGTATGGACCTCCTTCCCGGGGCTAAAGGCGGCTCCTCATGATGTCAATCAACAATTTTGATGCATAGATAAGGCGGGCACGAGACCCACACCGCCGCGGCGACGCCAATCCCAAGTACTCATAGATTAACAACTTCCCATATCCTTACACAATGATCCATTATGGCTAGCGCCAGTACAAAACGTTGTCCAACGTCAATGAAATGCCTGCTTGAACGCGTCTGCTCCCAACACGTCTTCAGCGGGACTCAGTGCCTCTCTAATCCACCTCTTCACTGATTCCGTCTCTTTTCCGGCGATTCTGACCACTACAGAGCAGCCCTGTCCCGCGATAGGGCTCAGCGACCATATCAAATCATCAGGCCTTCGAGATTTCATGACAGATATCCTTTCGTATTGAGCCGCGAGGTGCTGAATAGTGGATTGCAGCATGGGTCCAAGAAGGAATAACATGGCGTAACATGAATAGGGCGCGAGCTTTTCCGCCAGGCATCGAGAGGGAAGAGGGTGCACGTCGATTTCGTTGTCCTCTAACAGCATAACGTCTCGCACGATGCGCTTCCCGTCAAGGAAGATTTCGTTGACGCTGTAATACCGCGAAAACGCCCATTCTTCGCCTAGCGACCGACGCCCTGATGTTATCCAGTCTAGAATAGCAGCAGAGGACGTTCCGACGAGATGGAACGTTTGGATCTGGTTGTACGCCGCGGCGCGGAAGCAAGTGACGGGATCGGGGAGCAGGAAGAGTCCGCCCGTGGCAGACACGGTGAAAGTAAGGCTCTGGGTTGTCGGAGGAAGGATCGACAGTTGATCTCCTTCAACCGTCGCTAATCGGCGCCCAAGTCGCGTCTTAAACACTTTGGTGGAGCCCTAAAGCGAATCATTACTCTCTCCCAACACGGTAAGCGCAGAATGAATGGTAATGACCTGCGAAAGTAACACGAGTTTTGCCGAGGACGCGACTTGAACTACGAGATTGACTTGGTCGCCGCTGACTAGGCCTCCTCCGTAGGTCAGAAGGTATACAAGCGCCACAGCATCGTCGAATGCGCGCGGGGACAAGAGTTTCAGAGGATAAGTCGAGGAAAGCTCGGAGAATGTAGCTCTGGAGCCATGGGAGGAGACAACGATGCGGCCCGTTCCACCCCGGAGTTTGGGGATGTCGATGCTCATTCAAGCCAGCTGAGATATGGAATAGATTAAATACTTTGAAGTGTTAGGACGTGTTCAGGGTTTGAGATGAAATGATCCCGCATAAACCTACCAACTGAAGGTTCAACGTTCAGGAGCAGTACATACTCGACTTTACGCTGTATACGTTGCCGGTCCTTGACGTGTCCTCAGGCAGTCCTGGTCGCTGAAGACAGAGTGCGTCGCGTGGCCTAAGTACACGGGTCTCAATGATCTTGGCGCGTTTATTACTTCGGCGAAAGGCGCCGGTCCGTCAACTCCGACGTCGATGTACACAGGACGAGGGCGCTGGAAGAACCTTTAGTAAAGACTCTAGGACTAACTGGAGGTTCTCCGGCCACTCTTAGCTTCCACCTAGCCCTTCTTTGGCTGAGACTAGACTTTCTCCCTCGGTCAACAATCCAGTTCCTGGTAACCCTCTCAACTTCTTATGATACTCGACGCTTTGGGTCGCCAGGCCACGGGCCGCAACATGATTGGCGATGATTCTTCGAGGCGCCTTCGCAAGTTTCTCAGCTCAGGCTAAGTTGAGGAGACGCGTAGAAGCGTTCTGATGACACGAAGAAAGCCCCACACCATGTGTGGTATGTACTCCTTCGGCGTCTGAAGCAATACACCAATTCTCCGAAAACCGTACTTTTTGACTTTCTATCTCCATCAGAGGTCGGCGCCCTTGAGCTCTTGGCTCGCATGGTCAATTTTTCCAACCTATACCCGACGGAGAGGTATAAAAGGACGAGTCTTGTTGACGGAGAGGGCATTCAAACACACCCCTTCACTCATGATGCAGCTTCTTCTGGCTTTGGCGATTAGCTCTCTGGCCGGCCTGGCATCAGCCTGCGATGCGTACACATCCTTGCCTGATAACACCGGCACGGTCTCAAACAGCGCTGTCATTGAGATCGCAGCTGGGGAGACGTTTGATGGTGGATGGAAGAAGTATGATAGAGGCTCTGGGGCTTGCAAGTTAGTTTCATTTCCCCGTCGTTTTGGTCATTGTTTAACGCGCAAGTAGTGGTCAATCTGAAGGAGATTGGGAAGATGCTGGTTTGTTTTGTAGCTCTTCGTTGTTGGGATTGCACGTTTAGTGGGTTGCTTAGTCTTTTATCTCCACGAGGGTGCTACTCTCCAGAACGTTGTCATTGGTGCTAATCAAGCCGAGGGTGTCCGTAAGTAAATGAGGTTCGTGGCATGTCTTCGATATTGACATGACTTCTGCAGATTGTACTGGATGTAAGACGGGAGCTGTGGTCTTCGCCTTCAAACTAACAGTCTGACAGATTGTACGCTAAACTTTGTCTGGTTCGAGGATGTCTGTGGTACGTCCTCTCCCTCATGGCATCGATTCGGAGATTCATTTCTGCCATAGAGGACGCTATCTCAATCAAGAACGATAGTACGCGACTTGAACGTCTGGCTGGCATCCTGTTTGTGTTGACGCTATTGCATTAGAGGCTGGAGATTACACGAACATCATCGGAGGTGGCGCTTTCCATGCCGATGATAAGATCGTTCAACACAACGGTTGTGGTACCGTCAACGTATGTGAATTCCCCGAGGTTCTCGTGCACCAACTGTTGTCGTTTCTTATAGATCATCAACTTCTACGCCTACGGTATGTATTTGTTTCTTGGTCTAGTTTCGGAATGTACTGACTGTAGCCCATAGATTACGGAAAGCTCTACCGCTCTTGCGGCAACGTGTGTCTTCTCTGTTCTCTCTATGGTAAACCGATATGACCCTTCAATGCTCAGTGCAAATCGCAATGCAAGCGCAACGTCTACATCAGCGGTGTCGAAGCTCGTGAAGGCGGTGAGCTTGCTGGTATCAATAGCAATTACGCTGTGAGTGTTCTCGCAACTGGCGGTCTTAGACGACTGAAGAGACCTGCAGGACACCGCTACCATCATCGATGCTTGCTACGACACATCTCACCCCTGCGTTCTTTACGACGGATGTGCTGGAGGGTATGTTCTATGCTTCTTACCTCCAAGCCTAGTATTAACAAGGACTGTTTAGATGCGAGCCCGAGAAGGTTGGCTACTGCTCTGGTTAAAATTCTTGACATCCACATTTTCTGAAGCCCCAAGTCGGGTAGTATTCTAGTTCATCAATCTTTCTATACCCGAACCTGTATATAATTCATTACCGCAACTGCTTCGATCGTTCTCATATTCTCAATCCACTCATGAACCTGATCGAGGCAGTGTCCGCCTCATTTTTCTGGTTTGCCAGTGCTGGGTCTTGTCCTGTTTTTTCCGTCTGCTGGGGTGGCTGTGGCGGAGGTGAAGAATAAAGTCTGGGAGAGCCATAGGTCACTGGTCTTGGCCGAAACGAGGCAGAGAGACGAACAGCTCGTATGTCACGCATCAGTATATAGTGGTGAAAGTCGCGAGGCGCGCCTACTAGTACTTGACCTGACGAATCCGTATCGGTTGCGTATCGGCACGGGACACGTCCGACTTCGGCCGACACCGAAGACGCGTCATCCTTGGATCTGGAATATTCATGCCAACCACGATGAGGTAGCGATTTTCGGCCTACTCGCTCGACTCACCACGGTCATGCCAGAGCTACGACTGCTGCCAGTCAGCCTTGCCCAAATTCCTGTCCTTTGACTAGACCATGAATGCTCATTTCTTTCAAGTTCACGCAGTCCTTTGTGGCGCATTGACAAGCTGTTTGCAGTGTGGCGTATTTCCCTTCTGCCTCGGCCAGATCGGGGCAAAAAGTAGTCGAATATCATGTGCAAACGACGGGGCATGAACCCACTGGCTCCTTTTCGATCGTCCACATCGTCTCTTTACTCTTACCTTCGTCAGACTTTGATAGTTTGACTTGCTTTTGCTGCTTTCTGCTCTGTTATCAACGCTTTCTACCAATTTCTCTCATATCCAACATGTCCGGCTCTCTCCCTGATTTCACCAACACCGTCATCGACTACGGTCGCATCCATCTCAAGAAACTGCTCGGGGCTGGCTCCTTTGGTGCGGTTTATGAGGGTGTGGATATCCAGACCGTCTGCCCGCTGCAATACGCAGTGAAGGTAATGTTCACGCCGGCACCTGGCTCCTACGAAGAGGAGCTCCAAAGCGCCGAAATCGAATTACACAAGCGGGTTTCTGACCACGACAACGTCGTCACCCTCCATGAACACATTGTCGAAGGTCCGTACAGTTACACTCTTCTCGCTCTCTGCCGCGGAGACAATCTTCATACTCGGCTCGGAAAACGCAAGTTTAGACAGAACGACGACTTCATTCGTGAGACGATGGTCCAGATTATTGAAGGTTTGATGGCTTGTCATGAGAAGGGGGTTTATCACCGCGACTTGAAGCCCGAGAACATCCTCACTTCTAGAGATGGGAGCAGAGTGTACTTGGCTGATTTGGGTTGTCGACGAAGGATCGTGCGTCGACTGAATTTGGGGTGGGAACCTTGCCTTACATGTCGCCGGGTACGCACTGTCTGCTGCACCTCTTATTTCTATTACTGACGTGCTGCAGAGTGCATCAGGTCTGAGTACGCTTACTACTACCCACAATACAACGATATCTGGTCGGTGGGAGTCATCTTTGTTAACCTTGTCACTGGCTGCTACCCGTGGGACAGCGCAGAGTGGGAGGATCCTCTGTACAGAGCGTACCTCGGAGATCCCAACTCTATCGCAAAGACCATGCCGATACGCATCTCGGCAGAGTGTAACGAGTTGTTCCAATGCATCTTCCAGGTGGAGCCTCTCAGACGCATATCGCTTTCTCGGTTGCTTCTGCTTATTGAGCAAGTCGACACATTCTTCCTGGAGCCCAGGATTGAGCTTCCGCTTCCTCCTCCGCCATGCAACAACTCTGGAGGCGGTTCGAGGCTGATGGACATTGCTATTACAGGGATCTCGCCGCCTGCTACTCCGCTCGGGATAGATGTTCGTCTCCCGCCGATGAACGTCGCTGAGCGGGATATAGGGTATTTCGCTGGAGGGCGCTCATGATCGGCTGGTCCAATCATACACGCGGTTCGCTTCACAGTCTTTGGTCACTCGTTGGTTACAGATATTTCTCTTGTGGGTACTGGGGGCTTTCTATGCGTAAAATGGCACTGGCAACTGGGGGCATAAATATACATCCTTCCTGGCTGGGGAAGTATCTTGGGATTTGGGGGCATTCGTACTTCTTTCTGGCTGGGGATGTACATTGTGCATTGAGGGTTATTCGAGAATCGGGGGCAAATTTCGGGAATCGGGGACATACCTTGGGAACTGGGGGCATACTAATAGTCGTCTGGCAAACGACTGAATGGATGATGCGCGCGCATCTGGCACTGGCATGGTATCAGCTAAATGATTGAGCATTGTTAGTTTATTAGCACTTCCTTCCTGGCGGGGAGGTCTTCCATGTGGCATGATGTGGGCAAGGAACACTGGGTATATGACCGATGTCTGGCTAATGACCATTCAACGACTTAGCTGGAATGTGATCGTGCGAGTATCAGCACCATTTTGCAGACTGATACTTCGCCTTGTTATATTGGAAATCTGAGTGATCTTTCGCGTTGTTTCTCGTACATCACTGGTATTTCCGCGTCGTGTCAGCACACATATAAGGCAGAACTGATACGATGTGTCGGAGAGAGGAATTTGTCGGGAGTGCACGCCACAACTAGGCGTGCACTCTCGAGGAGACCCGGAGGGTATGTCTTTATTTCTTAGCGCATCACCCAGAAATGACTACCGCCTCGCGTCGCCGACACGTTGCACCCATCGCGGCTGGGGTCATGTACACGTCCGACTGGATGGCCGCGCATGCGGCCCAAGGCAACACGGATGGATGTAACACTCCATGTGCGCTACAGGAATGGAATCACATGAATACGCGCCAAGCCGACTCTTGGATTTCTCACGCTTACAAGTGCCAGGATCGGGTCAATTTTTCTTGTTGGACAGGGTGAAATTGTATACATTTCCGTATTGTCAAGAAAGCAGCACAGCGTTTATCTGGCGAGCGGCTCGTAAATACTACTCTCTCCACTCTTCCGAACTTCTCGACGCAATTCAATCTTATAGATCGCGTACTGGCTGGCATGTTACCCTTTGGGTTCGCGTTATTGATTCTTCATACGAAAGTTTCCGGACTAGCTATACAGACGCAGTCGAGTCGCGGGTATAACTACGACGAAAGCCACCTTTTAAACTCCCATACAGTACATCATTTACGAAGTAAGCGCTGTCATCGCGGAATAGTGTACCGAGTCTTGGTCTCCTTCTCTTTGTGGGCTGTCGCTCGATCGCGTATGCAGCGGCTTGCTCTTATATATTTGCTTGCCTGCATCGCGACGGGCAACCTCAACAATGACATCGTTATTAAAAGGCGGAAGTCGTGCCACGATTTAGAACTCACTGTGCTTTGGGGCCGTCGTCAATGCTGTTTCATCTGCTTTAAGTCCATCATCACCGCGTTCCCAAAGATTTCTCTACCATTCCTTCTCTGCCGATTTCCTTCTGACGGACCATATCCTCAACACTTACGTTCCTTGCCTTCCTTGCGCTCGCGCTTCCACTTGTGTTACCGTTCCTCTTCATGATATTCGCGCTTCCCTGAGGAGCAGACTCCAGAGCAGCTTTGAAATCGGCTTCGAAGCCTTTTGTTGGAGGCAGACCATCTATAGGAACTGTTGGAGGCGGCAGGAATGGTCTGAGGGCATAAAGCCTGAGTAATCGGGCCAGTCCTTGGATATTTGCACCGCCCGTCTTTCCAAGATCTAACTCCATATCTTAATCATCATCGTCCTTGTCGTCCTTGTCGGACGGTGTATGGATTGCCTGCCCGTCTCAAACTCGAAGATTAAAATTGGCCTCGGTCCAAAGTCATCTTTTTAGCGAAAAGGGAAGAGGTAGTGATGTATTGCGAGTCTAGGGCTACAACGCGAGGAAAAAATGGCGGGAGGGGGGAATCAAGGTGCCGATAATGGAGTCACTCAAAGGGCGGCAGAATGAAGGACTGGCCAGATATCAGGTTTGACTTGGAATGGTTGAAAACTCCATTGTGCAGGCCTCTCTTGCGGCAGACAGTTGAGGTGCTCGGAAGTAAACGAAGCCGTGGGAGACATCCGAGGCAAACCACTGCACAGCCACCTTCGCTGATCGACTCGATCGACCATCAACAAGGATTTTGGGACCATGGAGGAATACAGGCGAGTTTAATGAACACTAACAGTCGCTTTCCTTGGCAGATCCAAGTGTTCCGCTATTGCGTCTACAGTCTTTGCCAACATATTGTCCTTGAACTGCTTGCAGTATCGTCTCAAGTCTCTGTGGCGCCTTTCTCCGATCGTCGTTGAGTATCATGTGAAAAAAATGCAGTATAAGAGCTAGAGGCTCCTCTACGATCGTTCTTTATATCTCTTGCTTCCCACCAAATCATACTTTGGAAGCATAATTAGACTCTGCCGCCTGTTGATTTATACTCTGTCCTCAGCGCTCTCAGCCATTCTATCCACCATGTTTGCGCCATCTCGTACTCTTCCAAACTTCACCCGCGCTCTCGTCGACCACGGTCGTCTCTATCTTGAGGAGCTCATCGGCAGTGGAGGCTTTGGGGCCGTCTATCGCGGATGGGATATCACGTCGTCGTCGCACTATGCAGTGAAGGTCATGTTAACCCCCGCATTTGGATCCAGCGAAGAGAAGCTACTGTCCGCTGAGATAGAGCTACACGAGCGGGTTACCAAGCACAAGAACATCGTAACATTCCACAAATGCATCGTCGACGGACCATTCACCTTCATCCTGCTTGACCTCTGCTCGGGAGACGACCTCTACTCCCGCATTCAACAACACCAGTACAAGTTCAATGACGAGCTCATTCGCTCGACTATGATCCAGATCATAGACGCTTTGCAGTATTGTCATGACAGAGATGTTTACCATCGTGACCTCAAACCCGAGAACATCCTTACTTCCGGCGATGGGCACAGGGTGTTCTTGGCCGACTTTGGGTTGTCAACCAGTGACGATGTGTCGGACCAGTTGCGTGTGGGCACGCTGGAGTATATGTCGCCGGGTATGTACCTCCTTTCTTTGATAGTCCGAGTCTTTGTCCTGATTTTTTGCAGAGTGTGTCCGGTTAGACTCTTACAGCCCGTTCTATCTCCCCAATACAACGACATCTGGTCTATGGGAATCATCTTGATCAACCTCGTAACTGATTCATACCCCTGGGACTCGGCGCAGTCAACGGATCCTCTCTTCGAGGAATACCTGAACAATCCCGACTTCATCACCGAAAACACGCCCATAGAAATGTCATCAGAGTGCAGTAAACTGGTCAAGACATCCTCAGACTCGACCCGTTCCAACGAGTATCGCTTGCTCAGATGCGTTCCGCCATTGAGAACATGGACACGTTTTTCATGGAGCCCGGGGTCGAACGCAGCAGCTCGTAATGGGCTGCTCCAATTTACTGCTATCCCAATTCTTGATCCTTTCATCATTGTGGTTATGGTGAGTGCACCCTTCACTCTGCTTATATCATTCTGACTTATCTCCTCAGTGCAACCAAGTGATGAGCATCTGGCACAGACAAGGGACGAGAGCGCGTCGACACCATGTCGGAGAACCAACACAACTTGTCATTTTGGGACGCCGTTGCGCATCTTGCCGTGCCACGTACCAGCTTTATTCGCGAGACTGGTATATCCAAGTCGTATTTGCACCATGGCAGACCCGGTCAAATGGCGTGGCCGATTTTGGAGTCGAATATGCATGCTGAGCTGTCGTCAGAGTCATCGAGACGTGTCGCAGCGCTCATGCATCTGCTTACTCGGCATCCAATCACCCGCATGGACTGGTTTCTAAGATAATGCGCATACTTCGATGACCGTACTCGGACAATGTAGAATACAAGTTCTGTGTATCATAGTATAGAAAGATCCGTCTTTTGTCTCCAACATCACTACAGAACTATCAAGGAGATGACCAGTAACTAGTGACTTGTGAGTGGCAGTCAACGCGGCAACAAGGTTTCTCTTGCTCGATCCTGGTCCCAATATTCAAAGAAAGCGGCCAAGATGAGCGCAACGATAGTGACATACTCTCGGTTAGCACCAGCGAAGAACACAGATTTGTTCAGTCACGTTGGAATTTGCTATGCCTGTAATCGGCCAAACGCGATGTGATGCTGCTGAAACTTTGAAGAGCACATACCCTGGTCGTCGATTCTGTCAATGTCAGCCATCAAGAATGAAGAGAGCGCCGTTTACTCCCTTCATTTTCAACATTTATCAAAAAAGCAAGCCACGACATTCATGAGACTTTAACTCGAACTAACATGGCAAACGTTGAAAACCAAATCTCGCAGGCTCCTGATGCTCAAGCTCAAGACCTGAATGCTCCAAAATGGTCGGTATGGCACCAACCTTCATCTCCCTGAGCTTCTTTTAGGGCATGTCATTGGTGAAGGGCTGGGTGATTTAGTTGGGATGCTATCTGTCGAGAGCTTGGTTTCACGGACCCGTCGGATGATAGGATTGACAAGGCATATGCCATTCTCCTCAAGCACATCTACGACTTTGAGCGGGATGAGATTATAGTGTCAGCGCAGCGACCAAGCCCATCCGGAATCCGTTGTGCCGGTGAACGCGTTGGAGCCATCATCCCCCGGGAGCAGCTGTCCTTCACTAAGAGCTTGGAGGAGCTGTTGAACCTCAAAGTTCCCCTACCATCATACATGAAGACTTTGCAGCAGTATCTTGAAGGACCCGAGGTGTTGGAGCATGTGCACGGAGCTGTGTGAGCTTGTAAGTAGCCTGGCCGTGTGTGAGTTGGAGACTCGTCGATGTTCAGGTCGACATTCAATGACAGTGATGGTATGGTGTCCATCTTACATCTGGCCTCAGCGTGCATGAAGAGGTCACATTCCATGATACCTGCTACATACACAGTCACCTGTCTGTATTACTTTCAGCGTGATAAAGACGTGCTGAATTCACGAAGGCGATTGGTGCATCGATTACCCGAATTTTCTCACTGCATGATGCAACCTAGCTTGTTCTGAGCGTCAATATATATATTAGCTCGCTTCAACCATGGCCACTGTACCCTCCACTATCTCCCCCATGGATTCCTCCCTATACAAAACAACCACCGTGTTCCGTGGCCTGGTCTACAGATATTTTTCCTTGCCCGCTCGCGACAGCGACAAACCCACTTTGTTGCTTCTACATGGCTTCCCTAGCTCCTCGCAGAACTGGGAACCCCAGGTCGTATTCTTTCGGGCCCATGGATACGGTCTGATAGTACCCGACATGCTGAGATATGGCGGTACCGCGAAGCCCATGGAACCTGCAGCGTATGGCCCTTCTCTAATGTGCAAAGACATTGTCGACATTCTGGACGCCGAGAAAGTCGACTCTGTTATCGTCGTGGGCCACGATTGGTAACCTCTGTCAAAGTCTGCAATAGACACCACACATCTAACCTGACCTGCAGGGGCTCAGCGTTGACAAGCCGTCTCGCGGACTTCTATCCTGATTCAGACCGCTTCGTATCTTTCGCATTTCTAGCTTTAGGATACTTTCCAATTCAGCGCGAGAATAACTAAGATGCCCTGATGGAACAGGTGCGAACAGTGCATCCTTCAATCATGTCGTCAATGTCAATTCGTCACAGACTAAAGCTGCCTTTGGCTATGAGCAATTCGGCTACTGGACCTTTTTCGATGACGCGGACGCTCCTGGCATCATTGAGGGAAATCTGGACTCATTCCTCAGTCTGCTCTACGCAAAAGATCCCGCGCTATGGGTTACAGACCTTGCGCCGCATCATGCGTTCGGTGTTAGATGGCAGGAGACGCCGATCGCAGATTTCATCACTGCAGAGGTACAGTCGAGCTCAAATGCGGAAGGAATTCATTGACGAGCATGTTGAATTCTAGGCCTTCGAGACCTTTAAGAAAACCATCCGTGACAATGGCATAGCTGCTCCGCTAAACTGGTACAGAGTCTACATGGCTGGAATCGACGTGGAGGATGCGAAAGGTATGTGTAACGTACTGTATTGCTTGAAGCTATTCTTGCTCACCGGTGATTGTAGCACTCTCCACAGAAAGCATCACAGTCAAGAAACCGACGTTCCTTGGTGCGGCGGAGCAGGATAGAGTATGCCTTGCTTCGATACAGATAGAAGACATGGAGAAATTTTGTCCGGATCACGTCATCCAGCGATACAACGCTGGGCTTGGGTGCCAATTGAATGTCAGGATCAAGTCAATGCTGATCTGTTAAAGTGGATTGAGGGACTGTGAGATGCAGAGGAGATGCGTGTATTCTTCATAGTGTTACATACTAGGTATAATTGCTTGTAAGATATCTTGTAGTGAAATGTTGCTGCCTTCACATAGACTACGGAAAATGCCGCCTTCCTGAGAAAAAAGGTTCTGTGGCGTGTCAAATTCCTAAAACCATATGCACGCGTTAGCCACGTTCTGTCTTTTCTGGATGTCCACTCACAGCGATCATTCCGTTGTCCAGAACCAGAACTCTATCGTATGAGATGATAGTACGCAGGCGATCTAAGAATTAATCAATCGGCCATCTTTAGGTGAAGACTGAAACTTACGCGCAATACAGAGCAAAGTGCGATCGCTGAATTCGCTCTGTATCGTTTGCTGAATCTTGTGGTCGGTTTCGACATCCACAGACGCTCTGTATATTACATCGTTACACTGGTCAGAAACATCCAAGCAGAGGACCTACGTTGCTTCGTCTAGTATAACGATTTTCGTGTCTTTCACTAGAGCTCGGGCGAGGCTCAGCAATGAGCGCTGTCCCACGCTAAAATTCGCGCCTTCCGTTTCAACGACTGTATCCAGCGTGATCCTCGATTGGATCGCCCCCACTTCTGTCAGTGAACTCGCGGCGGTTGTTGGTCGACTTTCAACAAGGAACGATCGCTTCAAGGCATCCCACAACCGCGCATCATCATAAACAGAGAAAGGATCAAGCGTCGTTCGAACCGTCCCTTTAACACCATTGAAGAACGTTCGGTTGGCGTAATGATGACGTACCACTGAACAAAATTGGCTGGGGAGAGTTAGTTGGGTTTTATACCAGATGCTTCAACTCACGTCTTGAGGGATGAGTGCCATCCGTGTCCGTAAGTCCGTAAGTCCGATCTTTGAGATATCACGACTACGGAAGGGTTACCGTTTGGCGCACGCGGAGCAATTGAAAGGCATACCCATCCACTTCGATCAATCCCTCGAACTCAACGATTCGAAGCAAGGCAAGCACAAGAGAGGATTTTCCAGCCCCTGTTCTTCCGACAATTCCTATCTTCTCACCTCCACGAATATCCATCGAGATGCCCTTCAGCACCTTCGGTAGCCCGGGCCGGTAACTCATCTGAACGTTGTCAAACTTGAGAGCACCGCGATCAGGCCAGTGTGGAGGAGGCTTGGTTGCCTCGATGAAGTGCGGAGCCTCTTGTTCGATGACATTACCCTGACTGAAATTGACAACTACGTGCTGCCTGTCAGACTCAGTGGAGATAGTGAGGTGGTGCTTACCTCGCTCAACTGCGTTCATGTATCCTTCGACTTCAGCAGATTGCCTGGTGACCATACTACAAAGTTGGGTTAAGGTCGCTTTAAGACGCGTCAGGTCAAGCAAGGTCTTCCTTTCAACGGTGAATGCTTACTCGAGTAGGTAAGCACTAAGCCAATTTGTGCAGGATTGATTCCCGAAACACCGACAACAGCGAACACAGCGACCTAAGCACTCATCAATGACAGAAAAGTCGAACATGGAAGTGTGAAACATACACAGAAGACCAGAACACCACCCAAGGCGTCTAATCGTACAGCTAACCACCTTTGGTTTGTGACCGTTAACAACAAAGCTCGGTTCTCAAGGTCAATATAGAATTCGTTTTCTCGATTAAAGCGGTCGATTTCTCCATAGCACCTGATGGTGGGGAGACCTGATAGATAGTCAGCATCTGAAATTCCTCCAGCGTCAGAGATGCACACACCGGTCAAGGACTCGGAGAAATGTGCGTATAGGAGGGAACGCAGCATGCCGTCTAAATCAGATTAGAGAGACGTGGCAACATGAAACGGAGTGTTTACCCAGTCGCTTCATTTCGCGCGCACTTGATCGATAGAAAGAAGAAAAGTAAACGTAACCAAAAACGATGATGAATGCTGCAATAACTATGCGCCATATTAGTAACGCCAGTGGTATATGATTGACGTTGCTCACTGAAATAGTATTCCAAAACAGTGATGATGATGACGGAGCCGAGGACGTTGGCCAACGTGATGACGACTGGAAGAAGGATGAGGAGCCAACGAGCGACATTTGTATCGCACACTTACATAGTCGCATGGAATCTACATAGGTCGGACTGAGTAACAAGGCTGACCGTTATAGAGGTGAACGTACTTGGAAGCTGGTTGTCGATGGCTGAAAGGGTATGGTAAGTACTGTTCGTAATTCTTGAGAGCTACGTTTACAATCGATGTCTTTTCCGAAAATACCCATGATTCGGCCGGTGGGCTACAGCCGAAGTTAGATTTAGCTAGCCTACTATCAGAGCACCTTACGGTCGTATCGAAGAATGCCATAGTCGCGTGAAATATGCTCCAAACGGCTTCATTGTGCAGGTTCTTTGAGACGAAAGTTGAAACAAAATCTAAAGCCAATCCACTAGAACAATCAGCAATGGTATGATCTCAAGTTGGAGGTTGGACATACACTCCCATGGTAAACAATGCTTGTGAGATGCCGAGTCCGGCATAAAGACCTTGATAGAACGAAAACGGACGATTGAAGTGATCAGCTTGCCACCACACGAGGGTATATGTGCTGAGAATCTGACTGCCTTGCATGAAGGCAATCGCTAACAAGGAAAGAGGCCCAGTGAAGAAGGCGCGTCCGGCAAGCAGATAGCTTTTGTATACTGGAATAATATAAGAGTAGAGTAGTGCCGCACTGGGAGGACGTACCTGACCACGATACCGATCCAGTACTCCGCTTTTCTTTGACCACCAAGCGACCCTCCAACTTTCCTGTGCCCGCACCAGTTCGAAGAGCGTTCGCTGACTTGGTTTTACATCTTCAAGTGTGATAGCATTGTCTACCTTCATTTCCTCCGACGTCTCCGAAGAAGACCCGTGCCCGCCAAACTCAGTAGCGAGCCGGGAAAAGCCGCCGCTGTCGGAGATGAGTTGCTGATAAGTGCCTTCTTCAATGATGCGTCCATTATCCATAGCATAGATGCGATCGCAATGAGAAAGGAAGTGCAGTGCATGTGTCACCAAGAGTACGGTTTTCCCTTCCTTGGCAAGAGGAAGTATCGCGTCGTGGAATAGTGCTTTCCCAACGTGCGCATCAACTATAAACTCGTAAGTGCTTGTAGTGGGTGAATGACACGGGACGCTACCGGCAGACAAGGGATCATCGAAGATAAGCACATCTGCGTCATAGTAGAGTGCTCGAGCAATGTTGACCTGCATTGACAATACGATCAGCAAAGCTGAAAGAGCTTCATGAGTCGAACTCACCCTTTGCTTTTGACCCCCACTAAGGTTGATGCCCTTTTCGCCTATCTATACAGCGAATTAGACACACGACGGGCGGAGGTGATTAGATAGGACCTCTGTCAAGTCACCGTCAGGTAGCATTTGTAGATCGGGTATCAGGCAGGCTCGCTCCAAGACACTCCAGTACTTCGCGGTATCGAAGGGTTGTCCGAATAAGATGTTATCCTTCTGTGTTAAGGTTGGTACTGGCTGCTATATAACTCATAAATTACTGACCAAGGTCGCGTTCTGTATCCAAGCCGTTTGCGGACAGTATGCAACCCGCCCGCCGAATGAGAACTGTCCTTCTAGGAGTTTCATTTCCCCAATAAGGCCTTGAAGAAGACTAGACTGAGAACAGATTGGTACACGCAAGAATTGCCAGCGACTCAACGTTTTCGCGTACCTTTCCACTTCCGACTCGTCCAACTATGGCTGCTAAGCACCCTCGGGGCACATCTAAACTGACATTCAAGACGCGGAACGGTGGGTCCGGATCTCCGTGCCCTACAGACGAATCTCGAAGGGCCCCTTCCTTGCTCGAATCTTCAGCAGGAGATGACGATACCTCCCACTGAAATGATACGCTCTTTGCCCTGATCGCTTCCGGTTGCATGGGATCTACTATGAAGGGAACGTCGGTTATCAATTTTGCGTGAAAGAGTCCTGTCAGGCGCTCTAACGCATTAACTGCATCCGCCGTCATTGAGAGCGACCGAGGTAAGAACATCATCGGTTGCCGCAAAAGCTGACAAGGAGTAAGTAAACAGTCATGACAAAGGGGAACCGTCGAACCTGGAATAGACTGAGGGACGCAAAAATAATGGCGGGATCGAAGTCGTCGTGTGTACTCGTATACGTCACAAAGGCCAGTGTGGACGCCAGTACCGGAATGGAATACGCGAACGCAGTACTTGGATCATAAGATCACAAATTGACAACGATGGTGCACGTACTTGGCAGATTGAGCGTGATGCATCTGTCTTATGCCGCGTAGTTCATTCTTGCGAGTCTCGAAGATACCTATGGAAGAAGTCAGGCGCGATCGACGCGACTCTCTCCAGCTTACGGTTCAAGAATGGCACTTCGTAACAGAAATATTTAACAATTCTCATGGCGCCTGGAAAGCCCATTTGGCAAATGCAGACGAACAGAGCCAGAAAGCTCACCAAGTACTTCAAGAAGAGTCTTGGCACGCTGGTCAGTAAATTTCATGGAGCCGGATCGGATCGAGAATCTATGTGCCATAACTCGTTCTTGAATGGGCGCCACAAGGAAAAACAACAGGAATCCGGCAAGAACGGAGGGACCGAGCTGAATCGTTCAGAGAAATGGGGTCGTGAAAGGCTCACAACGCACTTGCACAAGCAGGATGATGAGACAGACCGTAACCTGGATTGGGGCAGTCCATCCTGCACGATATGAAAGCCAATCATTACTCGGATCGTGCAAACTAACCGGCGTGCTGCAAAGGAACGCGTTAACATGTGCGGCACGAATAAGCGTAGAGGACTTACAAACCACTGAGAGGCAGCGTCTATTCTGCTGACCTGGTCCATATTTCAGACTACGCCTGTCATAAAGGAAAGGCACACACATCGGTCGAGATGTGATTGATAAGAGCAGAATTTGAATACTGCGTCCGTGCTTCACCAGACAGCATAATGCCACGTTTATATATAGAATTGATAAGAGCAGCTCTCGCGAGCACGCCGGTCGTCATTGAGCGCCAGAAGAACTGAGGCAGTCAGTATTTGACATTCCAGGAAGAGTATGCTCAACTTGATGCTGCGTTAAGCTCGCCAGGATAACGATACAGAACAAACCAATCGCCATGCCTATACCTCGCCCGATACTCGGCGGTTCAGTACCATCAAGACGCGCAGAAGCGCGTTGCTTAGCGAAGTTAATGATAGCCTGATATGAAAAGTTAGACTATAATAGCGCGTTTCCAATACGGTTTGTACCTTGACGAGGAGAGGACCCATGAGCTGTGCCGTGTCTCCGAAAACCTGTAAGATGTTAGCACACAGAGAAGAGCGTGAAGCTCATTTTGTAATGCCTTAAATGCGCCACCGATCCAGAAGAGATGACCAAAGACGTCGTTCAGAGCCCAAGCAAGGCTTGGTTCCTTCTTACCCCCACACTCTTGCCATTGCTTCTCGAGCTGATGCCAATGTTGCTTGAAATGTGTACCGTGGAGTACGCACTGAAATGACCACCGCATACGTTTGAAGTAACTAGGTTTGAGTTCGCCAGCTGCAAGTCTTGCATTCCACGATTCAGCCTTTTGAGAACGACGCTCCCAAGATTCGTCTAATAGTTTAGATAATCGTCCAGCCTCGTGCAAAGGGTCAACTTTCCAGAGATCGGGAGCCTGCAGAGTCCTTTGGTAACCAAGGACCTGTAGTAGGTTAGTAAACGTCAATGAGAAGGAAGACGCGCGCTACCATGAGAGGAGTGATCCATGAGTATGTTAATTTCGAGAAGAGCGAAACGTTGACAATGGGAATGACCTTCAAGTTCGAAAACTCGTAAACCTAGCAGGGGATTGACCAGAATAAGACGTACAGGTGCATCTGAAAGGGACGCCGGCGGTGGAGGCGGCGGATCTTTCGGCAGCCTAAGCGCAAGATGTCAGTGTATAGGCACGAAGACATTGCAGTGTGCGCGCGTACCAGAGCTTCCACCAGCTCGTTCGTATTCGGTATATCTGATCACCAGCATCGAGGTTGAGGTGGGGAGAGGTATGCGACTGTGATTCCTCAAAAGCGACCTTTTCGTCTTCATCTTTCGCGCCCATTATGGTAGTCAAGAGAGTCGGAGAATGGGCAAGTCGATAGGGAAGAAACCTAGGTAAGCATGGGTATGTTGTAACAAATCTGATCGCCCTTCGGCCGTCCAATGATAGTGCATGTGGTAAAAGGTGTGTCTTCGGTCATTTTTCATAGCAGTCATGTAAACTACCGCCCTTCCTGACGCGGTTCCGACCTTCCGTGTGACGGTTTGGGATGAGCTTGGTGGGAATACACGCCTACCTAATGAGGAAAGCCCAGATTTATTCAAAACGTTTTTCCCACAATACCCCTCACCTTCGCAGAGTCCCGTTGTGCTTTTGCTCTTCAGAAAGCTACCCAAAGCATCATAACACCCTTCAAGGACGTCGTATCATCGTTTCTCTGTGAGGTAAAGTGAAAAGCATTGCAGTAGGTAGGATTTCCGCCCCTTCATTTGCGCACTGGACCATCTTTTCCTGTTGCACGCACAAGTCGCGTGTGCTACTATCACGCCTATAGTGGCGTCGTTAGCAACTACACTACGACCCTCTCGCGTCATTGTCTCCAACTTCTCGCCAACCGCACACACCTGGTCTTACTCTGAATTTCGTGCCACGCTGCCACGAACCCTCCCGCGAGCCTCACTTATGGTAACTCTTTCATTGTCGCCCAGTCATGACATGCGGTTAAATTTAAACTATGCGAAATTTCGCTTATCTGATAATCCGTAAGTCGGCCAACTTACCCATGGTTCTTGAACGTGTGAACAATATGCTCTTGGGCATATTCAGTCGTTTCTCTCGAATACTCACGCAGCAACGTACGTTGCTAAAGAATTGCCTTGCCAAGAGCTTCATTCTTGGAGCACGTTTGCATTCTCTCAGTCGCGTGCGAGTGAGAAACCTCATTTCAGTATGTTATACCTTTTGTGTCCATGATTGCTTGCTCACTCTCCACTTTCAGCACAGTCGAAAGTGCGCATGATGAGTTCAAACCTATTCAGTTGCGTCTGAGAACCAAAGTATGACGATTTATTATTCTTCTCTTCTTCTTGTGCCACGTCAATCGCCAACAGGGAGAAGTCTCTTCAAGCGTTGACCGACATCCCGTCTTCAGGATCTAGTCCGATGGCCTGGTTCTATATGAAGTACAATCCTTGGTTCTGGGTGTGCTTCCCCAACTCGAGGCCAGTGAGGATCAGGTAAGATATTATCTTCCATGCATGGACTCCGACCACTGTGATGAGAACGTGTCTCCGAACTGATCAAAGACTTCGGCTTGGCGCCATCAATCAAGTGATGCCATCTCGACTTTCTAATTAGAGCGCGTCAGTAAAATGACCGAGCAAAGAAAAGTTCACGAATAATGTCCCTGTAGCCGCAGAGAGGCGCAATTGCTTCCATCTAGTAACCATTGGTACTCCAATGGTTCTCGCCCTTGTGAAGAAATTGACATAAGCGGCATGTCCGTTTTTTTGTTCCCGCAGCGATGGGATCAGCTCCGCGCTACTACAAATAGACGCACTGTCTGCATGGATTCGGAAAGCCACCCAACCTAAACGTCGCGTCATGTCTCCCTCACAGCTTGCCGCTTTTGCCATTTCTTCTCGTATCATTTCTTGCTTAGTGACCGAGTCTCTACTGCGGGCGTTCTATGTCCCCTTGTTGCCGGCAACGGACGCTACGCGAGGATTGCTTGTCGTCCTCTCTCCCAGTCTCTTCAACGAGGGTCTCATTATCCATCGTACCCTCCGATCTCAGGACATCTTTGCCATCGTTCCCTTATCGAATGTTCCGGTTCTCAAAGAGGCTATAGCTCACAAACACGGTTATGTTGTCGGCCTTGTAGATCCGCTTGATATGATCGGTGAGATCTACGACGTCGTCGACGTTGACGACTCGGAGAGCGTGTCGGTGAGACATTCTGATTCTGGTACACACTCTCCTTGGGCTGAACAGTACAACAGGGTCCATTTACTGAGTTGGTAAAGCAAACTTTACGCCCGCCTCCATGGGATATTGGCACCTTCTCCCTCCGTCTGGTCCAAAATCCTGTTCCTTTGTGGCGTAAGTTTGTGGCAAACATGGTCATCCAAGATACGACTATCGAGGAGGAGATACAGAGTTCTTTCTATTGGCAGCGTAAGCTCTGTCCTTTCTTGAACATGCTAGGAACATTGTAACAATGCACTCACAGAAAAATCGTACGAGAATCCTCCCGCCTGTCCGACCTTGGCCTCTCCGCCCTTGGAATGGGAGCAGAGCTTGGTCGAAGGCCACCCCACGCACCCAGTAAGCTTCTTCTCCAAATGCGAATCCTTCGCTCACTCAGTATTCCTAGATGCATCGAGCAAGGATGCTTCCATCCGCGGAATCAGATTACGACTGGTACCACCCGAAAATACGATTTGCTCGTGTTCCTCGCGAAAATTTCAAGACTCTAGGCCCATTCGAAACCCTTACCCGAGAACTAGCGGAGAAAGCTGCTGCAGCCTGCGGGGAAAGCATAACCCCTGACGACTCGAAGGTTCTCATCCCAGTCCACGAGATGCAAATCAATAATTTCGTGTCTAAATTCCCGGGGGCAGATGTCTTACCCCCGAACATTAGCGTCCAGGCTCATGGTCAATCTAGCATCAGGCAGGTGTAGAATTTCTACGCATATGCTTCGGCTAACATCAACTGGTTTCCAGGACTGTCATCGTCCCGGAGCTCCCTGGCATGGCTCTGAAGTTAGCTGTAGGCGTCAAGATTTCTTCGTGCCTCCGAACGATCTCCCATTACACCGCGAATTTCGGGCCGAGGTTCTCAACAGAGGTCGTCCCAAGGCTGACTCTCGACCCTAATATTCTTCATGTGGAGAAAGAGTCTGCTAGCTTTGTGTTTGGGAACGTGGATCCTGAAATAGCGAAACATTCCACGGCCATTTACAGGAACGTTTACCAGCCGTCTGAGGGCGAGAATGTCATCGTCGTGGCGGCCCTACTTGAACGCGGGCACGCTGGAATTGCCCCTGGTGTGTCTGTTGTGGAGCACCTTTTCTCACTTGACACGGACGAGAAGCGGGTCAAGTTCCTCGATAGGTTGATTTCTGATGTTATTCTCGCCCCAGATTTGCTGACAAACATTACTATATAGCTACATCGGCCTTGCGTGTCGCTCCATGCTGCCCCCGTTGATTTTTAACGGGGTGGCGTTCGAAGCACATGCACAAAACACCTTACTTCGCTTCAATGTAAAAACCGGAGAACTCCTTGGATTTGTTATGCGCGACCTCGGTGGCTTGCGTATTCACCCCCCACGCTCGCGGAATCGACTGGCTACGACTTCGAATTTTTACCTGGTCATCAAATCCCCATTGACACCAGGAAGGAAGCCTACTCGAAATTCTACCACACCTTAATTCACAACCATCTGCAACGGTTGATTCGGCTCCTTGGCTGCATTACGATGGCCGTGGCTGGGAAATTCTGCGCTATCATTTGGACAAGACTATCCCGGCCGTCCACGAGTTACGCGATGCCTGGTTGAGCCCGGAACAGACAACGGTTCACGGGAAATGTCTGATGAGAATGAGGCTTCAGGGCCTGTATCGCGATGTGAGTCTGTCAGCTATTCTTAGCCCTGGCCCTTCTGAATATGTGGCGCTGCAGGTGGTCTACAGTCCTTTCCCGAATATGATTTTGTACGAAGGTGTTCCTAAGACTGTTGTATGATTATACTATAAATGTGTTAACATTAAGAATTATGTACATGCCAAAGTGCCATGAATGAAGATTTTGGATTTGATCTTCTTGAATTCCAGACATCATAATGCCGAGAGTTGAATCTATTGCTTATCAGATAAATGCACGGAATGGTACGATAAGATGTGGCGTATGATAAGATGAGAAAGCTATCAGATAGCGTTCCTGCAGGTACATCAAGGGCCGCTTTCCGTTAATTTTAATCTTCAGCCCTGCTGCGAGTTGACATGAGAGCGTGAAAGCTTCCTCCGACTTGCGTGATGCCATAAACTGCCAACACATTCCGCTTCTCAAGAATTGAAGAATAACCAGTCCCTCGGATTATCCTCAAAACTGGGTTGTATCATAGCCCAGAGAACTGGTTGTCCGGTTGTCCGCAAATCCGGTACCTCCGCCCAAGTCACAAGTCATCTTCGACTTCGAACGCGCAACAGAACGTGACCTTGTCTAACAGCAACAGCCCTTTACCATCTGCCGCCCAACGAATGTCGTGTGTGTCAAATTTTTCTGCAAAGCAGTCAACACCAATGCGAAATTCGCGCATCTTACTCACGGGCTGGGACACCGACACACTCGGCAATCTCTTCCTCGGTGCCGTTCTCACCAATCCATTCGTCACTCCAAGTGTATAAGCTAGGTAAGCCGCAACACACGGCTAAGCTACCCTTACGCGCAGGATTCCATCGGGCCTGCCGTACTGGCCGGGCGTGTAGAAGCACGCTCCGTAAGCGTGGGCTGAAGGTTGCGTTGGGCGGAGGAAAGTCAAAAATATGTACGGCCGTCGGGGTCGTCTCTGTAATATGTGATTATTTACTTGTAACATCGACTCGAGGCGGGCGTATGAGAAACTCACCAAAACGAGCAAGAAGTAATGTACCTGTGCGATTCCAGTCCAGTTGGATGACACCACCCTTTGGATGTGGCCGAGTATGATCTGATTTGGTCAACGTTATCGTATATGGAGGTTGCAGCCTTTCATCTACGATTGGACTGAGTATTATCACACACAAGGAGATGACTAAGTACGGACACGAGAGGAATCCGCGTCCTTCTGTCGCCGTAAGCCATTCCTCCGGTTCGCGCCAAATATTCTGCGCTCATGTTAGATTGCATTCCTTCTGTGTGGGCGGCACGTACCACTCCGGCAGGGATACGACTGGAAAGCTCAAGAGTATGCACACATGACCAACTTGCAGTGCTAAGAATATGTATCTAGTACAATTAGAATTAATAATACTGCAAAGGTTTGTATAACGAGGTCACCTTGTCATCCCAGCCTCCGACAAGAACAAAGGAACCGGAGGGGTGCCAGGACACAACTCGTATTCCGAGGCCAGGATCTGGCTCTGGGGAGAATGACGCCACAATATCACCAACAAGGGAAAGAATATAGATTTTGTACTGCGTTGTGCATGAGTTAGATTCAAAGATTTTTCAGCGCTACTCACCTCAAGAGCACCTTCCCAAACAGCTAAATGATGCCCATTCGGCGAGAGAGCAAGCGATGCAAGAGAAGACGTTGGCAAAGGAAAATGCTACTGCGCTGATGAGCTTCAAACAGTTTCCTGAGCATGGACCATTACCCGGGCAAGCTGATAAGACTCGTGTGCATCGTAGATCCCCAAGGTATCTTTAGACTTGTGTCTTTCCGCGAGCAGGAAGTAGCGGCCGTCCGCTCGAAACGTGTAGCCTGAATGTAAGCCCACGCATTCACACCGGAAAAGCAGTTGAATCTACCTTTGTCCGGATGCAAGGGAAACTGTATGTAGGTCGCACGGCCGTCAATCAGCGACCAGATGGTCACTCTCAACTAAGGGCAGTAATGAGTTCCTGGCAAAGAACTTGATAGAGCGAGCGCGTACACCCCACTCGGAGAAACAAAGAATATACCTGCCATCGGGGGACCATTCGGCCTTGACGAGTCCTAGAAGACTGTCAGAAGGAAAAGGGCGGAATATGCGCAAAAGAGCCACCTTCTGCTCCGGCGTCTATTCTTGCATACCACCGCTCGTCTTGGAGCTTATACACGTGAACGACACCTTTGGGAGCACAAGCGGCGAGGAAGTATTCGGAGTCGGAGGACCACGACGCGTGAGATATACGTGTCTTGACCGTTGTTTTCTGCAGAAATGAGTTCGTCGGTGAAGGCGACGCGTCAATGAGAACAGTTCGCGCAATTTGACACGAGTCTGTTCGTCGGATGACAAGTCTCTCCTCGATAGCTGTGAGAATAAAGTGTCCTCCGGGACTAAAAGAAACTAGCGAGCCGGACTGCTTGTAGATCTCGGTAAAATCCATAAGTTCAACATCAACGTTTGTTGAAAGAGAAAGTCAGTCACGAGCCTTGTCCAGAATCGGACCGGTGGTGGCGATGCACTCCGACTCGCATACCACCAGCTTGACCCGCAGATTTACTTATCCTGCGGCTTTACTGAGTCCGAATCGCGCTCTGACTCTTCGTACGAACATGGATGGCGCGCGGCGCGTTTGCATGTATATAAGCGGCCTCTCTCTGGTAGCAATGGATCATCCACTCCCCGGGTTTCCTCCATGGCTTCATACGCGCCCCTATACATCCCTTCCGCACAGACCAGCATAACAGTCCTCGATGACAACGCTACTCTACATGACCAATCTGTTCAAACCGTTGTCGAGGGGAAAGAGGCAATCGATCCATTCCTCGTCACAATTGGACCGGATGACCCCGCCGATCCTAAGGTATGCATTGATGTCGACTCCTCTTTCTGGAACAAGCTTGAATGCATCGTGTAGAACTGGTCGCGTATCAAGAGATGGACAATAACAATGCTGGGAGGTATTCTTGTCCTCAACGCGTGAGTTTACGACATCTCGGCGGAGAACACTATGCTCACTCCTCGCGAACAGAACATTCGCTAGCTCTGCACGTAGGTGAAAATTAGGCTATTTTTCACATTGTTGACTGGTTGTTCAGCTTCTGGTATACTCCCTGAGATCATGGCCAAGTTTACATTTTCACAAGAAGTCGGCACTCTGGTTATCTCTGTGTTCGTAGCTGGCTTCTGTGTTGGGTATGTTGAATTTCAAAAAAGCTTTACAAGAACTCTCTCACCTGTCATACAGTCCTCTTCTTTGGGGCCCGCTGAGTGAAGAATACGGAAGGTATGCATGATGCGCACCGATCTTTGTCGTTAACCAACTGGGTCACCTATAGAGTTCCTATCTTCCGCGGGACTTTCTTTGTCTATGCCTGTTTTCAGCTAGGCATGGCATTAGCGCCAAATACAGCTTCCCTAATAGTTTTTCGATTCTTGGGAGGGGTCTTTGCCTCAGGACCGCTGACAAACTCAGGGTATGTAGCCGCTTCTTTCGCATGGGTTATGAGATATTGATCATCATCGCCGTCTGTAGAGCAGTTATATCTGATATGTGGAATGCACGCGACCGCGGCAAAGCACTCGCGTTCTTCGTGATAGCGCCTTTCGCAGTCCCTGCCATTGGTCCCACCGTTTCTGGATTCATTTCCGTCAGAGGTAGGAACGATTGACTTTGTTCATCGAACTCATTGCTCATATTTCGATGTAGGAGCTGACTGGCGCTGGCTGTTCTGGACTTTAGCCATATTTGCCGGCGTCTGCTGGTTGCTGATTTTGATTGTCATTCCGGAAACGTACAAGTGAGATGCTTACTCGCCTGTATATTTTCGTCTTACTGATGTTTTGTAGGCCAATTCTATTGGTCGAGAAAGCTCGTAGACTCCGCAAGGAGACCGGCGATACCCGATACTATGCGCCCATGGAGAGAAACAAGAAAACCATCTCTCAACAGATAGAGAATGTTTTGGGCAGGCCTTTCAAAATGCTTGCTAGAGAGCCCATGCTCATCGCGACCACCGTTTACATGAGTGTAGGTTCTCGAATGCCTTCATAAAGCTCACAGTGCTGACCAGCTTTACATCCGCTAGTTTGTTTATGGCTGCTTGTACCTCTTATTTGAGGCATATCCTATAGTGTTTCGAGAAGGCCATGGCTTCAATGCAGGGATTACTGGCCTCATGTTCCTTCCTATCCTTCTTGGAGCTGCCACTTCCACTGTTCTGGTATGTACACACCTTGCCGTTCTGCACCCAACGTTCACCATGTTTCCAAGTACCTTGCGGTGTTCAACCCTAAGTACGAGCGGGAGATAGAGCGATACGCACCTCATCCTGTACCGGCTGAATCACGCTTACGCATGTCGCTGTTTGCCTCCCCTCTTTTTGCCGTGTCTTTCTTCATATTCGGGTAAAGAGGATGCATTGTTTCACTAAATTAAATGCTAACTGGCGCACCCAGATGGACCTCCTACCCTCATGTAACATACTGGCTATCCCATGCTGGCTGGCGGTCTGATGGGTTTCTCTATCATGGGGATCTATGTGAGTCTGGTTCCGCTATAGTACCGGAGTACCGTTCTAACGACTACCTCAACCTAGTTAAGCTTTTTTAACTACATTATCGACACATACGTCGCAATCGCCGCCAGCGCCTTAACTAGTAATACGGTCTGTCGGTCTCTCTTTGGCGCCGGGTTTCCAGTACGTGAGAGCCTTGAGGCTACCGAGTTTCCACTCATGATTCGATCAGCTGTTTGCGACGCAAATGTACAACTCGTTGACTCCTCGATGGGCATCAACGCTGATCGGCTTCGTGGCACTCTTCATGGTTCCGATACCGTTTGTCTTTGTGAAGTACGTGCCGCACGGGGTATCTCAAAATGAGTATTCTCTAACTGCCATGACTCATAACAGATACGGTGCTACGCTTCGCAAGAAATCTAGATATGCGCCATTCAAAGACGGCCCCACGCCCCCTGTCGAGACACCCTCGAAGGAATCCGATACCAGTCCTGCATAGAAGTCCCGTTGAGTGCGCGATCGCACGATTATTACTACAATCATTAATGTATCGACATAGCATATAACCATCATCTCTACTCTACATCTTTACACTACTACGGACGGTCAACGTGAAATGAAACCATTTACCTTTGTGACGCACCCCTTTCGGCTGCGCCCATTTGCTATCTGTAAGGGCAATAAATCCCAAGCTTATAAAGTCCGAAGTCGGTCGTTCGTCATATTCTGTGACGCATGGCGCACTTTCCAACCCGATGCCGCACGGACGGCAGGCTTGCGCTAGTCGACCGCCTGTCAAAACCATTGGGAAACAGCCTTATAAAGACAGACTTCTCGAAGGATCCTTTCATCATCATCCCTTCCCTCCGCAATGTCCACTCGTTCAGCGAGCTTTGACGACGACAACCGCACGCTTCAGCTCGAGCCTCAGCAGGCTGAACGACCATTACCGACTTCAGACGAGAAAGCAGATCCTTACCTTGTATCGTTTGACCCTGATGACCCTGCTAATCCTCAGGTACTTTTTCGGTTTCCTCCACCACTGCAGTGGTTTTACACGCCTTTATAGAACTGGTCGAATCTGAAGAAATGGTTCCTGACGATGACGGGAGGAATACTGGTGTTGAACGCGTACGTGAATAACACTCTTTGAGCGCGCCACAGCAGTTGATAATAAGCACAGTACGTTCGCGAGTTCAGCGCGTATGTCTTTTCCATATTGGCTGTCTGCATCGGTCCTCAATATCTTTCAGCGGCTGGCATCGTCGAGCAGATACTGGTCGAATTCAACATGTCAACAGAGGTTGCAACTCTGATGATATCATTATTCGTCGCGGGGTACTGCGTTGGGTACGTCTAACTGTCGATGTTGTGTCCCGCTTCATATTGACCTTTGCCTCGTAGTCCGTTATTATGGGGCCCGATGTCAGAGGAGTTTGGTCGCCGTCCCGTATTCATTGTCTCCTTCCTTGTGTATACTGTGAGTAATGCTTGACGCCACTTTCTCATACCAATCACGTAAATGGCGTGTTCCCCGCATCACTCATCACTGATACGCTACTCTATAGGGCTTCCAAGTGGGCATGGCACTCTCAAAAAATACCGCATCTCTGCTCGTATTTCGTTTCCTTGGTGGCGTGTTTGCGGCCTGCCCACTCACTAACTCTGGGGCCCTCATCTCGGATATCTGGGATGCTAAAACCCGCGGGAAGGCGATGGCCATCTTTACAGTTGCGCCTTTTGCCGGCCCAGCCTTAGGCCCCACGGTTGCGGGTTATATTTCGGTGGCAGGTGTGAGTTGGAGGTGGCTATTTTGGGTTTTGACGATGTTTGTGAGTACCTTCTTATCGGTGTACGCTTGGATACTGAAGTACTTTCAGGCCGGTGCATGTTGGATTGTCATCGTCGTTGGTGTCCCAGAGACCTACAAGCCCATCCTATTGATCCAGAAGGCCAAGAAGATGAGGAAGGAGACCGGGGACAACAACTATTATGCCCCGATGGAGCGGGAGACGAAGACGTTGACCCAGCAGATCGAGAATGTCCTTGCTCGCCCATTCAAAATCCTAGTGCAGGAACCCATGTTGATCGCAAGTACTGCATACATGAGCGTAAGCTTTTTCCATCGGCGTCTGTCGTCCTCCACCTGACTCACGTATTCCCCGCTAGTTCGTGTACGGTTGCTTGTACTTGCTCTTCGAGGCCTACCCTATCGTCTTTTCGCAAGGCCACGGCTTCAACGCGGGTGCTTCTGGCTTGATGTTCCTCCCCATTCTACTGGGGGGCGTCACGGCTGTTACGCTGTACCTTCTCATTTGGAACCCTCTGTACGAGAAGGAGGCTGCCCGCGTTGCTCCTGCCCCGGTTGCCCCGGAGTTCCGCCTGCACATGACGATGTACGCCGCTCCCGTGTACGCCGCATCGTTCTTCTGGTTTGGCTGGACGAGCTCTCCGTCGATATCGTTCTGGGCGCCGATGATGGCCGGGTACGTTATGGGCTTTGGTATTAGTTGGATTTTCGTAAGTGCCTCTCCGCCTACTACGCTTTCTGTGGCGTCTGATGTTGTTCATGTAGCTTGGCTTCCTCAACTACATCATAGACACATACTTGATGATTGCCGCTTCGGCATTGGCCGCCAATACGATAATAAGATCTGTGTGTGGCGCGGCGTTCCCGCTGTTTGCCACACAGATGTACGACGCGCTTGGCGCGCCTTGGGCATCGTCCTTGCTAGGCTTTCTGGCCATTCTCATGATCCCCATTCCTTTTGTGTTCATCAAGTGGGGATATATCCTCCGGGAAAAGTCCAAGTATGCGCCGACGAAGGTGTTACTGCCTGCGCCAACGAAGGAGTCGGATTCGTCCTCAGTTTAAAAAATACCCTTTGGTGATATCAACGGTATGATCTTCACGACGGACTGCACGCGCTCTCATCTTTGGCATATTCATCTGCACGCTTTTCCCTTCATCTCAAGCATTATATAACATATTACCGCCAGCTGTATTTTTACTTATTTGTTGCTTTACCACCACACAGGATACATACTACTTAGATCACGACATAATATTGCCACCACCTACGGTTCCACTTGGGAATATCATTCGTTTTGCTGTTAGCGTTGTGGGTATCCTTTGGCTTTTCGCTGCTTGTGCGAGGCCTTACCTAGTCTCGTCACCGACCGAATAAAAGTGAGAACATCACGTCCGTTTATGGTATACAATCGAGATAATGCCTAAGAGGTTCGTTTAAGTACAGGACTACGCCTCACCTTTGGAGAACAGGCGATCTCAAGACGAATTTGACGCTTCGCGAGGATTTGTTCCGTAAGAGCCTCTTCCAGATGTTTATTGAATACACTTCCTGCTTCTCCAACTGAAGCGCGCAACTTCGAAAGCTGCTGCCTGGTGTGCGGCTGTATCCTACCCTAGTGCCGCGGACCTTCTGGAGCATCCGTGGTTAAATCCGCAGTCAGAGCGCTTCGAGTTCTTTGCAGAGTTTGGTGTGGGTTTGAGTCCCTGAACGTTGCTTTCCTGGGAGTAAATAGAGGCTCCACTAGTACTACAGGTGAGAATAGACACGGCACTGTGGGCGTGCAGAAACGCGCCGGTGCCAATGCGATCGTTTCCACGTGTTGTCCATTTTTGCGGCCCGACATGTCCGCGTCCAACTTTTGAGCTAACCAACAACACCTGTTCAAAATGCCTCCCATGGCACTGCGGGGAATCGTCACAAAGGTCGGCTTCATGCAGAAAACGGCCACGGTGACGGTGTCGCGATGGATGGAACACAACGTGACGGGAAAGGTGAGTTCGACATACCACTTTGCGCACGGACGCATACTCACGGGGCTTTGCAGAAAATCGAGAGGACCAAGAAGTATCTCACACACGATCCCAACAATGGTCCGTCCTTTTCCCAGCCGCGTTTTTGGACTCTAAATAAGAGCGTAACCCTCTAGAACTGCGGCAGGACGATGTCGTTATTATCCGCAATTGCCCGCCTGTGTCTGCTCGGAAAAGGTTCAAACTGGAGCGGGTGATAAAGAGTCCTGAAGCGCAGAGACAGCTGAGGAGGGCCCAGCTTGAGGTGCAGCAACAGCAGCAACAGGCATTACAGTCGCCCCAGCCATAACATCTATTGCGACGCGGGCTCTATTATTGATACATGTATGGAGGTGGTAATACAGACGGTGGACGTTATGGTGAATCCTGCTGGCTCTGTTGCTGCTCGAACGCGGTCTGGGCGGCAATGAACTGGAGAGGTGTGAGAGCGGAAGAGAGAAACGATGTAGACGACGCACCTCTGCCTTTTTCAGCTCCGATTTCGTCTCAATATCTTTTATCTGTGCCTCGACGCGTTTTCTGGAGAGAGAGACGTTGATCAACGACCATGAAGCAGCTCGGAGACAACTTGCATTTCGCCCTTGATAAAGTCAAGTCGGGTATTGACATTCGTCTTGGCCTCGGCCTGGTCCTGCTTCACCAAGACAGGTCCAATCAGCTTGTATACATCATTTGGGGTTCCAGTTTCTCGAACTCCTGCACAGTTTTATGTTTATTCGTGTGGCGCGAGTGTATAGACGTAGAGAACACGGACAGTCTTTACGAGCTCGTTCTCTGACAGCTGCGTGCCCAGCCGCTCCCGCGCCTCTACGGCCTTGGCCATGTCGGCCTGCAATTTCTGGAATTCCTGTGTGACGTTTTGGAGCTTGGTCTGTAAAGACATTCTGAAAGTTGAGAGGAAGATCTGATGAGTCGCCCGATAAGGCATGTAGCACAGCCACCATGGCCTTGACGTCCCGCCACCATCGTTCCTCATCCAGTATCAGCCTACCATCTATGCGGATATGAATGTTATCAACAATTGCTGGTTTTCGGACTATTTCTCTAGCTTGTACCCGGTCCGATAAATCTGTGCATGTTCGCTTTCTTTTGCGGCCCTTTGCAGACCAAGTACTGGCGTAGACATCGGGACCTCTCTGTGAGCGTTAGTATCTACAAAAGCACAAGCATATACCCCGTATGCTTGACACCACGAGAAAGGTCCCAGGCGTTGACTCGTGTGTACAGGAATAATGTACACCAGCAGAGCTCAACAATGCTCACGTTATCTTATCTGCTGACCACCATCTTCTGCACGCGGAGCTGCAACGGAGCTGAGACGGAATCCATGCCTGCCATGGATAACATTCTTTTTATTCTCACCGAATTTGCATAAAGTCTTGGCCGTGGCTTTTCCATACCACAACCACATACCATACTCCTAGATCCATGCCTTCCCCCGTCACCATCGATTGGACCAAAGTGACCGCCCCGAGCCCGCCGTGTTCCGCTTCGGGAGCAGGCGCTCGGTCGTGTATGGCACGAAAGGCATGGTATCATCGTCCCAGCCACTCGCGACCGAAGCCGGTCTCGAAATCCTCAGGCAAGGCGGTAATGCCGGTACGTCTGTCTACACGTCCACACGCCGATCTCACCCCTAAACCAAATCCCCACTCTACAGCCGACGCGGCCGTAGCGACATCTGCAGCCCTCAACGTGACCGAACCGAGTTGCTGTGGTATCGGAGGGTGTGTAGATTCCCATCTCCTCCCATCGTGTCAATACCCATCGCGACATTAAAGGGACGCATTCTGCCTCTTCTTTGACGCCAAAACAAAGCAAGTCAAAGCACTTAATGGATCGGGCCATGCGCCTCAGAAACTTACCATCGAGCACGCCCGCTCCCGGGGTCTCACTGGACGCAGCATACCAAACACCGATCTCAATTCCGTCACCGTCCCAGGCGTGTTCCTAATTCTTGGTCATATAGCCACCGATTAACGCGGTATTCAGGCGCGGCCGCGGCCTGGGTTGATACCGTCGAGAAATTTGGGAGCGGCAAACTCACAGTAGCGGATGTGCTAGCTCCTGCCATTAGGCTGGCCGAAGAGGGGTGAGGCTTGTGAAAGATAAAATACGCGTTGTACTTACATCCATCCCAGCGTCCCCGTTTCTGAGATCCACAGTTTCAGTGTACGTACGCCTCCATGTTGCTGGGTCGTGTCTCTAAACCTTGAATGTATAGTGGCGGCGCGCAGAGAACTTGATCAAGAATGCGTCCCCCAACGGCGACGACATGCTTCTCAACGGACGCGCTCCGTTCCCGGGCGAAGTAGTCAAGCTGCCCAAGTTGGCACAGACGTTCCGCGAGCTCGCGACCAAGGGCAAGGACGGGTTCTACAAGGGCCGTATCGCCGAAGCTATCGTCGAACTTATCCAGAGCAAGGGCGGCGTCATGGAATTAGACGATCTCGCCAAACACGAGACGTCCTTTGTGGAACCGCTCAAGTATGTATATGCGAATGAGGTGTCGGTATACGAGGTGTGCGAAATCCAGCTTTGGAGATTTATCCTCGTGAACTGACGCTATCTCAGTGTCCACCCAATGGCCAAGGTATAATCCTCATGTATTTCGCTTTATTGTAGATCTAAAATTCTACAGGTATCACGGCGTTGATTGCTCTCGGGATATTAGAGAGTTTGCAGGAGCAGGAAATCATCAAACCGCTCAGCGAAATGGACCACAACTCCGCCGAGTACCTTCACATCGTGGTGGAAGCCATGAGGTTCGTCCTTCTATTTGCCTTCTCTCGATTGGCCTCTAACTACGTTTCCACATCGTAGACTTGCTTTTGCTGGTAGGAGCCTCTTTTCGATCATTCAGGCATACTTCTGACGTGCAGCTCCGTAGACAGTCAATGGTACGTTACCGACCCAGAGGTGGTTCACGTACCAGTCAAAGAGCTGCTGAGCAAAGTCGGTTTACTACCCATTTTAGTGCGTTGGTGAGCTTACGGGTGATATAGGAATACCTCGCTTCTCGGGCAAAGTTAATCGACCCACTGAAAACGAACCCCAAAGTCGTGCATGGGAACCCTGTGGCGTCGTCGGATACTGTCTACTTTACCGGTAACTGGAGTACTACCCCGTTCGACGTCAGCTTGTACTAATGCTACCGCAGTGACGGATCAATGGGGCAACGCGTGTAGTTACATTCAAAGCAACTATGCTGGTATGTGTCCCTCTATTCGTGTATGCAACGCGAACTCACTGTGCATAGGTTTCGGGACTGCAGGTGAGCACCCACGACTCTCGACGTTCTACCTCGATCTTATGGTGTGATAACGCAGCTCTCCCCACTGGATGCGGCTTCACGCTGCAAAACAGAGGCACCGGGTTCGTTCTGGATGAGAAGCACCCGAACGCGCTAAAGGTCGCGTCCCGTCTCTTCCCCATACCCGTCTGACATTTCGCGAAAAAGGGAGGCAAACGGCCATACCACACCATCATACCGTGTATGGCGACCAAGAACGGGGAGCTGTTCCTTAGCTTTGGTGTCATGGGCGGGTACATGCAGGTTTGTCGGCCATCCATCGTTCCATCTGCTTGTCTCTGGCTGATTCGTGTCCCATAGCCTCAAGGTCATGTACAAGTGCTGCTCAACATTCTCAGAGGATAACAGTCCAGGAAGCGCTCGACGCGCCGCGATTCTGCATCTCCGCAGGTAGTCCGGACACGCAGACGCGGGAGACGGGTACCGCTGGCGATATTAACAGCGAGGTGTATTTTGAGGAGGGCATATCGCCTGAGACTATTTCCAAACTGAGAGGTATATTGCTGTGGTTGGCATGTACTACGTGACGTTGATTTCTTGTTTGTTTGTAGAAATGGGACATGACGCGCGTCTGCAGTCGGGATTCGGAAGGTCGATGATGGGCCGCGGACAGATCATACAGAAGTTGACCAACGAGACTGGGCAGCTGGTGTGGGCGGCTGGGTGTGATCCTCGCAGCGACGGACACGCAGCGGCGCAGATTTGAAAGTAGAGAAGGGAGAAGGAACGAATATGATTGTGTCAACAACATTGTTTATTGTTAAGTTACATGTGGAATGTCAGTTGTTCGGGAATCTCAATCACATTCTACGCTGTCGTTCACTCCCGACTATTGAAACAAGGTGTTAGGTACTGCACTCGCATTGTGGACACATTGCTCACCTGCTTGCTCTCTTCGATACTCTCGGAGCTCTCTCGTCCTATCTGGTCCCGTCACCTTGCCCCAGCCTGCAAGGGGTACAACGATAGCTGTGGCGTTATCTTCCCCACCAAGGTCTTCGACATAGGACAGTATCCGGTCTGCAGCTTCCTTCGGGTCTTTGGCGTCTCTGGCGAGATCGATGACTTCGCTGTCCGAAGCCAAGGACGATACGCCGTCAGAAACGAGGATCATATAGGCCCATTTATTGCCTGCGGAACGTTTGAATTGCAATAATGAATGTCCGGAACTCATACCATCTAATAACTTTGTGCGCACTTCGGGTTCTGCTGTCACGCCGAATTTTTTGAATCGGAGGTCTCCCAAGCTAAAGCTAATTAGAGGAATATGGTCACGGAAAGGAAGGAGTAGTACCCTCTAGTGTTTTCGAGCACACCCATCCAGCTGTGTAAAATCTTAGCACGGATGACCCAAAAGTCGAGGAACCGCGCACCGAGATTCTCCAAAGGAGTCACTAATCAAAGAAGAGCCCATCATGCGACGCAATCGTATGGACTCAATCCTAGCGTCGGCGTGATGTTTCTCGGTCATTGGGAACACACTTCCATCTATCGAGCCGAGTAGGATACGTGTGTCGCTGGAGGTCTCGATCAGTCTCGTATAAACATCTTGGTTGTTGAGCGGAAAACCTACCCGCAGTGTGCCACAGTTAACGCCACCTTTTCTGAAGCGAAAAAGGGCCTCGCAGGCGCGTCGAGGGACTGTATCAGCGCCACAGAGGCCGTAGCGCCGCAGTTTTGTGCTACTTCGTCAATAGCTAGATGTCGATCGACCTTGAAGCATAAGACAAGATATCAGGAGGCCATGTGCCGATTTACCTCAAGGAACGTCTGTGTGGCACGAGCTTCAATGTCGTAAAAGGTGGTACACTTTGGGTCGTTGATCCATGGAATAAGAGCACCCCCGCGCCAGCGCTTGAAGTAGCCACCTAGTTCACTGGTAAACTCATAGAGTTCCGGAATGTCCTCCTTTTTGGCAGATTCGAAGAGACCGTGAAGTTCTTGGCGTAGGAATTGAGATACTGCAGAGCCACCGTGCCTAACCGCGATGACTTGATATCATTATGAAGGCTGGAAGAGCAGAGCGCGTACCCGTCATAGATTCCGATAAATGTGAGCTGGTCAGCGAACATGTTGCCAACGGATTGGGGATCCCATGATATTTTGTGATACTTCTTGAGATTGCCCGCAAGTTCTTGAGGATCGAGTGACAGAGTTGCGAACGCGTAGAAATCTTCCTGGTTACTGGGCTGCCCATGAGAATCATCGTACTCGAAGATACTGCTGAAATATACCTCCGAGTACCCCGCGCGTTTGCGACTCCAATAATCTTTGGGGAAGCTAGGGGTATGCGGATAACACCACCTCCGCCTTATGTCCTCAGTGTTCCAGTAAAGGTACAATTACAGAGAGAGAGGCGTACCAGGCGTCGACGAGCGTATATAGTCATGATACCTGGCCACCGGTGGAAGCGTTCGACGAGCTAAAATGGCTCTTGCTGGCTGGGAGAGCATTGTTGAGATGAATTCGGGACCACTGTAGCAGCATCACCAGGAGCGACACTAGGCGGGTACGATCCACGTATTGGGGACGCGATGGACGCGCCAGCCTTGTCGTCGAGGTAAGAGGACAAGGGCGGCTAGCTTAGGAGCCTAATCGGGGTAGGTGCCTACAGGCCATCAAGCCCTCTCCTCCTCCGTTCCCCATGGGTGCGAAACAGTCTCTACCCAAGATCAGCAAACAGGACGAGGCAATTCTAACGTTGGTTTCTTTCCGCTCTGTACAGTCCGTTTGCTTACAGAGACAGCCTCAAGATACAGCGCGACAAACTACGAAGTTACCAGAAACAGGTGCCTTTTGTCTATCGTGTTGCGTTGGATACAGCTCATATCTATTCCAGATACAAGTTGTGTTGGACAGGGAGAATGTCATTGCTAAGCAGCACCTTGCATCAGGTCAAAAGGACCGTGCACTCATAGCACTACGCCGGAGAAAGTATCAACAAAGCCTGCTGGTCAAGACAGATACTCAGCTTGAGACTCTGGAGCAACTGGTATCCACCATAGAATATTCCCTCGTCGAGATCTCTGTTATGCATGGTATCTCTCAAGGCACCGAAGTCCTCAAGGAAATACACAAGGAGCTAAATGTGGAGACTGTCGAACAACTCTTGTCCGAGACCCAAGAGGCGCAAGCCTATCAACAGGTACGCCTTTCTTTCAACAAAGGCTACTTTAACCTCTTTACAGGAAATCAGCGAGCTCTTGGCTAACCAGTTAACGAATGACGAGGAAGATGCCGTTCAGGATGAACTCCGCGAACTAGAAGCGGCTTTGGTGGTGTCACCCCTCCATCGCCTGTCTCTACTCAAGTTTGTAGCTCGGAGAGACACGACCGATTCCCAAGTTACCCAATGCACCATTATCGGATCCCGTTGCACCTACACCTGAACGTAAGGCGTTCTTTATGTGGCGATCTCTGTCATGACTCAATCATTGTTTCTAGCTGTGCGCGAGACCCAAGGAGAGGAAAGAGTGGCTATACCTGCCTGATTCACTGCTCTGGATGTATATTAGATCTATTCGTATCGGTAATGCCATAATTTCTGATACCCCAGCATATCCGGAACGACGAGGCCATATCCTTCCTTGCGGAAGAACGAAACCTGCTTTTTCCAATGATGTATCGGGCGGATCGCTAACAATATGCCACCACGAAACTCGAAAGCAAAACGCCTGCAATCAATTGTTTTTGAAGTTTGGCTCCTTCTCTTGCCACAATATGTATGTGGCTGCAACGAGAGAAACAGAGAAAACTCCACCCTCAGCAACCCCCCGAGCGTGTTTTATTCCACGCTTGTCCCCGGAGTGGAGAAGCCGCTCAAGACCAAGCAGGAGTTAAGCCGATCCCTCAGGCCTCGGGTCTTTCTTCTCCTCGGTAAAAGTGAAATACTTGACGACTGGTCCAACCTCTTATCGTCGTTCGAAATCAAACTGTGTAAGAGAAATTGTCCAAGTAGTGGGGAAACTTGTATTCCACAGAGTTTCCGAGTGAAATCAAGGTACCTACTATGACGGGTGCTAGCGGCAAGTACCAACTTGCTGGTCAGTCGCACGTTCTATGTGTGGCACACGGCGTGGATGAGATACACAAATCTTTCTGTCATTATTTTCTATATGCTACAGAGATCCAACAGTGTATTATACATTGTCCGCCGTACTGTGCATAGCAGTGCACTGTCCATGAAGGTGCATGCTGGTGATTGCATGTCGAATAAACAGATGATGCATTGACGCTCTAACACGTCTCGAGGACTCAGATTGGGGCTCAGCATGCACCAGAATTGGTCGACGTCGGACCGGGTCTGTCTTGGGGCTGATGCGAATTTGATATACCAGTTTCGCAGATAGTGCTGGTACGTGGCACGGCAAGGTCCCGGCGTCCCAAAATGACGAGTTGTGTTGGTTCTACGACATGGTGTCGACGCGCTCTCGTCCCTTGCCTGTGCCAGATGCTCATCACTTGGTTGCGCTGAGGAGACGCATCAGAATGATATAAGCAGAGGGAGGGTGCACTCACCATAACCACAATGATGAAAGGATCAAGAATGGGATAGCAGTAAATTGGAGCAGCCATTACGAGCTGCTGCGTTCGACCCGGGCTCCATGAAAACGTGTCCATGTTCTCAATGGCGGAACGCATCTGAGCAAGCGATACTCGTTGGAACGGGTCGAGTCTGAGGATGTCTTTGACCAGTTTACTGCACTCTGATGACATTTCTATGGGCGTGTTTTCGGTGATGAAGTCGGGATTGTTCAGGTATTCCTCGAAGAGAGGATCCGTTGACTGTGCGGAGTCCCAGGGGTATGAATCAGTTACGAGGTTGATCAAGATGATTCCCATAGACCAGATGTCGTTGTATCTGGGGAGATAGAACGGACTGTAAGAGTCTAACCGGACACACTCTGCAAAAAATCAGGACAAAGACTCGGACTATCAAAGAAAGGAGGTACATACCCGGCGACATATACTCCAGCGTGCCCACACGCAACTGGTCCGACACATCATCGCTGGTCGACAACCCAAAGTCAGCCAAGAACACACTACGCCCATCACTGGAGGTAAGGATGTTCTCGGGTTTGAGGTCACGATGGTAAACGTCTTTGTCATGACAATACTGCAAAGCGTCTATGATCTGGATCATAGTCGAGCGAATGAGCTCGTCATTGAACTCGTACTGGTGTTGTTGAATGCGGGAGTAGAGGTCGTCTCCCGAGCAGAGGTCAAGCAGGATGAAGGTGAATGGTCCGTCGACGATGCATTTGTGGAATGTTACGATGTTCTTGTGCTTGGTAACCCGCTCGTGTAGCTCTATCTCAGCGGACAGTAGCTTCTCTTCGCTGGATCCAAATGCGGGGGTCAACATGACCTTCACTGCATAGTGCGACGACGACGTGATATCCCATCCGCGATAGACGGCCCCAAAGCCTCCACTGCCGATGAGCTCCTCAAGATAGAGACGACCGTGGTCGACGAGAGCGCGGGTAAAATTGGGAAGAGTACGAGATGGTGCAAACATGGTGGATAGAATGGCTCAGAGCGTTGAGGACAGAGTATCAATCAATAGGCGGCAGAGTCAAATTATGCTTCCAAAGTATGATTTGGTACGAAGCAAGAGATAGAAAGACCGATCGACAAGGAGCCTCTAGCTCTTATACTGCCTTTTTTCACATGATACTCGAGGACGATCGGAGAAAGGCGCCACAGAGACTTGAGACGATACTGGGAGAGGCCCAAGGACAATATGTTGGCAAAGACTGTGGATCCGATAGCGGAACACTTGGTTCTGCCAGTAAATGCGACTGCTGGTGTTCATTAAACTTGCTGTATTCCTCCATGGTCCCAAAATCCTTGTTGATGGTCGATTGAGTCGATCAGCGGAGGTGGCTGTGCATTATTTGGCTAGATGTCTCAGGATGTCTCCCACGGCTTCGTTTACATCCGAGCGCCTCGACTGTCCGCGTAAAGAGAGGCCTACACAATGGAGCCTTCGACAATTTGTAAGTAAAAAACCGCCATCCTGGCGCCCCATTATCGGCAGCCCTCCGCCATTTTCCTCGCCATGTAGCCCTTACTGTGTGATACATCACTACCTCCTCCCTTTTTCGCTACAAACATGACTTGGACCGACGCCTGTTTTGACCATTATCGGATCCCACCTGAGCGTAATCCGTTCTTTATGTGGCGATCTCCGTCATGACTCAATCATTGCTAGCTGTGCGCGAGACCCAAGGAGAGGAAAGAGTGGCTATACCTGCCTGATTCACTGCTCTGGATGCATATATAATAGATCTATCCGTATCGGTAATGCCATAATTTCTATGCATTCCGATCCGCAGAGACTCAGACTGCGAAAATTTCACCCTGGAGACTCATCAATCATTGACGTGTCGACAATCGAGGCATATATCGACGACTGTTTATCTTCGTGCTAAACCAACTCGCAGACATACCAGAGTCAAACTAAATTCACAAATTATCGTCCGACTTGGAATGGCGACTCTCGAATGGGTTTCATTTCCTTCGTCCCGATATCCCGGCACATCACTTCGTCTCGTAAAAGGTGCAGGATGCGCATCTCCTCCATCTTCCTCCCATCAGTGCCGGGCACACGCGACGCTATTGAACACTCACACGCAAGAACGACGTCTTCAGACACTTGACAAAGCAGTCTCACTGAGCACAAACTGACTAACATGCTGACGGAGAGTTTAGTCAGTGTTAGTCCTTCGGGCACAACTTACTCGGCATTCCCGTCCATGCGCGCAAGCCTATAAAAGAGCTACTAAACTAACTTCAACCCTCAATGTCTCTTCTGCGCGCTTTCGTCGTCCCTCTCCTAGTTCTGATCTGTGGCGTTCTTGCGGCACCAAGCCCGGATCCGTCGTTTTACAAAGATTTCAACGTCTCTCGTGGTATCAATTATCATTACTACTTCTCGTCTCCCCAGGATGGCGCGAAGCCGTATCTGCTCTTCCTGCACGGCTTCCCCAGCTCCTCGTATGACTGGCGCTACCAGATAGAGTTTTTCTCCAACCAAGGATACGGGCTGATTGTCCCGGACATGTTGGGATATGGGGGTACAGCTCGGCCTATTGAGACGGAGGCCTACAAGAGCAGTCTCATTACAAAGGACCTCGTCGACATCTTGGATCATGAAGGTGTACAACGTGTAATTGCTATTGGACATGACTGGTCGGTTTTCCTTCTGATCACCAAATCTGATGATTCAATTGTTTTTTAGGGGAGCGAAAATAAACGGTCGGCTGGCGAATTACTTCCAGGATAGGTTCCTCGCGTTCGCGTTCTTTTCTGTCGGATATTTGCCTCCCCCTGGACCGACCTATGCGGAGCTCTCGAATCAGGTTAGTACGCTTACTTGCCTATGATTCGAATGTTTTGATAACAGTGTTCTATAGTCATCACAAACCGTTGGGTACGACCAGTGGGGATATTGGGCGTTGTTTTCCCAGGACAATGCCCCTCAGATCGTCAGCGACAACATTGATGGACTCTTCTCCCTCTCGTACGCCACAGATTCGCGATTGTTGATTCCCCATTGGTCGCCCATCGGGGCGCTTCAAGCTTGGTTAGAGTCCAAGTCCACGACGGAGTACTTTCTATCGCCAGAGGTACGATATGATTGTTGCTGACAGGACATTCGAAATTCGAATACTCACTGTCTGCTACTAGGAATACAATACCTCCAAATCGGTGTTCCTCGCGTCGGGCGTTGCCGCTTCTCTTAACTGGTACAAAATCTTGACGTCAGACATTGACAGACAGGACAACTTGGGTATGTATTTAATCGTCGACTGTCTCCTTATGTTCTACGCTAAATCGTCGACGTTGCAGGCATACCAGATTCCAACGTGACTATAACAAAACCAGTATTTTTCGCTGGCGCCTCCCGAGACTACGTGGCTGTCGTAGCGCTCATGCGCGCCGCGTTCTTCAAATATGCACCCGACTTTACTTTCCAAGACTACGACGCAGGGCACTGGGTCATGATCCAAAAGACAGATGAGGTGAACAAGGATTTGTTGGAGTGGCTTGAAGGTTCTATTTAGTGAAGAAGGTCGCGTCCTCGGTATAACTAATGTACATAGTATACGTTTATATTTGCAAGCCCTGGATCCACTTGAGCAGTTCCTGATTCACCTCATCCTTCGCTTCCCAGAGAAGCCAATGGCCTGCATCGAATTCGCGGTATGTGACATTGGGGCAGGTCTCGCTGAGACCCTTCAATTGAAGATCGGCGCGCGTAATAAGGTCGTTCTTAGCGCCACCGAAGAATGTCGGCTTTGTTATAACGATATTTTCGGGAGGGATGCCTATAAAAAGTCAACACGCACTCAGATCTCAGGAAAAGCAATATTGGGGACCTTTGTTATCCTCTGCATCGAGGCCAGAGGTCAAGATCTTGTACCAGTTGAAGGGACCGGTCATCCCAGTATCGAGGAGTTCCTTCTTGTGGAATTCCCGCTCCTGGAGAAGAGTTCGTTAGACGGCAATACGGGGAGCGCGAGTGGCCAACAAACCTCAGCTGTTAGATAGTCTGCGGGTTCTGCCCTCTTATCCTCTGCCAGCCACGCACGGAGTGCACCGAGCGGCGCAAAGTAGAGCGACATGGCATGCGAGTCCTTCCCGTACAGTACGCTAATGAACGAGTCCATGTGATCCTCGACAATCCTCACCGCGTCCGGCTCTGAGAAGAAACGCCAGTAACCGAACAGCTCATAACCAAAGGTTTTCTTTGTCTGCAACCATTATCGTGTTAGTGATAGCATTGAAAGAAACTGTATCCCCGCACGCACGAATTCCAGCATTGCCTCGTACGTATTTTCAGTCCTAGGCCGGACGTACGCTACTGACATGAACGCGTACGCGATGAAGCGATCGGGGAAGTAGTTGGCGAGGCGGCTCGCGATTTTAGCACCGCTTCAACTTTGGTCATTCAATAAAATCACTCAGCGCCAGTAAACCTCACCAATCGTGTCCAATAACTACAACCTGCGACACCTTCTCAATGTCCAGGATGTCAACCATGTCCTTCACGATCAAACTAGATAGATACGCGGCAGGATCCTCTGGACTAGCCGTGCCGCCATACCCCAGCATATCCGGAACGATGAGGCCATACCCTTCTTTGCGGAAGAACGAGACTTGTTCTTTCCAGTCCCACGACGTGCTCGGGAAACCGTGAAGTAGAAGAAGTATGGGTTTGCTGATATCTGTAGCAGGAGCTGAAAAGTAGTGATAGTTGAGGCTGCGAGACACAGTCGCGTCTTTGTAGAGAGATGGATCCATTCGATGGTGCTAGACGCTGCAGTCTTTGAACTCAAGTTTAAGTAGTTTCGAAGGCCATAGCATAAGAACTGAGCCTAGGCGCATCTCCGGTAACCGTTTGGATGCGGGTAGTAATTGCGGAAAATGCTTTATGTAGTACCGGTTATTGTGATAAATTATTCACGTGCCCGGGCCCAGCAACTTTGAAAGCATACACCAAACACCGACTGCTGCGTATTGTCATCAATTCATCCGGGACGTATGAGCGTTGAGGCGGACTAGAAACCTGATTTTTCGACTGTCGTTTCTGTGTACCTCGACGCGGTGCATACATGACTACCGTTGAGGTCGAAATTATCCGTCCACGCCACTCATGGGTCCTCCAGAACCACTGGAGCGTTCATCCGAATCATCGCATTCCGCATCCCCGATGTCGGTTACTCATTGCGGTCACAGCAAAGCGAGTCATTTCTAGAAAGAAACGAAGACATAGAAGCACGTACACTCCAAATCCCGAAGTTGATGATGCACGCCACAATCCAGTTTGCACTTTTTGCTTTCGCAGCTTCCTCCAGTTTGTATCGTTTCCCAACGAGACTAGGTGAAAGTATCGCTTCTGCAGAACCAAGCTGCTAACGCCACACAGTGGCGGTCGCCGACAGCCAGTTAAAAGCGCCCGTTATCAGCGTCATGCTTTACTCGAGGTGGTAGCACCTCCATGCCTATTCAGCAAGTGAAGAAGTCCCTTGGTTCCTTGATCGTCTTCAGGCGCGACAAAAGCAGACAGGCATGTCGTAGTTGGACAGAGTCCGTCTAGGAGTGACGAGACTCATTAGCCGCGGCGCATTTCATCAGAAGAATGGTTGAAATTGGAGGCACATCTTCGAGCGACGTACTACTGAACTAGCCGAATGGTTGTTGACACAGCGCAAGTCGTAGGCACCATTCGTGATGCAGGTGATGCAGAGAACGAGGAGGTCCCAAGATTTCCGACTATCGGAGCAATAAACGGTATCCGCCTCAGAGGTAGCAGACGATAGCAACCCTCGGTAAGTTTGAGAACACTCAAGAGATCAATGTTCACGATGCATAATCTGTAAATGAGCAAGAGTTCAACTTCATTCATAGCATCATTGAATCAACGAAGGACCTGTTGTGAACAACGAACGCACTGAGTCCGCCGGAGCACGTTAAGGTTTGAAAATATTGAATGGATTGGGAAGACATATGTTGAAATACAACGTGAACCTCGAGAGCGACTAGGTAGCAGTGCAAGATAATGGACTATAGATAGACAGACTACGCAAAAGTCAGCATAGCAAAGAGCACAACCGTCAGGATTTGACTCACTTAAGATGCTGCGAAGGGAGTATACCACTTGGGCATGCCCGTAACACCCAAGATCTCCTGGTACTTCTTGGTCATGTCCTTCCTCCTTGCCTGCCTCCTCGCCCGTTCCGAGACATTACTCGCAAAGAAGAAACATATACACGGCATGCCCGCCTTGTCCTTCTCATAGTCCATGACCTGAATCAACTCCCAACCCGGCTTGTAATTGTACGGGAGAAGCCTCAGGATTTCCTTGATGGCGGGATCTATGCGGCGGGATGCAGGTGGGGGAATATCCTCGCGGAATTTCCTTTCGATCGCCCAGTCCATGATTTCCATCGTGGTCATCGCGTAGCCATAGACTTGGTATTTCGGGTATCTGGACGTCACGTCGCGGAGCGGCGGACAGGCAACGTCGTAATACTTGTCGGAAGATCTTCAATGAACATCAATAATTTGGTGTAGGAAGTAACAAAGGGCGGGTACTCTGTTGTTTTTGGCTCTGCCGAGGTCTGCTTTTCCTTCTCCTTCGGATCCGTCTCTGCAGGCAGCGCAAATGAAACAGACTTGACGGTAGAAGACATTGGGTGCTATTCTGACGATGATGGTCCCTGCAAAAGTGCCTCTCGGAAACTCGTTTGCCAATATAGAGTCACGTGGTACGCAGGGCAGAGACTTTCCTCAGGGAAAAAAACACAAAATGGCCATTCTTTCATCAACACAACGCCTACAACTTGGCCTGTCAGTTCCACTGCACAAAGAAATCAATAAATCAACCAAAACAAACGCCAGAAATCACACATACCCAAGGATACCACTCGCCCGCTTTCTCCAACACGGCCAACCCATCCGCCATCCTCGGTGCCCTCTTCTCCAAAAACGCCTTTCCTGCCTCCCTCGCATCGCCCTGCTTGGACAGCATCCCAAACGTCCTCGACTCCATCTCCACCACCTCCTCCAACGCCGGGGGACAGTACACCAACAACCCCTTCGTCATTGCCACCGCCGTCTGGCTCGTACTCTCCGCCAGCGCCCCGGGGAACACATCCTCCCGCTTTGGAATGCCAGCGTAGTACAGCCCCGCGAGGAGCGGCGAGGTGAGGGAGAGGACGGTCCCGGAGAGGAGAGCGCTTTGGCGCGGGACATGCCGAGGAGGGAGAGAAGGAAGAAGGAGGATAGGGCTGTGTAGGTGTGTGTGTGAGAGGGAGGAGAGGATGATGTGAGTAATAGTACCTTCTGGTGCGATCCCTCGGCGGACAAAAGGGAACACGAGTTTGGCGCCCTCCCAGACGAAGCGAAAGTCGTAGGGGAGCTGTATTCCTGTCATACCCACTCCAGCCTGTCATCATGTCGTTGTATAATGGTAAGCTACTGACCGCATGCCCGTTAACAGCAGCAATCGTGATCTTTCTGCAATTGCATACCGCCAGGGACACTTTCCCGCCGGGCTCTCGGGTCTCTGCAGACTATTATGAGCTCCATCACATGGCGGTACACACCATATGGCGATCCTTTACCACCAAGGCCACCCCATCCCGTGGTCAAATCAGCCTAGCAAAGAGCACATTGAACGCGCGAATTTAGTTTTGATAAACACGTACACCAGAGCAATACGCAGACGCATCAGACGCAGCCGTAGTGATAACGACGCGCACACGGTCGTCCTCGTCCGCAAGCTGGAATATGCGCTCCAGTTCATCTGCGAGCCCAGTGCTGAAGTGTTCCGCCTATTCCAACGTGTTAGCACTAATGAGAACTCGACGCTCCCCGTATACGTACTGCTTCGACCTGTTCAAGGTCACTACTAGGACCGCCCCGTTGAGCGTAGGAATGATCTCTTTAAAGTTGAGCGTCGCGTAGTCTATGTCGGTATAGTATTACCGGGTGGATTCGAGATTTATGTACCGGGACCAAACGTAGCCGAAGCGGATAGAGGGTGATAGGACAGTAGCCCGAGTAGGAGTCGGAGGAAGGATGATAACGTCAAGACTTTGCAGTTGCTAATCTGCATCGCGAGGAGCAATTAGGACCTATATCATTGTTGGAAGGCCAAAGCGTGCCACGATTTTATTCTTTGAAGCTGACATTCCCACTTATCAATGTGGCCTCATCAACCTCAAGTCCATCATCACCGCGTTCCCTAAATGCGTTCCGGAATCAAACTCCTTATCTTAATCTTCGTCGTCGTCGTTATCCTCCTTCTACTAGACGGTATATGATCGCCTGCCCGTTCGAAAGGTCAAATTAGGCGTCGGTCCAAAGTCATCTTTGTAGCGGAAAAAGGGAGGAGGTAGTGATGTATCACACAGTAAGGGCTACATGGCGAGGAAAATGGCGGAGGGCTGCCGATTATGGGGCGCCAGGATGGCGGTTTTTTACTTACAAATTGTCGAAGGCTCCATTGTGTAGGCCTCTCTTTACGCGGACAGTCGAGGCGCTCGGATGTAACGAAGCCGTGGGAGACATCCTGAGACATCTAGCCAAACTAATGCACAGCCACCTCCGCTGATCGACTCAATCGACCATCAACAAGGATTTTGGGACCATGGAGGAATACAGCAAGTTTAATGAACACCAGCAGTCGCATTTTTGGCAGAACCAAGTGTTCCGCTATCGGATCCATAGTCTTTGCCACATATCGTCCTTGGGCCTCTCCCAGTATCATCTCAAGTCTCTGTGGCGCCTTTCTCCGATCGTCCTCGAGTATCATGTGAAAAAAAGGCAGTATAAGAGCTAGAGGCTCCTTGTCGATCGGTCTTTCTATCTCTTGCTTCGTACCAAATCATACTTTGGAAGCATAATTTGACTCTGCCGCCTATTGATTGATACTCTGTCCTCAACGCTCTGAGCCATTCTATCCACCATGTTTGCGCCATCTCGTACTCTTCCAACTTCACCCGCGCTCTCGTCGACCACGGTCGTCTCTATCTTGAGGAGCTCATCGGCAGTGGAGGCTTTGGGGCCGTCTATCGCGGATGGGATATCACGTCGTCGTCGCACTATGCAGTGAAGGTCATGTTAACCCCCGCATTTGGATCCAGCGAAGAGAAGCTACTGTCTGCTGAGATAGAGCTACACGAGCGGGTTACCAAGCACAAGAACATCGTAACATTCCACAAATGCATCGTCGACGGACCATTCACCTTCATCCTGCTTGACCTCTGCTCGGGAGACGACCTCTACTCCCGCATTCAACAACACCAGTACAAGTTCAATGACGAGCTCATTCGCTCGACTATGATCCAAGTCATAGATGCTTTGCAGTATTGTCATGACAAAGACGTTTACCATCGTGACCTCAAACCCGAGAACATCCTTACCTCCAGTGATGGGCATAGTGTGTTCTTGGCTGACTTTGGGCTGTCGACCAGCGATGATGTGTCGGATCAGTTGCGTGTGGGAACGCTGGAGTATATGTCGCCGGGTATGTACCTCCTTTCTTTGATAGTCCGAGTCTTTGTCCTGATTTTTTGCAGAGTGTGTCCGGTTAGACTCTTACAGCCCGTTCTATCTCCCCAGATACAACGACATCTGGTCTATGGGAATCATCTTGATCAACCTCGTAACTGATTCATACCCCTGGGACTCGGCGCAGTCAACGGATCCTCTCTTCGAGGAATACCTGAACAATCCCGACTTCATCACCGAAAACACCCCCAAGAAATGTCATCAGAGTGCAGTAAACTGGTCAAGACATCCTCAGACTCGACCCGTTCCAACGAGTATCGCTTGCTCAGATGCGTTCCGCCATCGAGAACATGGACACGTTTTTCGTGGAGCCCGGGGTCGAACACAGCAGCTCGTAATGGGCTGCTCCAATTTACTGCTATCCCAATCTTGATCCTTTCATCATTGTGGTTATGGTGAGTGCACCCTTCACCTCTGCTTATTTCATCCTGACTTATCTCCTCAGTGCAACCAAGTGATGAACATCTGGCACAACCAAGGGACGAGAGCGCGTCGACACCATGTTGTGGAACCAGCACGGCTCGTCAATTTGGACGCCGGGACCTTCCGTGCCACGTACCAGCACTATTTGCGTAACTGGTATTTCCAATCCACATCATCACCATGGCAGACCCAGTTCCGCCTGACAGTGCGCCTTCATACAATTATGTGTACCATGCTCGGACAATGTAGAATACGCTCTTGGTTCTGTGTAGCATACAAAAAGAATTAACAGAAAGATTTGTTTATTGTATCCACCTTTACTACTCAACTCTTAACATGACGAGTAAGTCTGTAGCAGTATCCCGCTACACATGCGGTATAGATGGTCACCGTCACCTGGTTTTCACTCAGATTGAACTTTGTGGAATTCAAGTTTCCCTACAGCCCTCAACACATCGACGATTTGTCTTGGGCACCGAATTTTGTGTGGTGGCATATTCTTAGCAATCCGCGAGACATGACCTTGCAATCTCTGAATGCTCTACACCGGTTCATGCAAGAGACATATGTTGATGTATGGGAGAAGAGCGGTCCAGACTGTATGTTATACGGCTGAACGGACTGTAAACGCCACATTGAGTTGTCCAGAATGAGAAGGTGCGATCAAATGAGAGTTGAATGTGTTATCTTATCTTATCTGCGCAATTTTCCTCCTTCCTTCACCACCAAACTCGAACTCAGCTCTGCATGCTCTTAGCTTTACTGTCTTCGCATCCTGTATTGATGTTAACAGCGTTGTGTTTAATCTTGGACGAAGCCGGCTCCTCTTGAATCTGCGTTTCGCTTTGTCAACCTTGGACCAGTTAAGGAGCACCTTTCACCAGGACTACGGAGCTCTTGGACACATCGATGCTTCAACGTTTCCCTTGACCATCTGTCTGACGTTAGCGGAAGACAAGAATTTTTGTCCCTTTGATCAATGCGGCGCTGTTCAACGGTCCCTTGAATACTCGTTATTGACCACCGACAAAGTACTCGATCTCAAATTCAAAGGGCGGATAGTCTACGATGCTTGGACCCGTCTCGTCAAAGGGCCCCCCAAACGACAAAGCAGTATTTCACATCCGTGCGGCGTGCACTGCCCTAATATGGTTATTCCCCGATCCCCTTTGTGTTGGTGACTGACAACAAGGGCGTACTACTCTCTCTAGTATCACCTCGCCGACGTATCCTTACGCGCCTTGTATTATTTCTCTCGAAGGAGATTCTTACATTCGTCTTTGAAGGAATGAATGTAAAAACGATCGAGCGCTTTCTCCCGCCTTGTGCTTGTGCTTGCGCATTGATCAATGGGCCTCTTTCTGTTTTTTGGCACGACCCAAGTGCCCCGACACTTTGACGACAAAGATCCTCTGGGGATTTGATATAAAGCTCGTACTCAAATGGCATCCACACTACACTCCAAGCAAAGCAATGTCTTACAAAAATCCACTCCACCCCACCTCTGTTCCCAACTCTGGCTTCTCGAGCATCACGTCGTCCTCTTCCTCTAGCAGAGGTAGCAGTCACACCCCCCACCCCCACCCACACCTCAACCCCAAACTCGTGCGCCTCCCCATCCCTGACTCCTCGGCCAACTCGAAGTGGAAGAAAGAAGTCGGCCGGCCGGTGGCGCAGCCGATACCCTTCAACTGGAACGCGCAGCCCGGCCAGGGAATCCAGATGCAGGAACTCGCTATGCGCGACATTGATACTATCGCGGCGCATATGAACGGCGGCAACGAGCCGATATATGTAGGACCTGGTGTCACTAGGATCAACTTCCACATCACGGTTCGTTTTTATTAAAGTTTTTTTTTGGTTCTACTGTACTCATACTTTATGATGATCAGTGGCCTGGATACTCCCACCTCACCTGGTCCCGCACTCTCGACATATGCACCAAATTCGGGATGATGACGCGCGCTCAGTTGGGAGTCGCTGTCGCTGGCATGTTCATGCGCTTCTTGGAGGTCAGTTCTCATTTCTTTTTTTACTTCGACCGCTCATTTTATTTTGTAGAGAGCTAGATACGAACAGTGTGCAGACGCCCGGTGGCACATCGGTCCCAATGGCATCCAGCTCTCGAACATTGTCCTGCTCGCCGTCTGGAACCCCATAGAGACGATGTGGCAAGCCGATATTGCACTCAAATTATAGACCCTCGCCATCCTCACCGAACGCACTTCTTCTTCTTACTGTATCATGTTAGCCAGCTTTTTCAATCTCAGGCACTTTGGACTTCTACTACTACGCACAACACCTACTGTATCATATAGTCACTTTGACGATTTCACGACCATACACATCTACACGAATACACTGCATTTCAGAACCTGTGGTGTCATCTCGATGTAAACTTGGAGAGCTGCAGCACTTCCTATGGAGCTAGCGCTGAGGGCGTTTACAGAGCCGTCCTCGTAAGCTTTCTTTCTTGTGAGCCTTGGTAGCATCTTCCTGATCAGTTTGCTCTAAAATTTCAGGTCAACATCACAGACATACTACCTTATTGTCTGAGAGGAAGGACAGAAATCTCGAGAATCACCGGAGCCATGTTTCTCTTCACGACGATCCCCCGACACCCTCAAGCACGCGTCTCACGCCTTCGAACCTACGACAATGTGGCGCTGATTTGATGTACGCCCCGACAGCAGAGTGGAGAAAGTAATACAATAGGGCGGTACAAAAAGTTCGAATGGGCAATCATAGTCAATAGAAAACGCACGCCGAAATCCATACCACTCATTCGACGTCCAACACTTCTTCAACGTCGATATAAACCATGAATCGTTAGGATATCTTTACGGGGAACATACATTATAAGAAGCTATGTACTGCATCACTGGGGAATACTCATGCATTGCATGAAGGCTTCCATGTGGGAGCTTGGCGCTCTAGTTGCAGACGCATCAGAGACGCAATCGCGTCGCTCTATTGCATATATGGATGCAGCATGTTAGTTCGTGGCTTGCTGAGAACCTTCGTCGTTCGACTTGAACATGCTGCTTAGCCAACCACGAGATCGACGACGCGGTCCCGTTTCGCCGATAGCGCCATTGTTCGTCGGAAGACCTGGGCCAAGAAGAGAAGTCGTTTCGTCTTCGTCTTCGTCCGACTCATTGTCCATTCTCTCCTCGTACTCTTCTTCGCCGAATACAGCATCCATCTCTTCTAATGGTACTCCTTTGGTTTCCGGGTATAGGAAATAGACTATACATATCGTCAGGCCATGAGATAAGAAAGTAAAAGCAGAACACACCAAGAACGAAACTGCACACGCAGAAGAAGCCGTGCATGGGATACAGTCGCCATTCAATAAGCTCCTGAAGGTATGGTGTACTTTCTCCAACCAAAAAGTTGAAAGCCCAGTTAGTACTTGTAGACAACGAAACACCCTTAGCACGAATGGTAAGGGGCATGATCTGATTCAACGATTAGGTGGAATCAAACGAGTTGCCAGGAAACGCACCTCGGGAGGGTAAAGCCACGGGAGAGGTCCCCAACTAAGAACTATCGTCAGTTTCATCGGCTTGATACTATCAAAAACCATACCTGTAACCAAAGGCGGCATTGTAGATAACGACACAGATAACGACGGCGTTTGCTGTGTAAGGAACATCAATGTACATCCACCAACCAGTCGCACCGAGGGATATGGCCATCTTTACAATACTGATCAACAATGGACGGCAAAGTGAGCGTTGATAGACTTGCAATAACGGCGCCGGACAACAAGATGGCCCGACGACCCCAACGATCAACGAGATACCATCTTGAAATGATGAGTACAACTAGCGTAGTCGAGAAATGAAAACGCATACGGAGGTAAGGTGCTTAGGACGTAGACCAGAGAATTGATGCCAGTCATAAGGATAGCATCGCGTCCGATCCATCCAGCCTCTGTAGAACTGCGGTCATAATGTGGACTAGAAGGGTTACTGCCAAGGACGAACCTTCAAATACGCGAGCTACGAGGATACTTTAGTCCAACTTCTAGAAACGGCAAATGGCGGACACGTACGGGCATAGTAAGAGATGACTTGATCACGTTGGCGGTCAGTTGACACCATTCGCTCAGCAAGAGGCTCTAAACTCACCATTAATACCGTTCTAATGGGGAACATGAGCGATAGTAGTGGAGTGCGCGATAACACTCACGAGTTGCGCAAAAGCCTGAGACGACATGGCCAAGAGAACACGTCGCTTATACTTACGCCACATGGCAAGATAAGTCCTTCCTTCACCCGAAGCACGCTGTCAAAACGAGTCAACGACGCGACATTCATCTTGAAAAATGAATGGCAGCAGACATCTTCAAGAACTTTGTCCTTGATCTCTCTGAACTCTGCAACGGCTTTAGGATCCTCGGGATCGCCACCGTGTAGGTCTGCAATGACCCGCATGCCTTCATCGTCTTGATCAGTGTCAAGGAGCCATCTGGCAGAATTCATTTTAATGGTCAAGATCCGGCACGCAAGCTTACCTTGGACTTTCCGGCATCACCAAGGATCCCGCTGCGAGTAGGGCGCCAATGACACATTGCACGAAGAGTGGTATCCGCCAGCTGAGATCAGAGTTAATGTACGAGCAAAAGTAGTCGAGCCACTGATAGGAACGTGAGGTGGAAGCAAGGAACGCGAGGAACATGACGTACGACCGAAGACGAGTAGCCAATGATGTTTCCCGTAAACTCCATGCATGCCAGCGCGCCTCTCTAACGCGGCGTTAGTCAATTAATAGCGCGCCAAGCGTAACGCACGTGGTCGGGGGGCGATATTTCGCTTTGGTAGATGGGCACGATGGTTCTAAAGCGAAGGTCATGCGGGAAAGGCGTGGGGAGGGAGCGAGGGTGACTCACGATAGCAGACCGACGCCAAAGCCGCTGACTACTCGGCCGACAATCATGACCCAAAAGCCAGTAGTGAACGTCTGAATTGCGCCGCCTATCGTGAAAACGATGGCTCCAGCAAACAGGGTACCTTTGCGACCGATGATATCACCGAGGCGACCAGCAGCAACGGAAGTAACTGTTACCCGTCCGTTAGATGGCGGAGTGGAAGGAAAATGTTGGTACATACTGAAGGCGCCAACCTCAAGCACAGCGACCATTGTGCCGATCGCAATCGCGTCCGGATTGTTGAAGTACTTGCGAAAGTGGGGCCCAGTAATAATACCGCTCATCACACTGGCCAAGCAAAAGGTAAGCATTGAGAAATGTACGGGGACGTAGAGGACGCACCCCTGGTCATATCCGAACTACACAACAATATGAATACAGAGATGCACATCGAGGCAACATGCATGGCTCACCAGAAAGACGCCAAGACTGGCAAACACGGAGATGGCATAGAGCAGCGGCTGGCCGACGAGCCTGCTTTTCGGGGGCAGGCCAGGATTGACCATGATGCATAGATGGTCGTCGTTCGAGTTTAAGAGGTGGTAAAGGTCAGGAGCACGGTGGAGATTAAAAGCGGGGTGGGGCAAACAAGAATCAACGTCGTTAACCAGGGTCTTGTCAGCTGCTCACATCCAGCATCAATGCCAGTCGACACTGCCTCGGACGTCTCCCTCGACGACCTCTCTGATGCTTCATCGTATGATAGCGACGAATACCATCTCGCACAGCAAGAATGGGAGGAGAGCCTCCAGCAGCTCCAGCAGCTCGTCTCTTTCGTCCTTCTGCCCGTCCTTGGCAAGTATCTCGGTAGAAAATGGAGCTACTGGCGTAAGCCCCTTACCCCCCACTCCGCGGCTTAAAACCTCATCGATAGCATTAGTGTACGCTCGCTACTTAAGCAGCACCTGATACAAATATTATTATAATGATCACGGATGTTTAGGTACGCGTCCTCGCGCTCTTCTCATCATATCTACCTGTCTAAACAGATTCGACAGCGTCACACTCTGCTTCATGCCCGCCTTGTTTATCTCCGAACAGATCTGGAGCGCATTTCCAACCTCCCCGTGCTGTATCATCCCCTCGAGTAGCACTAATAGCAATTTCGCCGGTATTCTGTACTTGTGCTTCCCCAACTCCTTGTATAGTTTCCATGCAAGTTCAACGCCGTCCGGATACCCTTCCGTGAGCGCAACTCGGATGATGAGGGAAAACATGTTGAGACTTATGGACATACGTCGCCTCTTGGTTCTTGACAAAATGTCCGCCACGATCATTGCGCCCTGGTCTATAGGGAGCCAAGGCACCCTCCACAGCTCCACCAAGAACGCTTCGTAGACCATCAGGTTAGGCGAGAGATCGTTCCCTTTCCCTTCCATACTATCCAAGATCTTGAGGGCCTCTGCAAGAAACTTGTCTTCCCGTTCCCTCAGCAGCTCGACAATGATCGTTGCGTACGTGACCATGGTGGGCTGGATGCCCATTGATTCCATCAGTCTAAAGACGCGTTCCGTGGCATCCATATTGCCTGCCTTGATCAAAGCAGACATCATGACCGAAAAGGTGAACACGTCCGGTGTTAGCGACAATTCGACCAACTTGTTTAATAACAACGAGACGTTCTTGAGATCGCTCCTCCGCGCGAAATAGCTCATGAGCATGTTGAACGTGACAATGTCGAGACGAGGAGCGGGGCGTTGTTCTTTGAGATTGGTCTCCAAAAAATCAAAGATATCCAGCGCCTGTTCGAGCATTCCATGGTTCAATAAACCCTGGAGGTAGCTGTTGTACACCGGGATGGCATGGATAGACTCTACGTGGGGCTGTAACTTGTCCTGGAATTCCTTGAATAACCGCCACGCCATGTCGAGCCGTCTCTTGTCGATCATCAAAGCCGCGATTATAGCTCTGTAAGTCAAGGGGCCCGGTTTGACACCTTCCTTCTGCATCTGCAAATATGTCTGGTAGGCGCTTTCGGTCTGTCCCTGTTCTCTGAACGCGTCGATGAGGGCATTCCACATTGGGGCCGTATGGGGGACGCGGAATCGACCAAGGTCGACCCAAAGGTGCTCTGCTCGTTCTCGCACCCCTGCTGCGAGGAACGCTGAGAGGAACGCTGTCCAAAGGCGTTCATTCATCGCGACGAGGCGCTTTTCGTTGATTCTGGATGGGTCTGCAGCAATGTACGGGTCCGGGCCATCAATGCCGTCGACCATAGCATTGTAGTGTATGACCAAAGCACTGACATTTTTGCTGGACCCCATCTTGCGAAGATGGATAGCATAGGATTTTGGCCTGTCCAACATGCGAGCGTACTGAAGTCGCGTCAGCCATGAATCGAGACTGGCGCGCAAGTCTTCATCGTCGATCTTTGATAGAAACTCCTTGACGGTGTAGTGGTGGAGCCTAGGCGCGTTGCGGATGACACCGACTGCACCTTTGAAGTCTTTGTGATGAAGGAGGTAGGCGGTGGTGGTGATGAGGGCAATATTAATTTCGGAGACTGTAGAGGGGGAGCTCGTGTTGTAGTTGCTTTGCTGGTAGGCATAAAAGTCTTGTTCGCTGTCCTCCGAGTCCTCGTCCTGTTCTACACCATCGTTTTCGATGGGGGCCTCGCTGATACTCCGGAATTGGTCATGAAGGGAGATGATGGTGTCGAGCTCTCGACGGGCAAGATGGTAGCGGAGAAGGGCTTCGAGGGCTGCTGGACTTTTTGAGGCAGCCGAGGCGAGAGCAATCTGTTCAAACACGTCCCTGTGTGGTGCAGGCAAGTCATCCCGGGGGTTTTTGGGCAGGATTTCCTCGACGAGAAGAACAGATATGCGTGCCAGATATGTTGAACTGAGGAGGCGGTGAAGGTCGCGTTCCTTGAGTGTTTTCCAAAACTCAAGGACGGCAGGAAGATCGCGTTTGGAGAGGGAAAGTTGAATTTGCTGAAGGGTGTCGTTGAAAATGTTGGCGTTGTGATCTGGGACGCGGACTGCGGGCTTGCTTAAAGACTGGGCATGACGCGCAAGTATGGGGACGCGCCAGCGAGCAGCTGCGACCACCAGCCTTGCTCGCAAGAGCATAATGACTGTGACCGGTCACTTAGTTCTCTTTCCCCTCTACCATCATGGGACACGGAAATTCCGACAAACTGTACATCACCCATGCAGAACATTCTGGCATGTTTGGTGCCCATTCCTCTTCGGCAGGATTCAAGGCGTGAGTACGCGGTTATTCCGATAAACAGTCACTGACCCATCCCAGTAAATCAGAGGCACCCCATCCTGGTACCAGGACTCCGTTCGACTGTTGTGCCCTCTCCTTCCAGCCATTCGAGCATCCTGTCTGTGCCCGCAACGCAGATGGCACTGGCCATGTCTTTGATCTCATCAACATAATACCATGGCTCAAGTGCGTCCTTGTTCATCCATCCATTCTACCATCTCATCCCCGTCCAGGCAACACAACAATACCCACCCCATCACCAAGGAACCTCTTCAACCGTCAGACCTCATCACCCTGCACTACTCCCGCAAGGAGGCCTCTGGAGAGATCCATGATCCCATTTCCTTCAAACCGTTCAGCGAGCACTCCCATGTCGTCGCCATTGCCACAACCGGCAACGTTTTCCTTGCCGAGAGCATAAAGGGCGGTAAAGACCTGGTCAACGATGTTCCGTTCAAAAAGTGAGTGCAATCTATCATCGTCTGGCTTTACCTCACTCAGAAGCCAGGTCAGACGTGATAACGTTACAAAATCCTCATGGACTACCTCCCGCTTCCATTCCCAATAAAGCCATCGCAAGCTCGTCCACCGCGGTTCAGGCTGCGTCGGTGGCCAAAGTACCAACCCCAAAACCTAAAGCGAAGGAAGCTGTGCCTTGTATGTTTGCGAATCTACTATATGGCGCCCTGCTTATACAGTGTAGGGAATGTATCCCCGTATTCCAGTGGACTTCCCGGTGCATCTCTTACCTCCACCTCTGTCGATCCTCAACAAGGCTCGGCGAAGCTAGTTTGGGATGAGGTGCGTTCCCATTCACTCAAGTCTAAGCAACGACTAACAACGCTACAGGAGGAACTGATGTTCGAAGACCTCTCAAACCCTATCAAAGGCAAGGGCAAAGAGAAAGATGTCGGCAAACGTCGCGCATATGTTCGTGTCGTGACAAGTCTGGGCGGAAGCAGTCTCAATCTCGAGTTGTATTGCGAAAAAGTACGTGTTAGGCTATCAATGAATGAACAAGGCTGATAATACATTGTAGGCTCCAAAGACATGTTACAACTTTCTAATGCTAGCACGCCAAGGCAAATACAACGATTGTCTCTTCCATCGACTCGTGCCAGGATTCATGATTCAGACTGGCGACCCAACCGGGACGGGTTCGGGCGGCGCGTCGTACTGGGGAACACCATTCCGAGACGAATACGATAACAAGAACGCCGCCAAGCACGATAGTCGGGGAATATTGGCAATGGCGAATAAGGGCGCTGGGACGAACGGGTCCCAGTTCTTCATCACGTTCAAACCGGCACCGCATCTGGACAAGAAGCATACAGTGTTTGGGAAGCTTGTTGGAGGGGAAGATGTTCTGGATGCCTTGGAGCGACTACCGCGAAAGGAAGGGACCGAGCGGCCGAGCAAGCAGGTGCGGATAACGGAGGTTATCATGTATGTGCTATGTTCACCGTCTCCGATGCATCTAATGGTTTCTTTGCAGATATCAAGACCCGTTTGAAGAATATAAAACGCGACTGGCGAATAAGCTGGCGAGGCGCGCGGCGGCTGCGGAGAACGCGGAGGCTGCAACAAAGGTGGAGAAGAAGGAGGGGGACGATATGAATTGGTTTGGGACGCGGGTGGGAGGCAATACGGCTGTATTTGGGGCGGGGAACGCTGCGGCTGGGACGGGTGTGGGGAAGTATCTGGCGGGGGCGGCGGCCCCGCAGAAGCGACCGCTTGCTGTTGCGCAAGAGGATTCGAAGAAGAAGAGGAAGATTGGGTTTGGGAATTTCGATGGGTGGTAAGGTAATTCGCTTCGCTTGTAAAGTACCGCAACAACTGGGGGAAAAGCTGTATGTATCTGCATCGATCTTCATAATTCAATGAAAAAATACAGCATTCGTAGTCTGGGGTTTACAATAATTACAGGGATGTACAGAGATGAAAGTGTTCATGGTGATAGGATACCAGGGATCAGAGCATTATTCACTGTAAACTCCGCCGCCTCTCTCAACACCGTCGTCCATCTCTCCAGTGGCACCTGTGGACGATTAGCCTTGACCCATTGCTCCGCGAACCAAAACGTGGCAGAGACGTCCATCGCCGTCCAGATGCTCAAAGGACAGTTAGCGAGACTTGACGGGGCAACATCAAAAAGATAAAATCATCGTACTTTGGAGCCAAGTCCCACGCGACGCGGCCGATGGGCATACCCCAATCCATCATCTTCTCTCGCTCCGTTATCCACCCCTCGGCCAGAAGTAGCAAACCTCTCCTTCCCACGCCTGGCCATATCCAAAGTCTGTACATGTCTAGAGCGCAGAACCTTGAGTGTAAAATTGTTCCCATGGAAGACAGTCTGGGAAATTGCATCGCGCTCAATCACCCCCCCACGCAAACTGGGTGTCTGGTGAGAAAGCCTGAGAGAGGTGATGGAGGTTTCGGCGGCAGATTCCGGGGAGTATATTGTAGAAGAGTACGGTGTGTCGAGGATGAAGCAGGATAGACGGAAGATTCCGGGGAAAGGGGGGGACTAAGTTTGAGTGGAGAATCCATCAGGGCCCTGCTACACAGAGGAGCGACCACGAAGCACTCTCGATAAATCAGCCTCAAGAGCCCCGGCCGCGATGATGATCTTGCCCAAGCAGGGCTCTACAGCCAGCTATCCCAAGCCATGAAACCTTGATGGTGTGCAATGTTTCAGTCTCGTTGTTATGTGGAGCCGTTCTTGTCTAATGAGCTATGCCCAACGAGCAAGACCACGAGCGTTTGCTCTCGCTTGAGGTTCACGGCCAATGATCGGAGGCATTCAAGTGCAAACTCATTTGCAGGCTCATCTGTGTTGGAGGGCGACAGAGGAAACTTCACTTTGGGAAAAGGTGAAGAATTTTGAGAGTTTCCGATTGAAACTTGGCATATTAGAGAAGAATGCAATCCAGGCAGCGTAATCAGATATGAGCCAGCCGTCCAGAGTTCCGACCTCAACAGGTAAGATCCCCCAAACGACGTGGCTTTTGTCTGTGAACGCGTCCTGGATCCGTTTTAGGACAGAACGTGACCTATGCAAGGCGCCTGTCTCGAGAGAAGGACTATGAAACCGCACGGCGAGAAAACACCCTTGAGGCTCTGAAAGGCTAAGACAGAGACAAGTACTACAGAGTGCAGGTATGACTGAATGAAACGTACTGTGAGGTGAGAGAAGGGTCGCTCTGGGTAGATTTCATCGTAAAATAGTTGATTGAGTAGGACGAAGTGGTAAGGAAGATAGTTCTCTTGACCGTGTTCTCAGTCACGTGAATCGTGGTGTATCCAAAATCTTGGGCGCTTCGCCGCTCATACCTTTTGGTCACTATTATAGAGCACGGCATTTTACCTTGGACGCGTTGTATATATTGACTCCAGCTTTTCAATTCCTCACCTGCACACGCGATGCGCGTTTGAAGCATAGAGAGCGCCTCCCATCAGGGGAAGTTTCGGTGGACATTGTAGTAGTCGTACTTGAGTCTCACAAATCTTGGCTCTTATTATCACTGTCAGCCTGTCACCAACACCGCGTTTATAAGTACATACTACATCACAAATCAACACTTCGCGGACGACGTCGAGGATGATTGAGTATTGTCATCAACGACGATCACCTTCCATCGCTGCTTTTAGCTTCGCGTTCTCCTGCCTGAGCCTTACAACTTCTGCCTCCGCACGCTGGTGCCCTTCTTGGCATCAGCGGTCTCCTGTCTGGCATCAGCGGTCTCCTGTCTGGCATCAGCGACGCACTTCGCATCCTCGACAACCCTGGCAACCTTGGCGGCATTTTCCTGATGAAAAAGTGAGTACAACGGCGCAAAGTTGCCACAGAAATATGCGTACATTCAGCTTTGCCAGGGCGGCTTCGTATGCCATGTCAAACTCGGCCAAGATGGACTTGACGAGGAAGCCGTCTCGAAATAGAGCTGAAACGTCTTCCTTGCAGACATCCCTAGTCTCAGACGGTGAGAACTTGGAGAAGAGCTCCTTGATGCTCTGTGGCGTCGCACTGACGTCGGCGTTCTCAGTGATGAGACGAGGTGTATTCGGGACCAGACGGCCCATTTTGTCATAACTCGCTCCCTGCTTTGTGGGTGTTGGTCCATCAACACGACGGCTGATGAGATCTCGAAGGGAGACAAAGAGGCCACGTGCCCAGAGCCAACACATGGCATCCAAAAGATGGTACTTTGGAGAACAGTGTTGGGAGACCAAGGCGCAAACCACGGCAAGATGGAGAACGTTCAAAGAAGCAGCCTCTGGCACAATGATTTTCTCCATGACACCGTCTTCTCGGTGCATGTACTGTCTAGCCTCGGGGAGATGCTGGAAGCTATTGACCTCGTCGTGTGCATCGTTGTCCCCGGAGTACTTCGCCATAAAGTGCCTGGAAGGGCCGGAAAATCAGCGCAAGTGGCGATCGGGAACATGGAACTTACTGGACGCGCTGGCTCGTGGTTTGTTCACCCGTGTTCGGGTTCGACGGGACAAGACGCTCCGCCCTGTAAAAGCGCGAAGAGTTCTTGTACACCAACGTGATGACGACGAACTCGTGCACACCCTCGCGGATGTGCTCCACTCCTTCAACACGAGTCTCAAGAATAGCTTGTGGACGATCCGAGTCGACCTCAGAGATGTCGACACTGGATAGACAGCCTACCCAACGCGAGGGTGCCATCCTTGACACACGATCCGGGTGCATTACGCCACGGATGCTGGGAAAAGCGGCTTCCGCCATGGTACCGTATTTGCTGGGAGGTAGTACGAAAGGGTCGAGCAAAGAGTGTAAGAATTCAAACCACATCGTTCAAGATACTATATGCTCGAGTGCTCGACTGCTGGTCAGAACACGTTCTTGCGAATCTGCGTGTGTAGTTGAGATCACACGTCTTACATCTAAAGAAGGCAACTGATCAGTCTTGCGTGGCGCGACGTGGATCTTCGCGTCTCGCCCGGTGACGTGTAAACATCAGGAGCACCGCATGTTCCCCAAGGTTTTCCTAGTGGTACTTCTGGTGCGCTTCCAAGAACTCTTCAAGCACTTCACCGCACCGCGCTTGGATCCAGAAGACGTCGCATTAAAAGATATCCTTCTTCTCCTCCTTCATCACTGGCAAGTCTCGCTCACGAGTCACCACTCGTTCACCATCGTGTTATTAGGGACCCCAGTCTGTATTCAGCATAGTCCACAACGATGCTGTGCTGACGTTCGGAAGATTCTACCTTACTCATAATCCTGTGCTCCAATGAGGTTATTGTAATTCAAGGGTAAAGCCAGGTTCTTCTTGCCTTGTTTGAGGACTTGTTTGCCATTTCCAACGGACTCACAGAAATCTGGCAGAAGCGCTTACAGGAGCGGATTCGAGTTCCGAAATCGAGACCCCGGCCAAGTCTTGTACCTTGCAGTGTGGTATATGATCTCTGGCATAACCATCCTTGCATAGCTTGTTAATGTAGCCTTTCAGTGAGCATCTGGAATTCACTAGCACTTCGATTGAGATGATATCCACGCCGCGTTTTCTGTTTCAGACTTTGTACGTCGAAGAGCTCGTATTATTCGAACCTGCCTGCGGGTGGTAGCTTCTGTGGTATACGTCCGACTCGTATCTCGTAGGTTTAATCTTGTTCCTCGTGACAGCGTGGTACATAATGAGAAACTGACTCGTTGAGCTCAATACCACGTTTCTCGCGACCGTGACGGTGTACTTTTGATCGCTACAATGAGTTCACTTGGGCGTTATTTCATGGTGCGAGACGGAAACTCAACACGCTCTGCCACCGAGATCGACTGGATAATCAAGGAAGGTTTGAGCAGGACCCGACTTACTACTTGCCATTCGTTGTTCTGACGATCTTGTACATGTCTGGCTCACCGCGGCGTCTCTAGACAAACTCGTTTCCGCTCCCTTCAGCTCACAGTCTAGACAGCTCTTCTCGAAGACGGTTTACTCGCAGATATCGACGCGTTTTTAAATTTGCACATCTCGAGCTTCTACTCTTAGGACCGATGCAAATTCAGAGTCTTATGCACCTTCCGTTAAACATAGTGTCCTGAATCACGAATCCTTCGTACCATTTCGAGTCCTCAAAGCGATAAGAAGATCGTCTTGAGACTGCAAGACGGCCAGTTCAGGGAGCGCAATCTCGAAAATCCTCTCCCGCCCCGCCACCAAGGCAACAGTCTCAGGCTTCTGAACCAGTTCTCCTAGCTGTGGTGCACCCGACAATTGAATCTCCTCCTGGGCATGACACACCCGACTCAGAAGCTGACTGCGGGTGATAGGTACCCTCGTTCTTCGTGTCCTCCTAGACGATAGCAGATGTCTCGTGAGCGCCCTTCGTTCCTCCTTATCAACATTCCTCCTAGTATTCTGGACATTTCAATGGAGTGGATACTCATTAGGTCGCGTGAACACTCGCTTATCTTCCAACCAATCTTGGTGCGCCTTCACTACATGCTCACGCGACGTGTTTCTTCCCCAAAGTTTCGCAGAACGCGATCGTGATAGCGATAGCGACGTCTACCCCAAAGATTTATATGATCTAGACATGACAATCCGGTCGTACTCGTGAATAACTGGTGCTACAGAGGGCGTATTAGCCAACGTTATGAAAAGTGAAGGAAATAATCTAGTCGGAAAAGATACAACTACAGAAAAACCCATCTTCGTGTCCCCAAAGAGAAAAAGAATAAACCTGAACCTAGTTTACAAGAAAGAGTTGCGAGAATTTGCCTGTATGAGGCAGCTCGACGTCGTCGAAGCGGGGCACTTTAGCCCTCTGGGAGCGGAGATGGAGGTAGAGCGAGTCCATATCAACCGCGTCCTCGTCCGAGTAGGGCGAAACAAGGTGATCGTCCGCTGACCAGTACTTGAATAACGCGCCTGAACGAGTAGATAAAAAGTCAGAAGACTCGTATTAACGAAACCTGGGGAACCAATAACTTACCAACTGAAAGCACGCCAAACTTGTCTTCATTGCGAATCACGTCCTCAACAGTTTCTTCGCTGAGCTCGACATCAGCCGGCTTAGACTGCTCCTTCATCCAGCTCCATTCCTCATCTGACGGGCCCGACCAGAATGCGCCTGGGCCGCGGTTAAGGAGATCCTCCTGCTCGTCGCCGGCTGTTGTTTTCCGGCGCTCAGCCCAGATGCGCGCGCCGCCGTCCTGCTGCTGCTGCTCCGCTTTGGCGTTTTTAGCCTGGGAAGCGAGGTGCTCGTGAGACAGCGACCGCGGAAGTGTCGGGCGGACTTCGAGTGCGTTTTGGAGCGACAATGGCGCGGTTTTAGATCGTTGCAAGTATGAGGCCATGGCGTTTTTTGGAGGAATGGCTCTAGTTGAATTCGCCTATAAGTAGGTGGAGAGTGAATCAATATGAGATTGACAGGCGTGGGCTATAAAGAATTTGATTGAAACCTTGTGACCGGTCTCGGACGTGCTCGCGAGCCGTTAGCCTCCGTCTCGCGCTTGATGACGTACTCGAGCTCATCTCGTTCCGCCCAGCCTTGGCCTCTGTGCACACGCACACAATTCCGGGCTAGGCAGCGGTCAAGACCTATGCTGAAATAACTTGTGGACGTTTGTGAAGAAAGCATACCTCGTACCGCGATGCAGGGCTACCCCGCAATCCCACTGGACAGAGGTATTTTTGGTCATCAAGGTTCATCTGTGTTGTTCGAATCACAGCCTGTACAACAGTCGTGCAATTCTTCCGAATCGGAAAATCCTAACTAATAATGCATTGCTGATTTTAGAGTACGTATGCCATGTCCTTGAGTTGTAATAAAAGAGCGAATATGAATACCAATATCGAAGAAAGAAACTACATATGAGTCACAAATCGAGTCTGTCCAATTCACATCATGGAAGAAGAAAGTGTCCACCCTCAACTAAGCACATCCCGACTCTTCCGACGTTTGTGCCCGTCTGGGAATGGAACTCCAGAAGGCGCAGCGGAAGTCTGGTATTTCTGCCAGTCCTCCACCTTCATTGTCGAAAGGCGTTTGCCAGTTAGCTTGTCTGCGCTCCCACTTCGTCGCCTCTTGTCATCGGGCTCGGCCGTAGGGCGTCCATGCTTTTCAAACTCGGCCTGCTTCTCAGCCTGTCGCCGAGTGACTGCCTCCCTCTCCAACGCTTTACTTCGTTCCCATCGTTGCTTGGCGACCTCCAACTCTGCTGCCTCTCGCTGAGCGGTCGTGACAGGCCCTTGTAGATCGCGCATCTTTTCTCTATGCCGCTCGTTGAGTTCTTCAAAAGTCCTCGTCCGAACTTGTGACGGTCTCTGTGGCTGCGGAGCTGCGATCTTCTTCGGAGGGAGAATCTGTACGGGAGCGGGCGGTGGACTTGAAGCGCCAGACGGTCCAGCAAGACCCATGATGTTGGTACCAGCAGAGTGAGAGCGGCGGTGGATCTGCTTCCCTATCGGAACTTCATCACTCGAGTCGGTGCCGTACGCCATAGAGCTCTCTCGCCGCTTACGTTGTTCAAGAGCATCTGCGACAGCAGAAGACATCTGAATTCGTGAAGTATTGATCGGCGGAGTAACTCCAGCGGGCGGTTGCAGCAGCTTCCTATCTTGGACGTACGCATCCCAATCCAAATCCCGCAATGGCGCACTGGTGGGCCGGCTTATCGATTCACCGAGCATGTTCGAATTCGCCAATGCGCCGAGCTCCATGCTCTGCACACGTCCTCGGGGTGCTTCAGCGCGAGGCGGCCTCAGATGAGCTTGTACCTGGGGAAGAAGGGCGCTTTGGGCATCAATGCTCAGTGTCCTCCGTGAAGTTAGAGATGGTCGACGAGATCCGGCGGTTGAGGAGGGAGTAGGTGTGTCAGCTTTCAGAGCATCGATAGACTTCCGGATACTCTGTATCTCTGCAACCAGTTCTTCCTTTCGCCTGACATCCTCCAGCTCCGCAGCCGTAAGAGGCTTCTTCGGTGAGGTATCGTTGTCCTTGGCAATGAACGATGTTGGGACATCATCCTGTATCCCGAGCCCGAGATCCAAAGCGGGTAGCGCACCGGCACTCTGTAACCCTCCTCGCTGAGCCCTACGAAGTTGTTCATCTTCCGGTACAGGCGAAGCCATGAAATCAGAGACATTGGAATGGTAACGTCCACGCTTTCCACCCAGATCGGACCATTCTGCAGTAGCAGGCGACGAAGTTCCGTCATGATGGTCCTTCATCAACGGTGTGCTTGAATACGCGCTGTCACCCCGTCCGTGCCCATGTTCCTTTTCCCAAGCCTCACGCTCCTTGAAAACTGAGGTGAAACGGCCTGCAGCTGAAATTTCAGCTTCCTCGTCCTGTCGTTTCTGTTCGAGCTGAATCTCCTTGAGCTTACGCTGCAACACGTTCAAAATGCGGAGTTGCACTGCCGTTCCCATTAACGCAATAGCGCCAATGAGGCCAAGCTCGATCTGCATGGTTTGGGAGACCGGAAAGGCGATCCCATTGTTGACATACTTCGGAAACAAGGCGCTGAAACCGAGGTTCCATACATAGAACTGAAATGAAGTGTCAGTTCTAATCGGCACAAAGTGAATACGTGATATGCTCACCTCCTTGAGTCCCGCGGTCGTGAAGCAATCGACGCCTAGCATGAAAGCAGAGGAGCCGACGAAAGCCGTGGAAATAAGAAGTATATGGTAGTGAATCTATAAATATGAACGTGTATGAGTTGCCGATGATTGGAGCCCAACAAGGTGTGTTGACACACCTTGGGAATCGTGCAAAGAACGAAGCCAACGACGGCACAACCTATTGTGACATGAGCATTAAGAAACAGGGTAGTGGCGCTGTACGCACCAATGTACAAGATCCATCGGATGCCCACCGTCGAAATGACACCTCCGTTGTGGAAACACTGTATCCACAGACCAAGAGCCAAACCTCCCCACGCGCCAATACAGTAACGTGCGGCCTTCCAGAAGAAGATGGCGATTCCGCCACCGGCAATGCCAGCGATTGAACAAGCAAGAACGAACATTCCCCGGAGCGTCTTGCTCGGTGGGTTGACAGCTGGTAAAATGCCGAACTTGAGGATCAACACGAAACAGACAAGGGAGAATGTATAGAATCCAATCAGAAAAAACGAGGTCCTTCACATGACGTTATAATCAGTATGGGCCCGGTGATGAGGATGGGGTAGACGTACCATCTGTTTTTGTGACCCCAGAACGCGCTAGGAAGCCCAGTAAGGATGAGGATAGCACCGAGAACGCCAAAGGCGGGGTCAAGTTTGGTTTCCAGTACAATGGGGGTCGCAGATGCCGATGCTGATGAAGAAGATGTCGCGGACGCCGAGGACGCTGTTCGGCTGGGAGTGTAGGTGACATTAAAAGTAGTAGGCACGACAGTCGTTAAGACGGTGTTTTGGTCGCCATTGCGGGAGGTAGTCGTTATTGTCACTGAGCTTGTTGTAGCAGATAGCGATACAGACGGTGATGACTGTGCTGAGGTGCTGTTGTTCTGCGCAGCGACAGCAGCGACGCAGAGGGCACAGCGGGCCAGCCAGGACCACCGCATCGTGCAGGAGAGAAGGGAAAGTGATGGTAGGAGGAGAGTTAATCCAGACGAGAAGTCCGGGCAAATGGTCCCGCTCGGCCTGCCTGATACCTGCATGCGAAGAATCAGAAAATACGCGTCATGATGGCTCTCTCCATCAACTCACGGTGAGATAGGCGAGATTCCGGGTTGTCGCAGGCCAGCAGACCACCCTATCAGAGCGAAAATCAGCAAGAGTCCATGCAGCAAAGCGAACTAGTTGAAATACTGGAAACGTGCCGGAAACGGCCTCGTCGACGGTCGTCTAGAAACCACACGCCACGTGCGACCCTGATCTTCCAACTGCACAAGTACGAGGCTTGTGAAACGACGACCACAAGGCAGCTTATTGCAAGGGAATTTTTCACTCTGAACTCATCGTCGCGGCGCTACCTGATGACATTACATCCACGGAATGACCAGGTTGAGTCAGGCGCATGATTCAATACATTTTTTTGCCTCCGGAACACAATTACAAACCATTGCAGAAACGCGTGAATATTTGGGCAGTCATTTGACGCGTCTTTCTGCTATCTTGACAAGATCCAGGCCAACTGCTGTTACTGGGTCAACTAGTGCTCGCCACAAGCTCACCATCGGAATGAAGCCATCTACCTTGATTCCGTCAATTCGCCGTACAAAATAGTCAGGGCAACGATCTCTGATGCCCAAGTTATAACCCCAGCTGATGCAGGAATAAACATCAGGTTACAAGTTATTAGCGTGATACATACAAGTTCACAACTACACATTGATAGTACCTATCTCCAACAAAGAGCTGGGTAATTCCTGATTTTCCAAAAAGAAGCAGATAGATAGGTCTCCGAGGTATCCATCAAAGGTTCAGCTGTTCCGAAGTTCGTCGCATGGGCAGCGCGACACTGAGATGGATCATCTATACATCGTATTCCAGATACACCGACACACGATATGAGGACAGAAGAGTGAGCGCCACTAATGATAGAACGGCCGATGGAAGTCCATAGGATTCAGTGTAGAGAACGCGTCAGCATGTCTATCGCATGAGGACTCGGAAGTGGCGTAACGAGATGTTCCCAAAGCCTCGTATGAATCCGGAGGTAGTCCTCACTCCTGATTCGGATTCGTGGCGTCGTTCATTGAGAATGGATGCCACAACTTCGAATACGAGACTACACCAGAGCGTTGCCCTAGTACCATAACAGTGTGCATAATGCTCGTAAATACATGAAATAGGTGTGCTAAAAGTGTATAAATTATGTCAAAATGTACGATATGTCGAGGGGGGGTGGGTGGTCCATAGGGCGCACCCAAATTAGATTGTCACTCCTTTTCTACCACAGTAACCACTCTCCATACATATTAGGCCGTTCCCTCTGATATACGATTCAAACGTCCGTTTTAGTACGGTTGCCCAATCAAGATCTCGCTGGTCATCTGAAAGCTTATCCTCATCAAGCTCCAGAGGCTGTTGTTGTTGTGGTTCTGCGCCTGACTGCCACTAACAGACGTGCCGTCTTGTTCCCGCTTCAAGGCAAGCCTCGCCGTGCGTTCTCCTTCAAAGAAACGTGCACCTAGATCCGGCCAATTGCGCGCAGGATCGAAAGGTTTCCACCTGCAAACAAGCGTCAGTGATCCCACCAAAGACCGACGGGGACACTCACCAATAGTTATGGAAGTGATACGAGAAGGCTCCTTTGAAGAATCCTCAAAGCCTAAAGACTCCGGGGCCGCACTACTTTGTGAAGGAGTATCGAAGAATTCACCAAAACTAATGTCCTGGTCAGAACGATTTATATGGGTATGAGACGAGCTTACTCTGTGAAAAACGGCTGAGGTGGCCGATCTCTCTGGTAATACTCGGTGTTCAACCAAGCCGAATCAAACAACGCGTCAGGCAGTCGCAGAAGAAGACCTTCCAGATGTGCATCCTTGGTGTATCTCGACACGGTCATCGGATGAAAGTCCAAGTCGTTCTTTAGCGCCGTACGAAAGAGGAACGTCCCAAGCGCCGAACCCTTGTTCAGATGCAGGACAGCAGTGTTATACTTCTCTAAACGAGACCATCGATATGCGAAGGCGCCTTTCCAGCCCCAGAGCTCCTCCCAGTCTCGTAGAAAGATGGTGTCGGCGTCCAGATATATGCCACCGAAACGATGGCATAATATGAACCTAGCCATATCAGAAAGGATGACCGAGAGTCGATCATACGACGAAGAGGATTTACTGCCGGTTCTGTTGATCATATCATCCTCGGTTCCAGAGCTGGAGGCACTGTTAACGCTACTCGTAGATTCATCCGCTTTCTTCGAGGGAACGTTGATAATGTGACCTCCAGAGTTGAATAGCGTCTCGCGCTTTCTCCATTCATCTTTAAGCTCAGGAACACCATCGAGCTGTTCAGTCGTGTTCCATAGCTTGAATTGTATGACGTCCTCGAAGCGCGGATGGAGGAAAGGTGACGCCCAAGGGTTTGCTCTAAGCTCATCGAACATGTCTTTGAGTGCTGTGGGGTTCGGAACTGCAGCGGCTGGTCCAGGATTGATCCATAGCCAAAATTGAGGACGGCAACCAACAGGCGCGTCGCGTGTATGCAACGCCGTGTTCTGGGTGAACAAGAAGGACATCAGTGCGAGGTACGGCTTGTCGGTGAATGGGCCCGTCCAGAACATATGGAAAACGCGAGGACTTTCAGGATCACATGGGGAGTCGAGAGATGCATAGGGTATATGGGAGGAGGTGAAGGGAGAACGAGTGGTGATTCCCAATCGACGCCGCGTCGTTTGGACAGACCACTGTCGGGGTCTGACGCTTCTTGCATAGTCGTGATTGTAGAAGGTAGTTCCCGAGAAGCCAATGAATGCTTATCGGTGTCGTTACGGGCTTGTTCAAGATAGATGTACTTCCACTCGTCCAAATTGCCCCTTCTAACGCGTTTAGCGTTATCTAATCCCGCCCCTACTCTCAGCATCTCCAAGCAGTCGCGTACATACTAGTAACGTCAGGAAACACGTCTGTAAAGAGATGACAGCAAAACTGACTTTTTTCTCAGAAAAGTCGCAATTATCCATGACAAGATCGAGGTCAGCGACGCTTCCTGGAACGGGTCTTGGGGGGAATGCGACATTGGGAGGTTGAGCTTGAATGTCAAGATAAACTCGACGGGGTCCAGTTCCAGTGGTGGTGGTGGAGATAATAGCGTGGGACTGTCGGTATCTAGGAGGGGGTAATGGTGTGCTATTGGGAGGAAGCGCGGGATTAGTTGGGGTTGTTCGGAGGCCCACTCCTTCCGGCACTGAAGGGATAGAATTTCGGCATGAATGATAGACAAATGCAGGGGGGTTACATACGTTTCCGTCTGCTGGGATAGTGTCCACTATCAATTTCCCACAACCATATCTTCTGGAGATCCTCCCGCTTGAACACCAGAGTCGAGGGATCCATGAACGGTGCAGGCCATTTTTTATCCTCGGTTCCAAATCTCTTCGCGAGTGCCCACGTCGTCAGGACTAGACTGAGGAACGCCAGCAAAAGCAAGAACGAACCCCGCTTGTAGCCAAATCGGGAGATACTTGACTGGTGTAGTCTTTGTGGATTAAGCACCCACAGACGCAGAACGCGAGTGCGGACACCGGGAATAGGCATGACCACCGGGACGAACCATGCCCGCGTTTGGCTCGTCCGTCGCGACATTTTCTCCTGCACAGCGGATGGCAGCACCGACGCCGACGAGTATTGTGGTAGGTGCTGGCGACGAGGCGCTGGAAAATATACAGACGCCATGGCGGCGACCAGCAGGAGGTCCTTCCCACGCTCAGTGATCTCTCTGCCCTTAACGGATCAATTTCTTACCTCAACTTGCTTCCGCTGCTCTTACGCCACAACATGAATGCGAAAACACATTAAATTACTTATGAAAATTCGTACACAGCAATGATTTTTAACGCACAAAAGTCTATAGTGTTAGTACAACGGTATTTATCTATTCTCCGCTCAAGCGCTCAGAGCCTGCATCTCTAAATCAGCAGGATCAGTGGGCACTGACAAGATCCTCAAAGTGTTTGTGTGGCCCAATCCACCCTTCCAGCCCTGTACAGCAATGATCGTCGAGCCCGGCGTAATGATGTTGATCGCCAAAGCGTTGCGTAAACCGAATCTGATACGGTTATCGACCTAGTGGGTAAGAATCACACTAAGCCGCCCGTCAAAGAATGAATGGAAGGAATGCATACGTCAGTCTGCCACTGGTGGTCCTGAATGCCCCTTGGCTCGGGGTACCAGAAGGGATAGCATCCACGGTGCAAGTGAATCTGGCGTGCAGTTTGTGCGTTACGCGTAACTGCGTACAGGATCAATAACGCGCACTAGCGTGTACGATAGAGAAAATACGCACCAGTGATAATGGGAACGGTAGGTCTGTACTTGGAGATCAAGCGAGCAGTGTCTCCACTTGTGGATAGAACAACCAATGCACTAGCATTCTGCTCAGAGGCGGCAGCGACAGCAGCGATGGCGAGCGTCTCCGCAGTCTGTGTCGGACGGGGTTGTACGTTGCGCAAGTTCTCGTAGAGAGGAGGATAGCAGACAGCCTGCTCAGCCAACATGCACGTCTCGGCCATCATCAACACGCTCTGGATGGGGTATGATCCCTTTGCGGTCTCTCCCGACAACATGACACAGTCAGCTCCATCTAGGACGGCGTTGGCGACATCGCTAACCTCGGCACGGGTGGGGCGCGGGTTGTAGGTCATGGACTCGAGCATCTGCGTCGCGACGATGACGGGCTTCCCGGCGATATTGCACTTGGCAATCATCATCTTCTGGGCCAGGAAGACCTGGCTGGCGGGGATTTCAATACCCAAGTCGCCACGCGCGACCATAACACCATCCGTAACTGCCAAAATCTCGTCAAAGTTGGCGACACCCTGTTCGTTCTCGATCTTGACGATGATCTTGATTCCTGCACCGTCCGGGCCGAGCACCTCACGGATATCCTTCACGTCCTGAGCGCGACGGATGAAAGAGGCGAAGATCATGTCAACACCGTTCTTGACACCAAACTTGAGATCATTCTTGTCCTTCTCCGAAAGAGCAGGGAGATCGACGGCAGTTTTGGGAAGGTTGACACCTTTACGCGACGACAGAGTGCCGTTGTTGAGGGTCCGGACGCGTACGTTGGTGCCGTCAATGCTCAACACGAGAAGCGACAGAACACCTAAATATGAACATTTGAGATCAGTGGCATACTAAGCCGGAAAAGGACACACCGTCATCGACGTAAATCAGTTTCCCTGGGGCAGTCACTTTGGGAAGATTTTTCTGCACCCCAACAATCAGTATCACCCTACCCCAAGCAAGGAAATGTACATACGTAGTCAACGTACATGACCTTGTCGTCACAGATTTCGAGGTACTTGTCCTCAGTGGAGACAATGAACTCATGACCAGCGGTAATAGCAATCTAGATAAGAAGTATTTGAGGAAAAGGACATCGAAAAACCGACGAAGACGTACATCAATGCCATCTCTCATAACACCAGTTCTGATCTCGGGTCCTTTGGTGTCGAGAGCAATCGCGACAGGCCGTCCTTGGGGATCCGCTACATCGTAGGACTACTATTACTAGACCGTCCAATCCAGCAAGAAAAGGAACGAACCAGCAACCATCTTGCGTGTGTTGTCAATGACGCTTTGGTGGTACTCGTAGCTGCCATGGCTGAAGTTCATGCGGACGATGTTGACACCGGCGCGGGTCAGCTCAGCGAGCTTTTCGACATTGTTGACTTTGGGTCCGATGGTCGCGATGATGCTCGTCTAAGGGCGAAAAAAAGGCGACGTCAATTTTTTCGTCGCGTTGAACAGCGACCAGAGCACGTACCTTGCGCAGGAATTTGGTATCCTCAGTGGGCACCGGAGCGTTGGCGGTGCTCAGCTGAGCGTTCCATTCGAGTTGGGAGCGTACGTCGTTGAAAGCCATAATGGTGGTAACAAAGAAAGAATAGGCGAGGCTCTGATTGCTTCTTATATTATTATTTTTCATGCGGAGTTAGATCGATAGATAAGTACGGGTCGACCTCTGTAATTATTCAAACCCCACGCTGTCCACGTAGCATCGATAGTTGCCCCGCCCCAAAGAGCGAGCAATACAGTCCGGTACGAACGTTTCTCAGCTAAGTATATCGGGGTTATCAAGGAGATCTGTGACCGTTTGCTGAACATATGGGGATCTCCCATTGCGCATCCAGATCCTAGCCTTGAGGCTTAGAACTGGCCTATAGTCGTCGCAGTCTAGGTAGTGCTCTAGTCATTGAACTCGCCAACATCCAGCTACACGACGAAATTACACGACGTCGAGTGCGTGATCGGTCTCGCGTCACGAGCGTATATCCACTATCGAGTCCGTCTGGCGGCCGAGTCGAATTTACGCGTTTCCAACCTTGTTGCGGCCTTGTCGCAGTAGTCTTGGAAGATGTAAGTCTTAATTAGAACAATCGTCTCCTTCCATACTCGATTACTGATGCAACGACGCGCCAAGGACCAACATAATCTCACGCAGGAGTTTGGCAAGATCGTCAAATGCGCGCAAGTATTATGTACTAGTACTTTGACAACAAGCCCTTTTATAGTGTCGTTCATCAATGATATCTTCGCAAAGCGCGCTGTGAAGTCACCTCGGGCCCAGATGTAACTCACTCCCAACCACCACCATCATACCATTCAAGACGATCGAATGGCGGTCTTCCAACGCAAACCATTAAACAGCAAGCCCCCCTCTAAACTGAACCACATGAGTCTCAAAATTCCTTTACTCTTTGGAATTCCTTTCTGTCACTGATGGTCGGTGCATCCTTCGCATTGACGCCATTTACACAAACACGCTACGACCTGCAAGATCAGAAACACAAGGCAGTCAGTGCTCTTCCCAAATTTAATCGTCCGTTCTAGAAATCACCATTCCCAGGTTACGAAGGAGCAGGAGATGGGCTTGGATAGGAAGAACAGGAAAAAGTTTGACTTCAGAGAGGAATACTATGTGAGTTCCTGTGTTCCACATTTTGCTTCACTTGACCGTGAAACAGCACCTCAGCGCAGAATCGGACGGTGAGTGGGAGCCGAAGCGTATACAGCGACCAAAAGGGCTGCCAGAATGGGGTGTACCGCCAACAGAGCCGCCTCTGTCAGCAATCAACTCCGACAAGTCAAAGTCATAAGCGCATAACCTATAACACGACAACCTCATATAGTACGTTCAGCATCCTTGATGCTCCTATTAAAGACAACGGGAGAATGAAAGGGACAAACTACTTTGATTGTTTCAAACTATGAATCCCAGGCGATCTTTGCAGACTTGAAAGCAGATAGCATCCCGACCGGGATTAAGGTCGAGTCCACAATTTTCAAAGCACCGAACTGGTCAACAATCTCCTCTTGGTACAGCGCGTTGTTCCAGTCTTCATCCGTCTCCCAGACTACTGCGACACTCTGATCCCCAGCTCGTAAGGCGCGTTTCTCGACCCAACACGTACTCTTCAAACGACATAAACGTGTCAATCTTCCCCTCTCCTTGGCCACTCAGCCAAGCCTCCTTCGCCGCCTGGTAGGTATGCTGGTCATTGCTCATGAGGGTGACGAAATTGGTCTCCGGTTTGGCATTGCGAAGATGATCCCGGACAGTCATTAGGGAGACGATGGGATTGACGATTTCCAGTCCGCCTTTGGAAATGGACAAGAAGCACCCTCCAGCCGGAATATTCTTGATACCGAAGCGTGTTTCGATGAGCTGCTGCACCTTGAGCACAACAGAGCCATTCGTCTCAGCAAAGACTTCCTTGAGAATGCGAGCGAATGTAGAGATAACCTCGTCAACGTGTACAAGACCGAAACAAGACGCTGGTTGAGCGAAATTCCGCCGGAAGAACTCAAGATACTAGAGAGAAGTCGGTCACCAGCCTGAACCACCACTGCGAATGTCTACTTGCCTTGTTCAGCACATTGACGAAACCAAACACCGACTTGGCAGAGCTCAACTGCCTTCTCAATTCGGCAATGTGTGTATCGACCGAGCTCTGGTCAACCACAAACCGTCCCATCTCGGAATCAAATGAAAGGAAATTCTATCCAACGACACCCATGGGAAGAGATGGCTCCAAGTCCGCACCCACACAAACGCCGCCCGTCTTCTTCATATTGAACGTGATACCAACCAACGCCGCGTATCGCATCATCTCCTTCCACGCGTCAGCACACAACTCGGAATTGTGAGTGTAGAACCAAAAGTCGTCGTAGATCCTGTACACGTAGAGTCCGCCCGCGCGCTGGTTCACTGCAAAGTCCATCGCGAACAAGACTGCCTCTCCGCATAGCACAGACAGGACCAAAGATGTGGCGACCATTGGAGATGTCAAAGAATTGCATCGATGATTCGAGAAGAATAGCACTGACAGACGCTGACTCGATAATAGCCAGGGTGGAGACACGCGTTTGATGGCGCCAAAAACGAAAGTATGATCGGCACGTGAGCATGATTCTTTTCCGGTCGACCGTCACGAAGTGTCAACTACGATGGCCTCGCGTCCCATGGCACTTCCGGTGCATGAGTGGAAAGGGAGACTATCCTCCACCTAGCCAAGAATCCCCGAGTCCCCCTCAGCCAGGGCAACAGTCATTCATTTCCCTTGGACTGCGACCTTCTGTAATTAAAGCCTTAAAAAATGCGTTCCCCAACTTTGTTGCGCCGACCGAAACACAATCTCGACTCATTCCCGACCTACTGGAGGGCCGTCAGGATATCTTAGTTCTTGATGAAACGGGTACAGGAAAGTACGTCGCGTCTTGCCCGAATATTCAAATCCACATTGACTCCGCCCCAGGTCGTTTGGGATTCTATTGGGACTTCTCAACAAGCCTCGGCTGCGCATGAAGGACGAAACAACTGAACAGCCGCGCAGCAAGCTCTCTATCACTTCGCTGTATCTTGTTCCTCACAAGGATCTCGCGAACCAACTATATATCTGGGTAAAGGCTATGACAGAAGCCTCGTCGACACATAACGCGCCAGCTCTATCCTCTGTCGCTCAGGTCCTCGTACGTGATGGACGGAAACATCTGACTGCGGGATTAGATGCCCTCAAGGAAGATCCTCCCCACATTCTCATCGCTACACCGCAGGCAGTAGTCGACGTCTGTGAACAAGACCCTTCCGCCATCCCGTTCTCCGAAATATCGACTGTCGTAGTAGACGAGATTGACTATCTTGTCGAAGCCGTCCCCCGCTCCATCGATCCTCGAAAGGTTGTCAAAGAAACCCGGCGCCTACAGAAGCATCCCGGAGTGACGTCGGAACTGCTTTCGCGCATATACGAGTCTCGAGTGACTGAAAGAAGTCATGAGGAATTCGTGGCGGAGCCGGCGACAGTACCACAACTTGTTGTGTCGAGCGCTACCGTCAGGAGCAATTTGTCTAGTCATCTTTTCTTCACTTCCGGATGGATGAGAAAACACAACACTAGTATTATACATGGGCCGAACTATGATAAGGATGTAGCTGCTCGCGGTTTGGGTGGTGTCGACGTTCATCACTCTGTGGTCATCGTTCAAAATAACGAGGCCAAAAATATTCCTCAGGCTGCTCCCGGTCCAAAAATTGCACCTCCTAGTCTCTCCGACGGCGAAGAAAATCTAGTCGACATTGATGCTTCTGAAGAACAAAAAGCGTGTGGGTTGCTTCAAGTCAATGCATTCTTAAACTGATTCAATTACCTAGTGTTTTCCGAAAAACCGTCACCATTCGACCAGCAAATCTTCGAAACCATAGGGATGGCTTTTGCCATGGATGTCCCTTCTGTCGCCCTACTAGTTCTTGAATCCTCGGCACCGGTGCATCGTGCGGTGTACGACTTGCGGTCTTTGGGCATCAATGCCATTGCGATGGATGTTACAGAGACAGAGAAAGGCGGCGCGCACCTCCTCAACCGCAGCGACATGTCGCAGTTCACGGCGAACCCGGTCCTCTTAGTTTGCACTCGGGCGACCGCACGAGGCATAGACTTCCCCGAACTCACACATGTCTTCATCGTGGACATGTTCTCGGGACCTATGAAGGGCCAGTTGGTAGACGAGTACCTCCACGTTGCCGGCCGAGTAGGTAGATTCGGGCGTGGCGGCAAAGTGATAACGTTCATCAACGACAACAAGACCAGGAAGGATCAACCTTCGAGCAGATACGAGTTACCCCGAGTTTTGAGAGTGTTGGACAGTATCGGTGCAAAACCTGTACGCTTCGAACACTTTGACTAGGATGTAGGTGCTTCTTCATTGCGAAGTAAGATCTCCACATTTACGCGTACCGTTTAGTCGTCGAAGCATATTGAATCCTTGACCTGAAATGGCAAGGTCAAGCTTCATACTTGGCCGACCTTGTGCTGACAGACACGATCTTTCCTGTGTCGTCGATGTCACTTACATTTGATCATAAGAGACGCATTTCGCTATTGGGTGTTTGCTAGCATAGGCATACACTTCGATGGAAGTCTACAAGGCTCCCCTCCATACATAATTGCTATCCATTATCTGTTTGTAACTCATAATATTAAACAGTGCCGTTCGAGCGCGCGCCTCTCGTCCTCGAGGGCAGCCTACAGTTATTGCGAACGATGATTTAGCATCTATGCCTTCGGAACGACTCAATAAGCACATGGTTCTTGGTTTTTTTTTACTACGAGTGCAACATAGAAATCCGAATGGTCTTTGAGGAGTCAAAGACCAACACCATTGTCAACAAGGGAGTACTGATGTAGTATACACATGCCAGATGAAAGATTAGATATACAATCAACGATCCATAGCCTTACTCCCCCGGTTCGACTCTCCAGACTTTGATAACACCCGCACGATCCCCACTGACTACTCCCCCACGGAACGGCGAGTCAATGCAGACCAACGCAGTGACAACATCCTGGTGAGACTTCAACACATTAGATTGGTTATGCGTAATCAGCGACATTCGCTGAGGTGGCCGATTGCTATGACTCGCAGGACTCGCCGAAAGCCATGTCTCTACAAGCGAGGAGGCCGATCCATTCTCTACGCTACTATCGCGGAAGCTGTGTCAGTGTGGTCCTTCAATACCGGAAACGGAACACACACCTGTATGTCGGTCTGTCGTATTCAGATTCGAGGCCAGTCAGCACACATGAGCGATCTGGTCTACCCATGTCCCATAGACGTATCCGTCGATCTTCCGATCCTGTAATAATGAAGCCTCGACCACTAGAACGTAGTGGGTTGCCTTCAGAGCTGAGCTCAAACATTTCTGCTCGATGCATCGCAGAATGCCCGCCAAATTCTGTCCCGACGACAAGGGCCCGCACATCAGGCGCTGGGAATGTTACCGCTTGACTCGGCGAACGATGTTCGGTATCACCAGTGGGTGATAACCGCGCACCAAGGCGGCGATAGCTTCCGACGCGTGTTGGTGCGTCAACGCCCGTAAGCTCTTGAGGCTCAGAGGAGGATCCGACGTCGAACCCGCAACTCTCGTCACAAAGGTTTCCACCAGCATAGAACGTTCGATATCCCAAACCTCCACCAGATTGGTGCTACTGCGATCGCCCCATTTGGATGCCTCGACAGCAACCATGACATACTTGCCTTTGCCTTTGGATGGGTGAAGAGCACACTGGTGGATGCGGACGGAGCGTCCCACTGATGCCACGCCGACGTGCCAGCTTTTCAGGAGTAGTCCAAACCTGCGGTCCCATAATGTCAACACGCCTGTCGATGTCCCGACGACAATCCATGAACGCTTGCGGTCATACACATAGAGGTGATGGGTCCATGGTGCCTAGGGTTCTGCATCTGCTGGAGGACTCGCATTGTCCTGAGATCGAGAACGACGATCACGGAGTGTGTCGTTGCATATATGAGGTTGGACGAAGCGTCTACAGGAACATTCAGCTTGGTAAATCAACTCAACCGAATCCGTCCACATACCGCTGTTGTAGTGGAACATGCAGGTGATGTATTCCCCAGCATTCACAACCCGATGTTCTCGCACGACCTGCACCTTGCCGTACTTGGGAAGGCTCCCACTTTGTGAAATATGGACTCGCACGATGTGTAAACTGCCGTCGTCAGCAGCACTGGCAAAACAGTGCACCCCTTCCAAGATACAGACGCATTTGACTTTTGCGTGGTGTTGTCCGTATGTATGCCGCGGCTTGCTCGTGACATTCCTTTCTAGTCGAGCTGTGTCCCAGACTTTCACCGTCTTGTCATCCGAGGAAGACACGAAGAACATATGATCAGGCGATACCGCTAAGCCTGTGATGGTGTCCGAGTGCGATGTGAGGTGGGAAATAAGAATAGACTCCATTTTCTTCGCAGTGCCATCTCGAGAGGTGAAGCTCTGTCTGACAGGATTTCGTCGCCGCACAGGTCCCTCGTGAACTCTCGGACCAAAATCATTCTGGAGCTCCCGATTATTATCGAGGTACAAGTTCTCTAAAAGGTTGCTGATTGCAGGCTCTTGGCCATCTATAAACAGACAAGTATCAGTAGACAAGTCGCTGCGGGTAAATTTGAACTGACCATAGGAGGACACTTTTAACATGTTGGGTGTATGATGACTATGTACAGCCTGCGGTGACCGAATAGTCGCTGACATTGATACAGGTGAAGATCTGCCTGACCGTTCCGGGGAACCATCAGAACGCATCTTAGTATGGCTATCCAAAAGGCCAGCGACATTCGTTTTGAAGGATGCTACAGCAGGAGCTGCCTTCTGCCCGTCCATGCTACCAACATGCAATCGGCTAGGTGGGCGGAAATTTGAAGAATTCGCCGTAGATACAACCGACTCAGTAGGACTTCCAGGTCTGTCTCCGGTGGTCGGAGTCATCGCCAGAGGGCCCGCCATTGATGTCGTTGAGGACGAACTGGGAGGTATAAGAGGAGACAGTATAGCGCGGGGCTCGCGTGGAGATTGGGCGACGCTAAGAGAAGATGCTGAACCGTTGATGGTGGCAAGTCGTCTTCGAAGGTCTTCGAAAGGTGCACCAGGAGATCCGAATTCTGCACTGGATATTCGATGTAGGCTCGGGTTGGACACTGGGCTCATCAAAGGCGTGGACTTCTTCGACGGCAGCGACCGGAGTCCGCCAGGCGAGCCGTCGACACCTCGAGATTTGAGGAAGACGGTCTGTGGAACGACGTCGAGCTTTCGTAATTCCACAGTCGCGATGGTCTTCAAGTTAACCTCCGTTTCGGGATCAGAGCTCAAGCGCGACGCGAAACTGTCAAACGTGAGAAAGGAATTGAACAGTTCGGATGAAAGCTTACCTTGAGATCGCGTTGGCTAATTTAGTAATGTAGTCTCGCATTGCGAGCAATTTGACCTCGTCGCTTTGAGTCATCCCGAGTTGCTGGAGTTTAACGATTTGTGCTTCATCACTAAGGAGCCTCAATCAAAAACATGGCAGGGAAGAAATGTCCACAACCTACTCATCTGATCTACTTTTCGGCATGGCAAATGTCGATTTCCGCAGAGACATGATACTCTCTCTAGGTGTGTCTTTATTACTCCTGCGCGCGCCTTTCCAGAAAGCGCTTTTGTCCGCGCGCATAGCCCACTGAACAGCGGTATCAAATATCTGCCTCGGTACCTAAGTCGAATTAGTAAACTGGTAATATATCATGTATCCAGACCTACCGGTGGTTTCATCGCCGCCAAAAGGCTCTGCTCATCGATCGTCGAAATATCCGAGCGCAAGAAGTGTCGCAACGAAGGATACACTATGCACCAAACATCGCTTTCCGGAAGATGCTTCGCCGCCGACGCGATGAACGACGCCGCACCTTGCCGGACCCATACATTCGGATGGTACAAGAAACCCAATGTCGCGCTCATCAGCTCCCATATCCGCATCTTCTGGAATAGACCAAGCGTGCAAAGACTTGTTAGCGAGGCCAGTACCTTTGTCACGACGGTCTCTTCTACATCTAACACCCATGCCGTTAGGCATGTTACAACCAACGGAATCACGCAAGGCATACCTGATAGTGCCTGTATCATCAGCGGCAAGATGTACTCATCTAAACTGCGTCCACCAGCACATGCCGCCACGTCTACGATACTCTCAAAGAAAGCATATCGAAGCAGCCAATCCCGATCGTTCAGATACGTGATCATATGGCTGAGCAACACGTCGTTGGTTTTCTGTCGTCCCAAGAAGATACACAGATACGATATGTCGTGCAAGATAGCCCGCTTCACCACACTTGACGGGTCCATCAGGAGCGCAGAAATATGCTCTTGGACGCCTAGCTGCAGTTCCTGAACACTAGCATCGTAAGATACCTAGGCATGATGCATTAGAGAACGACGTGAAACGACCGATAGGCGCAGTACCTCGAAGTGGGCATTCTCGTACTCCTGTGCTTCAGTTGACAGTTTGAAAGTACCATGAGCCTTCAACGCTTGCCCCATTTCGAGATATCTCATCGCCGTATTCGCCAACTGCGCTATGCATTGCGCATACATCGTACGGACAGACACCTCCGGATCTTGCACCAAGTACTGCACGTTAGGTATGATATACTCAGGAAAGATGGCCGCATTTGAGGGCGTAATCACTGTCACCATCGTGAGCTACACAAACTTTTAGCTCGTAGAACTGTATATCAGGGTACAGTCCTCACCACTTGGATCATTGTGCGAAGTGCAGCCATGCGTACTACGGCAGCATCATCGTGGAAGAGATCGACGACATAAGGTATCATCCGATCTAACTTTGCTTCGTCGGTGAGGTGTGGTGATAACGCCAGGAAGACATCGAGGGCCCGAATTTTGGAGCTCGGAAGAGTACAATTACGGATATTGGAGGTCACAAGAGCCAATATGATGAGAGCGGGCCCGTCTAAGGTTTCGTTAACGCAGTTTGTAGAACAGGAAATCTTTGTGCACCTTCTGCTGGGGCTCGACGGGGATCACCACCTGAGGGTTGTAGTTTAGAGTCTCGATTCGGTATCTGCAGCTCTACAGGTAAAACATCCTATACAGATCAGCAACATGAAAGCCTGACGATCGGCATAGATACCTGAAATGCTTTAGAGGTGACAATCGACGAATTGTAGTCGATCTTCACGTCCATAACTGTTTCATCCAGTGTATCCGGTACCAGATACGGTTCTACGCTCTCGTAGTCTGCCCATATTCTTTGGAGGCGATGATCAGAGTCGCCCGGCAGAGGCTCGTTGGAGGGATCAGTAGGTATCCGTTCCGGTTGTGCACCGGAAGGTCTATTCGACGTGGAGGTCGTCGCTGAGGATGGTATAGCGGACGAAGACGACGATGCCTTGAACGGAGATTCGATAGGTAAGTCATTGACAGAGGTAACGTAGTTGTGCAAGAAGCTGAAAAAAGATTCGGGAAACACCGTCCCTCGCGATGCATGTAGGAGGGTGTCAAATGTCGGTCGTGCCGAGGGGTCGAGACTGATCATGTCCTTGATTAAATTCTACTGTCCAAAATCAGAAAACGGATGTGGAATGAGATGGATGCACTCACTCGGATCCCTTCATCCTCGATATTAGAAAGAGCGCTGTCCACGCTGTACTCGCCTTCCCTGAACTTGAAGAGCTGGCTGAGAGTAAACAAGGGAGCCCCTTCCAGAAATAACTCGGCAATAACGCATCCGACGCTGAAGCAATCCATTGACTCTGTGACCTTGCCGTCCCTCTTGCCCTCGTTGTCCTCTATGATTCGCGATTTCTTGGCACTGAGTGCAGGATTATTCGCGGCTGTGTAGAAACGTTCTGGAGCAATGTAGCAAGTCCGACGACCAGACGTGTCAAAGAAGAAGGAGAAGTCTGAAGGGTCGTCCAGAGGTAGATAGGTGGGTTTATAAGAAGCAAAGTCAGAAAGATAGACCCAGTTCCAGGACGTGACGAGAATATTCTCAGACTTGATGTCGCCATGGGAGACTTTGCGATTTCTAGCGTCTCGCAGAGCAGTGAGGAGCTGGAACGTTATCCATTTCTTCTCAATAAGACTGAGAAAAGGTCGGGTACTGTGAAATATGAGCTGGTGAAAAGAATATCTGCTCATAATGCACCTGATACGGTCGTAGAGGTTGCTTGCGACCCACTGGCGGACGATATAGCCAGCCTTGTCCGTCTCTACAAATGATTGGTAGTTGTATACATTGGCGATATCGGCCAGAGCTTCACGATCCACTGCGCACATATCAAGAAAAGTGGTGTTGAATATTGAATCGCCTACGTACACTTTAGTCGACGATGATAATTCCGCAAGGTTAGGCCGGGGTCAGGCTTGACGAATATCTTGACCACGAGGAACCCATTCGTGTGGCGGCATTTGACAGTCTTGAGAAATCGAGCCGAGCCGATACTATTTCACAATTAAAACCGTATATTGGGCTGACTACTATGGATTCGCACCTCTTCTCATAGACAATATCACCTCCCAATTCCGACACATACGAGTCCAACGCGCCAGTCGTACGCGTCAGCGTCGAGCCGGACTGTGTGTTTCCCATTTAGCTTGCTATCGTGGTTGTCGTCGTCGCCGTACGAGAGGACATGAATACAGTTGGGAGTTAACGCAATGTCGGCGGTAGTACACCCCGCCGAAGCTCCGCTGTGCACCACTTGCCGTCCGGCACCATCGGTCAGAAACATCCGCTGATTGGAACTCCGCTCTCCGGAAGTCTTATAAAGCAGTTGCAACACATCGCCCATCCCATCCATCTCCTACATTTACATTCAATCACGATGCAGATCTTTGTGAAGACTCTGACTGGCAAGACTATCACCCTCGAGGTCGAGTCATCCGACACCATTGACAACGTCAAGGTCAGTTATCTATTGCGGCCTTGATGGGCGTCACAGCTGACAACGCTGTGCAGGCCAAGATCCAAGACAAAGAGGGCATTCCCCCCGACCAGCAACGTCTTATCTTTGCTGGAAAGCAGCTAGAGGACGGTCGCACTTTGTCCGACTACAACATCCAGAAGGAGTCTACCCTCCATCTCGTCTTGCGCCTTCGTGGAGGCATGCAGATTTTCGTCAAGACCTTGACGGGCAAGACCATCACCCTCGAGGTCGAGTCTTCTGACACTATTGATAATGTCAAGGTACGTATTACCCGTTATTTGTTCCCAGTAAACAGCTTATCTTTCCTGCGTATAGGCCAAGATCCAGGACAAGGAAGGTATTCCTCCTGACCAGCAACGCTTGATTTTCGCTGGCAAGCAGCTCGAAGACGGTCGCACACTCTCCGACTACAATATCCAGAAGGAGTCCACCCTTCACCTCGTCCTTCGGCTGCGCGGTGGTATGCAGATCTTCGTCAAGACGTTGACTGGCAAGACCATCACGTTGGAGGTTGAATCATCTGATACTATCGACAACGTCAAGGCCAAGATCCAGGACAAGGAGGGTATTCCACCAGATCAGCAGCGTCTGATTTTCGCCGGAAAGCAGCTTGAGGACGGTCGTACTCTTTCTGACTACAACATTCAGAAAGAGTCGACTCTCCATTTGGTCCTTCGTCTTCGTGGAGGCATGCAGATCTTTGTCAAGACGCTGACGGGGAAGACGATTACCCTCGAGGTAGAATCGTCTGACACGATCGACAACGTGAAGGCGAAAATCCAGGACAAGGAGGGCATCCCGCCCGACCAGCAGCGCCTCATCTTTGCTGGCAAGCAGCTTGAAGATGGTCGTACCTTGTCGGACTACAACATTCAGAAAGAGTCCACTCTCCATCTCGGTGAGTTGTTTGGAGACATCTATTTAGTATACATTCATTAATGTCATCTCCAGTGTTGCGCCTTCGTGGTGGAAACTGAGTTACGAGTTCTGATTATCGTTTGACCCACATTCTACTTGTTGCTGTCGTTACCCTACCCATTGTACAATCAGATTTACTACAAACAAGCTATAGTGATACACAATAGTCCAAGATCTCGTGAAGCAGGATTGTCGTTCTGCTCGAATGATGCGATTGACCTGACGCTGGCTAGATTCGGGATTGGTTTGAGTCTACAAGCTGCAAGCGCAAAAGCGTCAACTACTATGATCGAGTTTCACCTATAAACAGTTGTCTACCTTTCCATCTCGTTTGTACACCTTGGCGCCTCTCATCACGAAGCGCGTTCTGTCCAACGTCCCTTCAAAGTCCGCTTCAATATCGCCTTCCAAAGCTACTATATCCGCTGCCCAGCCTACTTCCAACACGCCAAATTTTAGATCATGGTCACCACCCGAGTGTCCATTTCCGCGCGGTCGTAAACACTCCCATCCTCCAAAGGTGCACCACCGAAGCACTCTCTTGTACGGCGCACCCAACCGCACCATAAGCTTCATCTCTAGTGCGTTTTTGCCATGATTGAAGACGCCAGTATCACCGCCACAGGCGATATTATCCATCCCGATTTCCAAGGCTTTGCGGAATGTTTTCTGCATACCACTCCACATCTCTGGTCTCGCAGCCGACATCGTGTAATACGCCGAGAGGGTTGGAACCCAGGTAGTATCGCGTTGAGCAGCGAGGCTGTGGATGTTGTTGTTTTCGTGTAGAGCGCTGCCGTGTTCGATGGAGTCTGCGGCGGAGTAGAGATGATACCCCTTGGCAGTATTGACGTGCACCGCGACCTTTACGTCGCTGCTATGCGCGACGTCTATCATGGCGTCTACTTCTGCTTTGGTGAATGTCGGGAACGATTGAGAAGCAGTATTTGGGGATACTCCTGACATACGTGCTCGAATCGGATAGTCTGGAAGACTGGTCAACTCACGAAATGAAGTTCTTTTCGTTGAAGAACATTACCTCCATACAACTACGTCGATTGTTAAGCGTCAGAGAACCGTGGACTTGAACAGCTTCATAAGTACCTTGATGCAATCTGCACCAGCGCCGATCTGTCTTCGTACGGCGTTCACGCAGGCATCGACACCACCAGCCACTTCAGCGCCAGTAATTCCCTCGACGCCATCTTGGTCTACATGTATCGCGCTTCTTGGGCCTCAATGAGGAAGTCAGCCAACAATAGTCAAAGGTACAGACCACGCTTACCGTAGCTTCCTGGCGGAACTATGGCTCTGTTCGCTGTGAAATATCGTGGACCCGGAATCATTGGATTGGGACCTGATAAGCAATGGCGCAGTCCGATATCCGCGTCGCCAGCTCCTTCGGTACCCAAGTCGCTGCAAGAGTGAAGCATATACAGATGATGGTGGCCACCAGCGCGTACCGGACGGTAGTAAAGCCTGCCATGAGAGTCTTTCTGGCGTGAATGGTCGCCCGTATCGTGCGCTCGGCAACGCTTTCCTTCGTCACCTGGTCGTTCCATGACGTTTCGGAGTATGCATGAAGGAAAACTGGCTGTTTAGTAATGAGACGAAAGGAGGAAGGAGGGTTCGTACAATGGACATGCGCGTCGACAAAGCCGGGTAGAACTGTGAGATGGAGGAGATCGATTACTTCTGCGGAATCATCACGTTTACAAAAGGAAGTTGGCGTATAAGGACAGATGTCAACGATAAGCCCTGTGGTTTTGGAGACCGTGATAACCTGGTTCTCCCAGAATACTTCTTGACGAGAGTTGAACATGCGACCGGCTAGAATGTGTATAAGGGCATCTTGAGCGTCGGCCAGGCTGTTTGGCGATGACTCTTGGACTTGAGTCATGGTCGAAGCTCAAAAATCCACAGCACCGCGCTTGAGCTTCGTCTGGGTGGGGCAGTGATAAAGCTTGACAATGGGCCCGGGATCGCTGATAACGAGAATCAAACTACTCCAGCTCTTCTATATGAATTTTGACCGGGGAGGAGCTTCAGCAATACCCGGAAGTGCTAAGAATGGAGGCAAAAGCGACAAGTGCACAGATGAGCGGAGCCACAAGGCTCAAGAGGGTGAAAAGGCAAGTGGAAGGTGAGAGCGACGAGCATGTGACTTTTGTGCCTGAGGCAATGTTCGTTGGGAAGTTTGAACGTTGAGAGAAAAGAGAGCCTGATGTTCGACTCGGTCTGGTTCTCTCAATGAAACCAGTACGGCCGCAAACTCAAAGGGTAAGGTAGCGGGATTTCATTGAGTCTTGACATCCAGCTAACAGAATTCTCGCGCCACAATGTCAAGGAGGACTTCTGGGGCTCACAACCCACTGAAAACTATTAGGACTTCAAGAGGACCTGTACATGAGTATGTAGCAGTCTCAATTATGCCAACTTGAGAGAGAATTAGGGTTGGTGCGATAGCAGACTGTCAAACGTCCAATCGTATATTGCGCGTATTTCCTGACATTCCATTTGCATGAAACTAGTAGGCCATTGATTCAAAGTTCTTTGTGGTGTTGAACTTAATCGCGCCTGGCAGCCTCTGTCTGCTGATCGTAAAGCAATTCATGTTAGCCTTGGTCAATATGTGATCTACACTCTATGAAGCACCTTACTTGAGTCTTGTCACTGCGAGCGCATACTGCACCCACGCAGACTTGCAAAACAATCCGGGATCAGTGTTGTCCTCGGGTAAGGGATAGCTTGAGACTATCACCCATACTAAGTATGTACGACCTATTCAAAGAAGCTTTTTCTTGTTCAGACTAGCGACTGTTATCAGCTACCATTTACTAGGTAATGCACTACTCATCATCCCCAATCTCAAACACAGTCTTCAAAACATGATCCGCTTTCCTCCCCGTATGCTTCAAAAAGCCCATGTAATCCAACTCATGAAGCGCCCTCATGAACCTCGCCTGACACTCCAACTGCCACTTCTTTTCATCCTCCTTATCTTTCGCCTTTGCCTTGCCCTTTCCTTTACCCTTCTTCCTCGGCGACGCTCTTCCCTCCTCTCTCTGCATCTCCAAGACACCCCGGAATGTCTCATACCAATCGTACACATTAATCATCCTGCCACTGTCGAGGTACCGCTGGAAGAGAATGCTCGTATCAGGCATATCTGCGATGGATCCCGCCCAGCCCGACGAGGAGGATGGATGAGAGGCGAACTCGTATGGCCGGAGAAGCCCGCCGACGACGGTGGATCGCATGGAAGGGTTGACGAGCTATAATGCATTCAGTTGGGATTGCGAGACGAAAGCATGAGGACGTACCTCCATTGGATATGGAGTCAGACCAGAATACCAGATTTCAGCCAGCATGAGGTCGTCAAGAGGCGTAGCAGCGACTCTGAACGAAACAATCAGCAGACAGGCTGATACGTGATGAACAGAACATACTCGATATATTGTTGGAACCAATGAGCTAACCCGGCCTTTGCACGTTTGCCATCATCCATGTCTTGCAAGCTAACAATGGCCTTCCATTCATCTGATGCTTCTTCAAAATAGTCGTATATATCCGACAGTAAACGTTCCACCTCCGAAAGCTTTAGGTTTCTACAACACAGTTAGTACAAGGTCCACTCTGAGAAAACACCTTGTACTTAATCTGCGCCACCAACAAATCGATATCGCTGATAATTTTCCTGTTCGCCATTTTACACGCGAGCTTCAAAATGGACATATTCTGAGCTTTGAAACCGCGCTCACTCAAAAAGTCGAACACAAGTCTGAGCAAACCGAATCCGACACGCTTCACTTGCGCCGACTCGAAAAACTCGTCCCGAGCATTGAGGACTTTGTTACCGAGGCTCGTCCGCGTCCATGCGTCCACGTCCTTGTCCTTTTCGGTAACAAGGCGCGTAAAGAGAAGGCTTTCAAATGAAGAAGAGCTCTCGGATTCACTGGGCATCGTATAGCAAAGTAGACTGAGCGGCTCATGGGTGAAATGCTTGAGGTAGGCGAGCTAGCGAGGGGTCAACAAGAATTAGAAAGAATAACATAGGAGTGTACTTGTAGTGTATGTATCAGACCTTCGACGGAAGAATCGTAGCGTTCAAAATGATCGATGATGAAGCTAAGCGCCGCAGGGCCAAGTATGATATCGGGTCCAAAGTCTACGCTGAAGAACGTCTATAGAGTTCATGAGCCATTAGAGACAACGAGAGTGTCGGCCGTATTACCCCGAGAATTATTTCATCCAGTAGACGAGCACCAGAAGGAACAGAGAACTGTCGTATGCGCAGTACCGCCAATGTCGAGCGCGGGTACGTGACATGCAGATAGGTGGGGGATTGTGGCGATAACAGGGACACGACAAAGATGAAAGGGATTTCGGTATGTGAAGACTGCAGATTAAAGTATATCCTGCATTATAGAAGGGTCAAAGCGCTCAAAGTCGTGTAACATGACTACGAGGTTCGGGAGAGGTTGATCGCGCTTCTCTGCAAGAGGTCTTCAAAACGTTACGCGTCGAAAGGCAGGACATACCTCTATCCCTTCTGAGGGCTCTATACCACGCGTCCAAAATGGTTATGTCGTAGCTAGCAAGCGTAGATGAACCGCAGCCCTCGAGGCTGCTATGTTGATGAATATCATTGTATACGTATGGCAGCATGAACGGACCTTTTCTCTTATCTGGTGGTCTTTTCGTGAAACCTGTGATCAACGCCCTCATCCCACTCGTGAGATTCGGACACTGTGCAGGGGAGATATGATTGGTGTATATAGAGGGCTCTTCATCATCTTCGTCAGGATCCAGATGTTGACTAAGCTCATCGAGAAATGTGCTCCCTCCTGCAAGATCTACACGCGCCTCAGACAGTGGATAGTATGAAAAGAGGTGAGAGCATACTAGACACAGCAATCACAGGCAGTTCCGGGTGCGGTAGGCCTGGCAGTGTCTGTGAATATGCATCTCCGATTTGCTGAGAAATGGAGTTTACAACAGGCTCGTGCAGCTTGTGAACGATGTGCTGTTTGCTTGCCGTAAACAAGTGTGAATTTATCGTTGGTATGGAACGCACACGAATCCTGTCTAGACAATTCTTCCAGGCAGTTTTGTATGCCTCCCAGCGCAGCTGAGGCCCCTCATCGTGGTCGTCGTCAAAGGTCTCGTCCCAATCGTCGTCGCCGGAGTCTTGTATCCAATCAACAAATGCCACTGTCAGGACTTGAAAAAGCGCTGACCGTTGTAGGGTATCACAAAGGTTGACTATGGCACGCGTCAGCCAGTATATTGAGGTTGTCTAAGAGGCGCCCACCTCGCTGGGGTCATCGAGGTTGACTGTTGTAGCCTTCATCATGCTGGTATAAAGACAAGTGCGTTAATCGGCAGCACGGCATTGAAGAGTGACAACAGTCACGCGTCGCGTCAATCTACGCTTACCTCCCGCCCTCACCATGTCCTCGCCACCGCGCGCCGAACTCCCTTCCTCCGACGATGTCGAAATGGAAGACATTGCCAATGCAAGCCCGGCTTCGTTGGCACGCCTCTGCACTCTGAGGCTGGCGACACGAACCCGCTTTTTCTGCGGGCACCCCGTCTGCGGCGGGTAGTCCGTCGAAACGGAGGCAGCAGAGCGCGTCATTTGCAACTCCGATGTCTGGTATGGTCGCTAGGAGGGCCATGGGCATGAAGACGCCCAGCAGGACGCCTCTCTTCCGAGGTAAGCGACTTTTTCTATCACCGTTCATCAAGTCCTAACCTTATCAAGACGGCACTTCCTCCCCCCCTCAATTGAGATATCCCACATCTCCCACGAAGCCTGGTGCTAATGACTCGCCGCCGGACTCTGAACCTATACTTTATCCAACGTGCGACTCCAGTCCTTATACTCAGACGCGCTATACTAAACAGTATGACAGGAGCCCTCTAAAAGCTGCAACAAGTACTCCGCGCAATAGACGGGGCGACATTCGTGGGTCTACCGTAGTGACACCATCTTCAAGTGCTCGACGCGGTCCACGTACTCCCGGTAATCCCAACAGATCTGACATATTTAACTCCCAGGCCACCTTATCTGCCGTCGGTGGGGTTATTTCTGAAGACGAACCAGACGAGATCCGAGCCATCTGGGGTACTACAGTAAACATCAATGACACTATCCAAATGGCCCGCGAGTTCATGAAGGGATTCAAGCTCAAGTACCGCGTTACCTACGACCGCGAGCAGGGCCGTTCTACGCGTCCTCTTTCCTCGCCGCAGGAAGGCGAGACCCTGGTGTACGAGGGATATATGCGCAGAATGCGTATGACCGGGCAACGAGTCTTAGTTTGGATATGCAGAACCTGTTGGCATATCCGGGTTCAAAGAAGCTTTACAACCTTCTCGCCAAATACCCCGAGGAAGTTATCCCTGTAATGGATCAGGTCCTCAGAACCCTCATGCTCGAGCTCGCCGATCTCGATCAGCAGAATGGCGTTGAAGGCATGGTGGGCGAAGAAGGTGATGAAGAAATCGAAGAAATTACGCGCAAGGTATACAATATCCGACCATTCGGTGTACCCCCAGTGAATATGCGCGATATCAACCCCACGGGTAATGCGTTTTTTGTTTTTCAAACTCAAGCTCACTTATGTGTTAGACACCGACAAGCTTGTCTGTATCAAAGGACTTGTTATTCGTGCTACTCCTGTCATTCCGGATATGCAGGTTGCGTTTTTCCGCTGCCTTACTTGCTCCCACACCGTGCAAGTCGAGATTGACCGAGGCAAAATCGAAGAACCTGCGCGGTGCCCTCGCGACGTGTGCGCATCCGTCGGGACCATGTCGCTCGTGCACAACCGTTGCACATTCTCTGACCGACAGGTAATTCGTCTTCAAGAGACCCCTGACGCTGTGCCTGATGGCCAAACACCCCACACCGTCTCGCTGAGCGTGTACGACGAGCTCGTGGACGTGTCAAAGCCTGGCGATCGTCTAATCATCACTGGCGTCTTCCGCAGCGTGCCCGTGCGCGTCAATCCAAATCAGAGGACCATGAAGAGCCTGTTCAAGACCTTCCTGGACGTCGTACACTTGAAAGTAGGTGGTGGCGTCGGGCTTGGCTTTGACAAGTCTACCCGGACAGTGGGAAAGGAACACGCTAGTATAGGCGACGGCGCTGATGACGAAGGCGATGCACTCATTGACGGGGAGGAGAACCAAGTACTGTCGAAGCGTCAACACATGGAGGAGAAGATCAGGCAGCTCAGCCAGCAATCGGATATATATGACATACTGTCGCGTTCGCTTGCCCCGTCTATATGGGAAATGGACGACGTGAAGAAGGGGATTCTGTTGCAGTTGTTCGGTGGCACCAACAAGAGCATATCAAGGGGTGGAGGGGCCGGTGGACCGAGATATCGTGGCGATATCAACGTTCTGCTCGTTGGAGATCCGGGAACGAGCAAGTCGCAGATTTTGCAGGTATGACTCTTCTCGAGCCAGATAAAAGAGTACTAAATTGCCATCCAGTACGTGCATAAGATTGCGCCGCGTGGTGTCTACACCTCCGGCAAGAGTTCCTCTGCAGTCGGGTTGACTGCTTATGTAACTCGAGATCCTGATTCGAAGCAACTGGTTCTGCAAAGGTAGCTACTCTATTGTGTCTCAACCTCAACTTGATTTCATTGTCATCTTAGTGGCGCATTGGTTTTGAGTGACGGTGGTGTCTGCTGCATTGACGAGTTCGACAAAATGGCGGACGCGACGCGAAGTGTACTGCATGAAGTCATGGTCCGTTCTTCGTTTTTCTTATTTCGGCCAAGCTGACACCTATGCAGGAGCAACAAACTGTTTCTATCGCCAAAGCCGGTATCATAACCACACTCAATGCCAGGACATCGATCCTTGCGGCTGCTAATCCTGTTGGTTCAAAATACGACGTCGACTTGCCTATAACGCGCAACATTGACTTGCCACCAACGTTGATATCACGATTCGATTTGCTTTATCTGGTACTCGACCAGGTAGATGAACAACTCGACCGTCGTCTTGCGGAGCATATGGTTAGCCTATATCTTGAAGATACCCCAGAGTCTGAACTAAACATTCTGGTAAGTCCTCGAGCCAGAAAGTTGTCTCCCTTTCTAACATATCTTTTTATGCAGCCTGTTGAAGAATTATCAGCTTACATTGATTACGCCCGCAACAAGGTTCATCCTCAAATAACCGATGACGCAGGCGATGAGCTCGTGCGCTCCTACGTCGAGATGCGCAACATGGGTGACGACCCCCGTGCGAGCGAAAAACGCATCACCGCCACTACCCGACAGCTAGAGAGCATGATCCGTCTTTCCGAGGGCCACGCGCGCATGCGCCTGTCCTCGTTCGTCGAAGTCGAGGATGTCAAGGAGGCGTACAGACTGATGCGAGAGGCAATCAGGACCAGCGCCATGGACCCAAGGACGGGTAAGATTGACATGGGCATGCTCAATACGGGCACTGGACAAGGACAGAGGAAGCTGCGGGATGATATGAGAAAGGAGATTTTGAATGTCTTAAATGGCTCGGGTGGGGCGAGGGGCATCAAGTGGGCGGACGCAATCAAGGCACTTGGGGGGCAGAGTAGTATCAAGGTGGATGCGGCGGAGTTTACAGAGGTTATCAAAAGTATGGAGAATGAGGGTCTGCTGAAGGTTGTTGGAGAGAGGGACAAGCGTACGATCAGGAAGATTGACGGGTAGATGAGTACGATGTTGTTGTCGGTATTGATTTTTGGTCTGTGATATCCGCTGTAACTGCTGTAATTATTAGTACGTCTGTATGTTGTATTCTTGTTTTCGTGACGACTTGATACGCTTAAAGTGGACGATTGCTAGAACGCTTAGCAAGTTTGTCAAACTGAGGAACGAATGTGGCGAAATCAATTGGCAGCTACGCCGAATACCTTAGACTGATACGGAGGTTGGCCGACCGACGCAAGTCTATCCGAATTATCAATTCACTGGCATTCTAATACATGAATCTATGTCATTGGGCCCTCCGTGAGTTAGGCCCTTCGATAAGATCTGAAAGACTGACGACATGCTCTACGTCGTAGTCATCCGGGAAAACAACGCTTTGCGATGCACTTGCGCAAAGCTCAATTGGTCAAAGACTCTTCCTACCTAATTGAGGTTGCATGACGCGTCATCAAAGAACATGGGTATACCAGAGACGACATACATGTTCTGAAAATGCAGGAGGATATCATGAACGCCCAGATTCAGTGCGAAAAAGCACCAGAGATCGATATCCTATCCAGGTTGTAGACCGTTCAGCACTGGACCCCATTGTATACGCCGTCCTGACTGGAACAGACGTGGACGATAGTCAGAGGAGAAGGGAGAGCCTCAAAGCATCATCACTATTTCAGGAAGTCCTGGTACAATACAGAAAATCGTCCTCGGTCTTCATTTTTCTTACACCGGTGGAAGAATGGTTGGTAGACGACGGTGTACGTCACTTGGACGATCAGAATAGGACTGTCGACATTTTCAGAGACGTCCTCTGGCGATTAAACATCCCATATATTGAGATTGGTCCCGAGGCGAAAAGTTTGGGAGGAGGGTAGCGAAGGTGTTGACAGCTGCCAAGTTGAAGGGCTAGCCGCTAGGGTAAGATTGAGAGTTCGACACACACCAGACACGTATCGTAACTTGCGTATCCTGAAGGAGCTATCAACCGTTGTTAGCGTCTTGTAGACGCTTCAAGGCGTGATTTTGACGTGTAAAATCAACACAGCCACCGACGACCCTGCTTATCGACCAACAGCCCAGTGTCGACAAAGCCCACGATGGACTCAAAGGCGCTGTCGACCGTAAACGATCTCTTGCGGGTAGCGTAGGTGGTGCTGCCCAAGTTCTTGTCGGGCAACCGCTAGACACGATCAAGACGCGTGCCCAGATTGCCCCCAGTTCAGTGCTTCTATTTCCGTGATTGACAGAGGTGCTCATGACTTGGTGTACTTTACCAGAGGGAATGTTTGTCAGTAATCTATCAAGACATTCTGTTGAGGATCACGCTCACTTTACCTCCAGAAAGGCCCTATGGATATCCTAAGCCAAACTGTAAAGAAGGAGGGCTTCTTCGCCTTGTATAAAGGTTTCAACTCAACTGCCTAGTCGACTATGTGTTAAATTTTGATGATAGGGATGGCTAGTCCTTTACTTGGTATCGCCGGCGTCAACTCCCTGTTATTCTCATCATATGTCTTCTCCAAACGCGTCGTCTCTCCGTTCGGTCAATTGACATTGCCTGAGACTGCTTTGGCGGGGAGCATGGCTGGAGCAGCGAACGCTATCTTGGCCAGTCCAGGTGACCATCATGTATCACATCATGTTGTTCATCTGATAAAGGTCTAGTCGAAATGTTCAAGGTGAGAATGCAAGGTCAATATGGCGGTGCTGGAGACAAGAATCTCCGCACTGTTGCTAGTGAAATGTGGAAGACGTGGGGATTCCGCAAAGGCGTCATGCGAGGATACTGGGTGAGTGATGGCTTCGCCTTCACAGCTCATATCTTCATCTCGATTGACACGCCTTCGTAGGTAACACTCGCTCGAGAAATCCCAGCGTATGCCGGGTTCGTAGTGAATTTAATGTCTAAACGTCTTTTTGACGCGTCCAGCCAGGTTTTACACAGGTAACTCTTGTCCGAAAGGCGGGATTCCGTACTGTTAATGAGTCTTCAGCGTACGAGTTCTCGAAACGCAAATTTACCGCAGTATACGGCAATGATCTACCAGTATGGGCTTTACTGGCCAGTGGCTCAACGGGAGGCGTAAATACTCTCTCCTCTCTTCCGAACTTGACTCAATCGATCCTGACAGATCGCGTATTGGTTGGCATGTTACCCTTTGGGTTCGTGTCATTCAATCTTCAAACGAAGTTCTCTGAATGAATAGCCGTACAGATGTGATCAAGTCGCGTGTACAACTACGACCAACGCCACCTTCTGGAACTCCGGTTCAGTACATCATTCACGAAGTAAGGGCTATCATGGCGGAATCTGGCGCGTGAGTTTACCGGGTCTTGTTAAATGTGATATACTCCTAACGTCTTTGATCCTAGGGCGGGCTTGTTTAGAGGACTCACACCATCCTGTATGTCATTTTGGATAATGTCAGACACTCATACTGATGTTTGATATAGTACTACGAAGGTATATCTCTGCCTCTGAACTCGGATCATTCAATAAGCTCGATATTTTTACAGTATACCAGCCGCAGCAAGTACTTTTGCGGCGTTTGAGTTGACAAGAGGTCAGTTTGCGCATCGTCCGGAGCTTCGTGCCTAATGATTGTCCTCCAGAGTATCTCGCTGGGGTCACTGGAGCGTAATATACATTCTATCTGTGCCTTCGTCGATACCTCGGTGCAACGGAAGCCACCATTAATTCGTGGTGCATGCGTTTGTAGACTGACGGGCCGCCACGTCAAGGGTGGCCTAGCTTTACACCAAGGTGGACAGACCGAGGGCCCTGTCACTGGACATAGACAATCGGCTCAGCCCTCATTCGGCCAGCTAACAATACTCATCGCCCCCGATGAAGTCCCGTCACTGTTCGATTTAATTTTGGCATGAGACGATCCAGCCAAATGTAGTCGTTGACATCTGGACTTGTAACGTTAGAGGGTTTCAATACTTAAGGTCTAGGCAGATATGGTCAGACTCTAGCACGCTTAGTGATGTCGACATCCACTCTTGTACCCTCAGCGTATTACGGTCTCCAGTCAATATCTGTTAGCAGTACCAGTGGCATACGTTCCCGACTTTCGAATGTTTTCCGTAGGGTATTGGTACGATTCCAAATTCTTCGTACACTTGTCGCACGCTGCTGACCTGTGATTAGAAGCACAACGGGCGACTATACACAGTGAATTATGAGTATGATTGCACCGACCATGATAGCGACATCGCAACACTCTTACAAGTGAGCTTTTTCTGCAGAAACCACAAACCTTCGCACTCAAGCCCATCTTACAGGACACAGATGAGGCTCAACTCATGGACGCAGAAGACTCGGCTTGGGGTGCACCTCCGTGCCCATATTGCAACCTGTTGAGCAAGTGGAGGAAGTCCCTTGGTTCTTCAATCGTCTCCAGGCGCTGCAAAAGCAAACAGGCATGTCGTAGCTGTACAGATTCCATTTAGGCATTAACGAGACTCAGTAGTCGCGGCGCATCTCATCAGAAGAATGGTTTCGATTGAAGGCATATCCAACGACGTACTACTGAACTAGCCGAATCGTTGTTTAGCCAGCTGCTGAAACATAGACATTGTGGCGCTCTCCTTCTCTTTGTGAGCTGCCGCTCGTTCGCGTATGGCAGCGGCTCGTTCCTCCTGAGCAGCGTTATATCTTTGCTTGCCTGCATCGCGACGAGCAAGCCTAAACAGTGATATCATTATTGGAAGGCGAACGTCGTGCCACGATTGAGAACTCACTGTGCTTTGAAGCTGTCATTCCCACCCATCAATGTTGTTTCATCAGCCTCAAGTCCATCATCACCGCGTTCCCGAAATGCTTTGTCTCCTTCCCTCTTAGCTCGTTTTTTCTCGAGCATACCTTCTCTGCCGACTTCTTTCGGGCCGACCATATCCTCAATACGTTCCTTGCCTTCCTTGCGCTCGCGCTTCCGCTTGTGTTTCCGTTCCTCTTCACGATATTCCGCGTCCATTTCGCGCGCGAGCTGAAGATCGGCAGCACTGGGAAGCGATGCGCCGTGCACACGACCAGACCCTTTCGCGCTTGCCTGGGTAGCAGCACCGACAGACTCCCTCGCAGCTTTCAAATCGGCTTCAGAAGCCTTTTCGTTGGAGGCGAAAGACCATTTATAGGATGTGTTGGAGGTGGCAGGAATGGTCGAGCTATCAATACCAGCGTATAGCTTCTCTGAAGGGCAAGTAAAGCATGAGTAATACACGAATGCCGTATACACCACGACGTACTAGAAAGCTTGCCTCGGTTCCAAGCCTATAGTGACAGAACTATGAATATGCGCTCAGAATAGCACTCGGCCGCGCACCTTGACAAATTTGTGGAAATAGCTGCAAGACTATTAGATATCCAAGACTAAACTTGGAGGAACTGCTCACCTGCGCGCCTTGTCACCCGATAACTCGTCGAAATACTACTTGTCAACGGTCATTGCGGCGAACATCATGAAATGAGATAAGAGCGAACCTTACGCTTGTCTTCCTTCAACCATATACGAAATTCGTCACTTTTCAGAAAGTAGTCGGCATCGGATATTCGTTCAGCGTTATGTGGTAATGAACCATCTTCAAAGGACGGAGAGCGGTCTCTCTTTCTCTTGGAGGAGCGCACTGGTGATAGCGAACGGGAACGAGAACGAGAAGGCATAAAGCACGTTAGGTTTGCACAGCCACAAGTGCTGCGATTATAGACCGGGAGGTCGGGCCGAAGACTGTGTGCTGTATCCTTTTTGCGTGAGCAACCACAGAGAGAAAGGCTGGATATTCGAGGAACGACGAACCTGGAGCGCCTTTCGGACAGAGTCAAAGATGAAGGGGGCAGGAGACATGTCCTCAGCGTTGTCTCATCCCCGATCAGGGCATCGCGCATTGCTCGGCGCTCTCTCCACCATCGGGATACCTTTGTTTTCCAGCCCCCGGCTCCCTTGTACGTGATAGCTGACTCTATTCGTACTCAGGACAATGTCCGGCCGAGTGCTCGGCCACCCGGTTCCCTCTCAAGCCCTCGTGTGGCGCATATTACCGGAAGTATTCTCAGCGTGAACCCAGGACTTTACATAAAGTCCCAAGAAAATGTATCATTCACACGGTGCTGATGCTCCCCCTCTCTATCGCACGTAGTAGTTGGTGAAGAACTCGAAGGCCTCACGACAATGTCAGCCGAACCGGGTGCTACAGAGGGAGTCCATCCTGCGCTCTTGCTCACTCCTCGCACGCCGTCGAGATTGCTTCAAGTATGTGATTCGGTGATGAGACTTGCGAGGAAGGACTGGGCCTGCTTTTGGTCCGGGATGTACCAAAGCGTACCACGAGGACGTCGCGGGATTCCAGGTCTGCAGTGCCTGTCAGGTCGTCGGATACTTGTAGCAGGGATTGCCAAAGAGCGGACTGGAAGGTAGAAGAGCATCCCCACAGGAAAGTCTGCCCCGTACTGCTTTATTTTTCCCGGAAAAGCCAGAATGGCCTCCCCATAATTTCAACGTCGATTTATATGCTGGCGAAACAGTATGTTGCTAATGGAGGCGATGAAGAGACAGTCATACTTATTCATGAATGGCACACGGAGAGAAGAGGGCGGTCCCATGTTCGGCTTCTGGACCTCGATATGCAACTGAATTTGTGTCGTGGGCCTGTACCTAACGTCGGACTGCATTTCGCCGGCGATGATTCGTTGCTTTTGGGACTGGAGGCAGTGGATACTGGCAGTAAATGATTTGGAGGACCTGTTGTACTTACTCTAGTGTTGTAAGTACGGAGTAATGTCTCAACGAGCCTACAAGAGTGTCCTTGGTCGGATTGTGCGATAGATGCTACTTCATAACGCCGTGCTCGTCTTATGGTGACGGATACCGGAGATGCAAAGACGCAGGCGTGGATATGAATGCTCAGAGAAAACAGTCTGGACTCGCATCCGACTCCCAAAATTCCTTATCTGCAGGATCACGTCTATACTGGTCACACTTACAATCACTTCAATTCTATCTATGAAGACTTCTCGGCAGCTATCCTAGCTTGAGCCGTGTTGACGGTCGCTTTCAATTGGGCGATGACACCTTCTGGATCTGCAGCGCCAAAGATTGCAGTACCAGCGACAATCACATTGCTTCCCGCATGAGCGCAGATGTCAATGGTTGACGGTCCAACGCCACCATCCACCTCGATGTCCTTATCCGGGAAACGAGCGCGGAGTTCAGCAACCTTGGGCACGCAGCGTTCAAGGAACTTCTGTCCACCACGCCCTGCCTAGACGTGAGCCATGGGAGGCAAACTGGGGATAGTATGACGACTGACCTGGGTACACCGTCATTACGAGGAGCATGTCAGCCGCGTTGGCGACTTCATCAGTGATAGCGGATGATGGCGTGTCAGGTGAAATGGCGACACCAGCCTTCATACCGCGACCATGAATGGATCGGATTAGCGATAAAGGATCGGCTGTATTACTGTTAATACTACGCTCAAGGATCGCGTAAGAAACATTGCTCACAGGTGGCTTCGTGGTGGAAGCAGTACAGCGCACCGCCAGCATCCGCAATGTCATTCACCCACTACAGCGCGGATGAATGGTCCGTCACGATAATTGGAATTTGAGGATACCTTTTCAGGTTCGGCTACCATCATGTGGCAGTCCATGAAGATGTCTGGAATGCCTTTTTTGACGCATGAGAGTATCGGAGCACCTGGAGAGCGAGCGAGAATGAAACAGATCGTACAGAGCGAGACGACTGCGCAGGCGTACCCATCGTTATGTTTGGTACGAAATGGCTATGCGATGCTTGGATCAACGGGATCGCAGCAGGCTAAGGAAAAGCATACCCGTCCATGACATCTAGACGCATCGTAAGACGGGCTTACGGTAAGGAAAGAACGGTACCGACCCATATGAAGCCATTCAGCGCCGCCCTTGATCATTCGCTTGCATTCTGCGGTAAGTTGGCCGAAATCTGAGGCGAGGACAGACGGCGATATGATGGCGCGAGGCATTCTAGCTGTGGTTTACGTGAGCCGCCGAGACCGAAGTGCCTCCGTTGGATGACGATCGAGCACCGCCGCATGAAACGGCATGACGCGCGACTACTTTCGTCTTGGCGACAGCCTATAAATGAACCGTGCCTCCGAAGCATAATTTTCCAACCCCACATTTTCCACTTTATCGAACATGTTCAAATTCTTGGTTCTTGCGATCGCCACTACCGCTGTCTTCGCCGCTCCTGGGGCCGAGAAGCGTCAAGGTGAGCTTCTGAGTTGGCAAGCTGGACACCAACATTGATATTCGTTGCAGTTGACGATGCTATTTCCTCCATTGTCGATGGTGGTATGTTGATATTTCGTCATGGCTCGTTTTTGTTGCTCATGGCTTTGATCAGGCAGCTCTGTTTTCAGTCAAGCGACAGAGGGCGCAGCTTCTATCTTCAGCGAAGGGACTCAAGGCGCAGCTTCTGTTTTCAGCGAAGGACTCAAGGCGCAGCTTCTATCTTCAGCGAAGCGACTCAAGGCGCAAGCTCTGTGATCGGGTAGGCAGGAGGATCTCTCAATCAATGGCCTGTACTAAACTTCCATAGTGATGTGACCTCCGCTGTAGGAGAGGTCGGCACGAAAATTACATGTATGTCTTCATGTCACCATCTATTCCAACTCAACTAATCATCGTTCATACAGCCGTTGCTGGATCACTGTACACGGTCGTCACCGACCAAGGTGGACAGGCCCTCACATTGGCAACTTCAGGCGCCGGTTAGTGTTTTCACCATCACGTCGATGTACCTTGACAATCTGGCCAGGAGTGTTAACAACATGGGCCGGCTCTGAATACACGGTTGCGACAGCCGCCGTTGGTGCAGCGGCTTCGAGTGCGGCGGCAGACAACGATAATGATGGTGCATTTGGCATAGCTGTCAACCCTATGGCGGCCTTTGCTGGGTTCGCCGCCGTTGCGGGAGGTGCACTTGTGGGAGCACTAGTAACCGTCTAAACCGACGTTTGCTTTAATGCATCATGACCTTCGGACTTCGACTTCAAATACTTCGCTACATACCCATTCGCTACACGTCTAATTTAGTATCACGACCAGAGTCATCTGAATATCACCCTATTTTCTCTTGTGGAGCAGACTGGACTGTGTCGTTATGTGAACAGCGTGGTATCACAACAAATTGTCTACAGGCTGAAGCTATATAAGTAGAGTCTTCACTTTGAAGGAACAGATTATACCAACACATTGACACCTTGTCGTTTTCAACTTGACAATCCAAGATGCTGTTTGCCAGAATTCCGTTGACTATCCTTGCTGGACTTGCTTTAGTCAACGGCCACCAGCTTGCCAAACGTCAGGGTAAGTCACTTTTACGACCAAGTCCTCAAGAAGAGGACTCACGAGACGTACAGCCTTAGGAGGCGATGTTACTGTTGACACATCTGCCATTGTGGCTTCTGCGACAAGTGTGCTCGGTAGCCTGTCCGGCAGTTTGGCAACGGAAAGTGAGTACTTATCATACTCGATGCCACCAGCCAATCATTTAACATGGTCTCAGTATCATCGCTTCTGGCTGAAGCGACAGGAAGCGGCGGCCTGGGCGTTGTGCCATCCATTCTGGAGAGCTACCTTTCCGAGGCAACAGGCATCCTTGGGACGGGCTTAGGCGGGGTGACCGGAACAGGTATGTCCAATCAGCGTCATAATGGTGAAAACCTACTCATATAATGACTTGTTAGGCACGACTGCGACTGGGGCAACCAGCGCGCCGAACAGCAACAATGCTGCTATGGGCGTAAGGCCGATGGGCGCCATGTCAACCGCACTTTTGGCAGGGCTCACGACTGTCAGTGCTGGCCTTGTAGCTGGAGCATGGTTTGTCCTATAAGCCTCGTCAGGACATTTTGCAGACTGGCAATAGACTTGCCTACTTTACGAACCTATAAGACTGTTTTGTATAATATCGTTCACTCATTCTAGACTGGTTCGAGACTCAGTCTACTTGTACAAAGAAGGAACCGGAATCGTTGAGGTATTGAGGGTGAATCGCATCGTTCAGATATCTTGTGCATGACGCCCGAACTCAAGGAAAGAAGTTGTTTATTGTGTAGGGATGTCTACATTCTTCTATGCATCCGACATGTCCTTCTGGACCTATAACCTCGTGTTTAAACCCTGCAAAATGTAAAGTCTAGAGCACATACCGCAGGGTTGAAGAAGAGCGAGTTGGCACCCCATGGGAAGGGCTTGACGCGGCGGTTCAAGTACTCATACGCGGGAGGTTCGGGGAGCTTGCCGTCGTTCTCCGCCCTGAGGTGGTCGAGATGTTCGTTGTGCTTCACCTCGAGATTGTAGACGTAGGCACCACAAACAATTACTGAGAAATTGATTAATGCGCATCGATGGAGTTGTGATAAGTTACGAACTGGCTGGGATACAGACATAGTAGCTGGATACATCATCAGAGGATATGTTGGGAGTGATAAAAGTACTGTCATACCTGATCTTGCGCCAAAGGTCGCCAGTCTCTAAAAAATTAATTGAGGAAGCTGGTCGGCAGTAAGAGCGCGGATATCGTACCAGCACCGTGATGGTGGACGGCTTCAAGCTCTTTGAGGTAGGCGCTGTTCGCGAGTTCAGCCTCTGTGACGACGGCCTGGATGACCTCTTGAGGAGCGTGGATATCGGCGGCAAAGCCACGAGCAGCACGGGGGCGCAGCACCGCGCGGAATGCGTTGCGGGCGACGAAAGACATGGAAGTAATTTACAGAACGGCGGGAGCCAACGGGATTGCCCTATTTACCAGACCTGGGTGGCCCAGACTCTATCGCCCGGAGACTGCCGGCCGTTGCGGCATCCCCGAGGCGATTGCCAAACAAGGAGCACTAAAGCGGTAAGGACGCGTCACCTACAACGAACACAACTCAACGTTCTCTTCTCATGGTCGTCCGCTCGCAGTCCTCCGCCGCTGGCGTTCTTGCTTTACTATCAGAACCCGATGCTCTTTTTAAACAGCATGCATTGAAGGCGCTCAATCCACTTGTTCCGAGGTTCTGGGCCGAGATTTCAGAGCATATAGCACTCATGTGCGTATCCTTGTCGTATATATCTGTATTCCTCAACCTGAACAATCCAACAGCGAATCCCTTTACGAAAGCGACGATCTTCCCAAGGACGCGCGCGATTCAGCTGCTCTACTTGCCAGCAAGGTTTATTACTACCTCGGAGAATATGACGAATCCCTGTCGTTCGCTTTGGGTGCCGGAAACGCGTTCGAGGCTGAAGCACGAGCTGTTGGATCCGAGGAATACGTCGAGACAGTGGTCTGTAAGTATCTATGGAATGACTTGTGGGGTTTGTGGCTCAACTACACGCATATAGCCAAGGCCATTGACCGATACATTCAATTACGAACGGCGGAACAGACTGGGTCCAAGGCTGAAGCAGTGGATCCCCGCCTCCAGAACATCATAGAGGGAATCTTTTCTCGGTGTATTGAGGACGGTGAATACAAGCAGGTCCGTGCTATCTCGTGCCTGTATGTTCTCTTCCTCACCGTGTCGTAGGCCATCGGTATCGCACTTGAGTCGCGTCGTTTGGATGTCATTTCTGGCATCTACACCCAGACCCATGATCTGTCCCTGCTGACCTATTCAATGGAAGCCGTCCTGGATACAGGCTTTTCATTAGTGTACCGCGACCAGGTCTTGCGTTTCCTGTTTCCTCTCTTCCCCGAAGTATCCACGAAGGAGGGCGCAACCCATGTACACACCCTCACTAGACTTCTTGTCACTCTTGCGGATTCGTCGTTGACGGTCCCGCTGTTCTTGTCCCTGATTCCGAAAAACACACTGCTATCCTACCAATTGGCGTTCGACCTAGTAGAAGGTGGGGCACGCGACTACCTCGACACTGTGCGCAGTGAATTGCCTGAAGGAGATGAGGCACGTTCATCGAAATTTGACGATGAATGTCCGCTAATATATGCAACATGCAGGAAACGAAGCCTATCTTCGACAAACTGCGAAGCATTTTCACTGGCCAGGAGTCTGTCAAGATCTATCTTGAGTTCTTGAAGCGTAATAACAAGACAGATCACTTGATTTTGAAACATACGAAGGTCGATATCACTTACTTGCGACACTGTCAGCCGCTGACGCGTCTTCACAGGACGTTCTTGAATCGCGGTCCTCAATATATCATACCGCGCTTACACTGCAAAATGCGTTCATGCATGCTGGAACGACATCCGACCAGTTCTTACGCGACAACTTGGAATGGCTCGCCCTTGCCTCAAATTGGTCCAAATTCTCTGCAACAGCTGGCCTGGGGGTCATTCATAAAGGGTACTTTGAGCAAGGCATGACCATCTTAGGCCCCTACCTTCCATCAGGAGAAGGAGAAAGCACCATGCAGGGAGCGGCTTACTCTGAAGGAGGTGCTCTGTACGCGTTAGGTCTGATCAGTGCTGGTTGCGGTAGCGGGGTCACCGAGTACCTGCGCGATACGCTCAAGTCGGCTCAAGGCGAGGTCGTTCAACACGGAGCTGCTCTCGGTCTTGGTATCGCCGGAATGGGTTCAAAGAACATGGAGACTTTGAGGACTTGAAGACTACTCTTTTTACCGATTCTGCTGTCGCTGGAGAAGCAGCTGGTTATGCTATGGGCTTAATCATGCTAGGAACGGCTGCTGCCGAACCCGTACAAGAAATGTTGACCTACGCTCGCGAGACAAACCATGAAAAGATCATCCGTGGTCTCGCCATTGGTGTTGCCTTCGTTTTCTACAGTCGGCAAGAAGAGGCTAATAGTACCGTCAAACTGCTTCTGGCAGAGAAGGTCAGTGTCAAAAGTCGTGATCTTTGGAGACAGCTACTCACGAATGATATCAGGATCCCATTTTGCGTTACGGAGGTGTATATACTCTGGCTCTGGCATATGCTGGCACAGCTAACAATGATGCTGTCCGCCAGCTCCTTCACATCGCTGTCTCTGATGTATCGGACGACGTGCGACGGGCTGCTGTGACCTCGTTGGCCTTCCTGCTCTTCAAAAACCCCAGTCAAGTTCCCCGCATCGTGCAATTGTTAAGTGAAAGCTACAATCCTCATGTGCGTTGCGGAGCTACTCTTGCCCTTGGCATAGCGTGCGCTGGTACAGGACTTCAGGTATGAGCGCTAATATGATATATGTGAATCTCAAGTTGACTGTTAAAACAGGATGCTGTTGAGATATTGGAACCTATGACGAAGGATAGTGTCGACTTCGTTCGCCAGGGTGCGTTCATCGCATTAGGTATGATCCTCGTGGAGCAGTCAGAGGCTTCCTCTCCTTCGTTGGCTTCGACAAGAGCTTTATACACCAAGGTCGTTTCGGACAAGCATGAAGATCCTGTGGCCAGGTTCGGCGCTTCCATCGGCCAAGGTTTGATCGATGCAGGCGGACGCAATGTTACCATTAGCCTCCTTAGTCGTGCAGGTAGTAGGAACACCAATGCCATCGTCGGTATGGTCATGTTCTGCCAGTTCTGGTACTGGTATCCTCTCGCACATTGTGCATGCTTGGCGTTCGAGCCCACTGGTATCATTGGTCTCGACGCAGATCTCAAGGTGAACTCCATATCGAATATCGTTTACGGTCTGTTCATTCAACTTTCTAGGTACCGAAATTCGAGTTCACCTCCAATGCCCGTCCCAGTCTATTTGCGTATCCGGCATCCACAAAGCCGCCAAAGAAGGAAACTGTCGCCAAGGTCGCTACCGCCGTCCTGTCAACCACAGCTAAAGTCAAGGCCCGAGAAAAGAAGAAGGCAGCTGAAGAAGGCATGGACTTGGTGAGCTTTTGTTATGCTGCGGTCTTTCGATGCTAAACGGTATTCATAGGACGAAGTCAAGAAGGAGGGCGATGGTGATGCGGAAATGAAGGAGGAGACGCCTGCTGTCAGCGGTGATATTTCACCGATAACGGGCTCGATATCCAACCTAGCCGAAGAACCTAAGGTGCCTGCGAAAGTTACACGCAAGTCGGAACCATCGTCTGAGATGCTACCAAATTTCTCGCGAGTAACGCCAGCACAGCTTGCTTACATTTCATTTCCTGCTGAGGGCCGGTATCAGCCTGTGCGGCCCGTTTCCAATCGACCTGTTGCGAAAGCACCGAAAGGCGGTAAGGTATCCAATCTTGCGCCACAGAGATCCGCTGGTGGTGGGGGCATTCTGATGTTGGTCGATCTTCGTCCGGACGAAGAGGGCGAATTCTTGGACTTGTCGCCGCCGCCGCCTATTGTCGATGCAGCGGCCAACGGTACCGCGGTGGCCGGTGCGCCCGCGCCTGCTGCTGGCCCTTCAGGTCCTCATATCGCATTGGATGAGAGTGCACCAGAAGCAGACACGCCAGAACCATTTGAGGTATATCTACGAACTTTGTGATTATCGATGGATGACTAATCGTCTGCTCTTCCAGTATCCTTTCGGTAACGATGCATGATGCAGTCGAGAGACAACTGGTGGACCTTACTTTATTTATGAGTATGATCGTCTAAAAATGATAGTATTTCTAAGCTCTGATTCCTCCGTGAGATTGAGAGGTGCTTATGTCAGGTGAACGACTTTGCTTTGAACGTTCACGACAATATGGCTACTCTGCATGGACACGGTCCGCTTCGTGTAATCGTATTGGACGACTATCAGAATGTCGCTCTCAGCAGTGCGGATTGGAGTGTTCTATATGACAAAGCATCAATCGAGGTTCTCAATGAAGCTATCGACCCAGAACATGTCGCAAGTCGGCTGCAGAAATACGACATTATCTGTGCTATGCGAGAACGAACGAAATTTCCCGCTGATGTGCTAGAGAGATTGCCTAATCTCAAGTATGTGTCTCAATACCTCTTTGACGCCTATCTAATATGCTAATATTCAGACTCCTCATAACCACTGGAATGATTAATCGTGGTATTGATGTCACTTTTGCCAAAGAACGCGGTATAATGGTCTCGGGAACGTCTTCCCAAGGCAATTCGACCATGGAACATATCTGGGCGATAATCCTGGCAACAGTACGGTATATCGCGTTAGAGGACAAGAACATCAAGCAGAACAATCCCCAATGGCAAACGGTTGTGCCGTTTGGGTTGAGCGGGAAGACGCTAGGCCTCCTTGGGGTTGGCGGACTGGGTTCGCATACTGCGCAGGTGACTAACTTTCTGTCGATCAAATGCTCAGGCGTGAATGCGATTGATAGATAGCAAAGGTGTTCGGTATGAGGGTTTTAGGTTGGTCGCCGCACTTGACTCCCGAGAGGGCAGCGCAAGCTGGTGTCGAGTTTGCTTCCTCCAAGGAGGAGCTCATGAAGCAAAGCGATGTGCTCTCCGTGCATATGGTGTCTGCGCCGAGTACGCGTGGGATAATTGGGCAGGCCGAACTTGCTTTGATGAAGAAGACGGCGTTTCTCATCAATACGTCGCGGGGGCCGTTGGTGGATGAAGCAGCTTTGATTGATGTGTTGCGAGAAGAGAAGATTGCAGGTGCTGGGTTGGATGTGTACGATATTGAGCCGTTGCCTCTGCAGCACCCGCTGAGGGCGCTGAAGAATGTGACGCTTAGCCCGCATAATGGGTATGCGAATGATACCAGTTATCAGGTGAGTGTTTGCCTTGCCGTTAAACTTGAATGCTGACAACTTGATGCTCAGGGATTCTTCAAGGATATCGTTGATGACATTCTTGCTTTTTTGGACGGTAGTCCAGTAAGAGTGCTGGGGTGAAGTTTTAAACGAGTTTGAGGCTGGAAATTGAAGGACATCTTGTGTATACTACGATTACTTACCGCCATACGCGTGCACGTGTCAGCATTTGCTATTTGAACGACTGACAAAGTAGCGGATGTGTATGAATCTTTTCTCTAGGTATGAAGCGCCGCTGTATTTGTCAGTCCTGGTACAAAGGTCTTCAGGTTTGCCCGCAACAAAGACCAAATCGAAAGAGACTGTTGTTTGTAGTAACGCGTGACCGTGACATTGCCGGTAGAAAGATCGCGGCGGTCTCTTGCCTCTTTCTTTCCCATAACAAGCTCGTAGCCACTTGACTCTTTCATCGACAACGATGGATAACAACGAATCCCGCACCATGAAGGCTCGACGAGAGGGTAAGTGACCTGTTCTTGCAGTCTTGTTGCTCTTTTTCGTTGGGTGTTTGAGGCGTGGCTAACGCGACTTTAACAGCATACAAGGCAAAAGGCGCATTGAAGCAGGATGACTTGCGCCGGCGCCGAGAAGAGCAGCAGGTTGAGATCCGTCGCCAGAAGCGAGAGGAAAACATCTCCAAGCGCCGCAACTTCATCCCCTCCAGTGGACCCGATTCGGACGAGGAGGTGACGATTGGGACGTGGGATCCAGAGGTGCGTCTGAATCTCGCCTGTTTAAACCGCCGTACTGATGGATGTGCACGATTAGAGCGCCGATGGACTAATGGACGCCGTCTTCTCCACCGACCAAGAGCGGCAGCTCGACGCGACGACCAAGTTCCGCAAGCTGCTCAGCAAGGAGAAAAATCCGCCCATCGAACGCGTTATTGAGTGCGGCGTCGTGCCACGCTTTGTCGAGTTTTTGCGTACGGGCACTTCAATGCTTCAGGTGTGTGACTTTTTTCGTTTTGCCGCGATTCTCCCCTGATCGTTTATCTCTCCATCACCTTTCTTAGTTCGAGGCTGCATGGGCGTTGACGAACATTGCGTCGGGGACCGCCGAGCACACCCAGGTTGTCATCGGTGCTGAAGCCGTACCAGAATTCATCAACTTGCTTTCATCGCCTGTCCATGATGTGCGGGAGCAGGCCGTCTGGGCGCTTGGAAACATCGCAGGAGACAGCCCGCAATGCAGAGATTACGTCCTCAAGGCTGGTGCGCTGCGCCCCTTGCTCGGTTTGTTAAGCGAGCAGCACAAGCTCAGCATGCTCCGCAATGCGACCTGGACCCTCAGCAATTTCTGCCGTGGAAAGTCGCCGCAACCGGACTGGGAGCTCGTACGTTTTTTTTGCTAGTCGGTTAAATGATTGTTATAATTTCATTAGATCTCCCCCGCGCTTACCATCCTGACAAAATTGATTTACTCCCTCGACGACGAGATACTGATTGACGCGTGCTGGGCCATCTCGTACCTCTCCGACGGGTCAAACGACAAGATCCAAGCCGTGATCGAGTCGGGCGTGTGTCGACGCCTCGTGGATCTGCTTATGCACAGCTCGACATCCGTGCAGACCCCTGCTCTCCGCTCAGTTGGTAACATCGTCACTGGAGACGACCTTCAAACCCAAGTGGTTATCGCTTCCGGCGCGCTCCCTGCTCTTCTCTCCCTGCTTTCCTCCCCCAAGGATGGCATCCGCAAAGAGGCTTGCTGGACTATCTCCAACATCACGGCAGGCTCACCCCCGCAAATCCAGGCTGTGATTGACGCGAACATTATCCCGCCCCTCATCAACATTTTGCAACACGCCGACTTCAAGACGCGAAAGGAAGCCTGCTGGGCGATCTCGAACGCGACATCTGGCGGTCTGCAGGAGCCTACGCAGATCCGGTATCTCGTGTCGCAAGGATGCATCAAGCCGTTGTGCGACCTCCTTGCGATGATGGACAACAAGATCATCCAGGTCGCGCTCGACGGTCTTGATAACATATTGAAGATCGGTGAGATGGACAAGACCAACAATGGTCCCGGGGCAGTGAACCAGTATGCGGTGTTTGTTGAGGAAGCTGGTGGCATGATTGCCATCCACAATCTCCAGCAGCATGATAACTTGGATATCTACAAGAAGGCCTTCAATATGATGGACAAGTATTTCCCAGACGAGGAAGAAGAAGGCGGTATCGCACAGCCGAGTGTAGATCAGGCTGGAAACTTTGCGGTGAGGCCTCTTCCTTTTGTGTGTTACCGTACGGCTTCTGATTCGCGGTCACACAGTTCCAAGACGTCTCTGCGCCACAAGGTGGATTCAGCTTTGGAAACTAGATCATTTCTCCGTGACTGTATTCTCCTTACATCCCTCAACTTTCTCTGTCTGTTATTTTGACTTGTGTTTAAGTAGCTATCCCCACCCGTATACAATGATTCCTGACGATATAAAATACGTAAGTAAGTACTTATGATTCCAATGCCAATGTATTATAAACCGCCACATTTCTGTGGGTCGACGATAATGGCAGTTGGAGGTATGTCTAGTCAAATATACAACAGTTCGCAATGGACTTCATCTCTGATAGTATATCGGTTAGTACACGCGCCTGTCATGTCATTCGATAATGATAGCCGCGCGAAAGCTGGGTTCGACTCCCAGTCAGAGAGTGAACCAGGCGAAGACTTCTTCCTTTTTGTCATGGAAGAAATTAGCGTGGCGCAGGATGCCCCAGGAGGCTCAGGTCCAGGACCTCAGGTAACAGGTCTAGTCATGGTTTCCCCAGCAGAACCGCAGTAAAAAGTTACTGGTTTGTACGCGGCACGTGATGTGGCGCAGCGGTGCGCTTTAACCTTTCAATGCCACCCTCAAGGCTTTCAATACTCTATCAATAATGTTCAAATATGCAGTAAATCAAGGTGTTTTAGTCAATACTGAACCTGCCGGCATGGGGTAGGTTCTGGTTATGACTTGTTAACCAATCCCGTCAGAATATATGTACTGGGACATGGTGAGAACAACGACACGTCAAAACACCATATGAAGGGCTTTCACGAAAGCAATGAATCAAAGGCATCACACCTTGATTTCAATATTGACGACGGTTCTCTAAGTGTGAAAATCGATGATAGTTTGTACACACATCTGCGAACCAGTCTCTTCAGAACTCCTTCGCATGACGGCCAAATTGTTTCTCCTGCACTCCATGACTCCGACATGACGTGGGGTTTTGAAATATGTTCGAGCATCACGCTACTCGTCGGGACCATTACTTCCGGGCACAAGCTAGGGACATGATGAGCATGTAGTCGACGATTGGTGGAAGAGCAGGGAAAAATGCGAATAAGTGGGACCATGGGAAGGGAATGATACATCGCAATGAGATCAAACACAACGAGCGCAGTACGTACCATACATATGTTGTTACCATTGAGGAGCGTCTGCGCGAGCTTGGTCGTCTTCGTCCCTGTCGCTGTGCGTTCGTATTCCGTCACGTCTTCGAGAACCATGTCTATGCGAGGCAGAGAGTAGACAAGAGACGGGGACACTTGAGAATTCATTTGGAATATCGGGGATTACGCAGACGCACTAACAAAGTCATCGAACCCCAAGAGCGTCCCGGAGAACTCGCGCTCGCTCTTCATGATGACCCAGATGCGCGAGCCGATGCAGCGATCGATGAGCTCGAGGGGGAGGATTTGCGAGGCCATGATGTGATGGTGGTGAGAGACAAGCAAGCTGTTGTTGATCGAGGGTACCGATCGTGGCTTTCTTTTCACCATAACATGAGCTCGGACGCCTTCAACTCCGCTGCAGCATACCTCGCTTCTTCGTCCCCCTCCCCATCTCCATCCACACAAACAAAACTAGAACTCTACGCGCTCTACAAATACGTCACGTCCGGGCCGAAACCTACAACAACGCGTCCGGGACTCTTGGATTGGACGGGGCGCGCCAAGTGGGATGCCTGGGATCAACTGGGAGGCACGGATATAGATGAGAAGGAGGCGCAGGAGAGGTACATGCGCATTGCGAGGGGGCTGGGGTGGCCTGGGCCTTCTTTCAGTATTGCGAAAGAGGAGCAGGAGGAGGATATTATCGACTGGGATAATCTGGATAGCTCGGAACCGTCAACGAGCGCATCCAAAGGCGCGGGATTTGGCGTTTCTGTGAGCACTATGCGTCGGCCTGATGGCCTTGATGATACTCCAGATAAAGAGGATGGGGATGGGGATGTAAACGCGATAGATGAATATGTATGTAGTTGTTTTCCCCCATCTCGCGCGCTGCCCTGATGTAATCTTTATTGTGAAGGGCTATACACCATTACACCGCGCCGCCGACCGGGGAGATGCTGTGGCGGTCAAGAGGCTTATTGAACGAGGGGCAAGGGTTGATGTCAAGGTATGTCATCCCGCGAATTGCTGTACTTGAAGCTTGAAGATTGTAGGACCAAGATGGGATGACCCCGCTTGATGTTGCAACCGAGCTGGGCCATGAGGAGGTTGTACAGCTGTTAAATCCACAATGACAAGTGCACATCCATCGGTGCTAGCTCTCATGCTTCACGAAGTAACGACAACAACAACATCTAGGCTGACTTGTTACGCTGCTCACCCCCAGTCATATCACATTGGTCTAGACTATAAACTCTGTCAGGACGAAATGAAGGTAGAAGACTTCTCTGTGTCTAGAGGACCCCGAAAAACAGTGAACACAATTCAGCACGTACATCTGCATAGCTCGGCCTTTTCATCATATCATACACGCCCATATTCTAAACTTGGACCGCATCGTACGATTTGCATTGGGGAAGAACGTTCCTCGAGAGTCGCGGCACCTTCTCTTCTGAACCCGGTTCATTAATGCAGGCACAGGGGACCGTACAAGATGTACGTCTACCGTAACTCTCAAACAATTCGTCGGCGACAGTGACTCGAGTCTTTCAACCTGCCTGCCTATTGTTATACCGGCGGCGCTTTCGTTTTGTTGGAACATGCTGTTGCAGTTTGCTCGTACACGTTTACCACAGGGAAGACACTCGTAGACTGGGGAGCTACAATTATTAACATGCAACTATTGGGGGAGTTTTAGGCTTGACATGGCAAGCGTCTCTTCCTACACCCGCGAAGCTCTCTTGAATTCCTGGATAGGCCTGGCCTCGCCGTACATATGTTACCTCACAGACGACTGACAGATGTGATGTGTCAGCCGTCCGACTCGTTCTCACATTTTCAACGCGCCGCTCCCTCTCCGAGTCACGCATTCTGGGTTGGTCTTTGCACGCAAGTCTTTAGGACCGCTTTACCTACACGAAGCTAAGGTGGTACTCTACGTACAGTTTACGTTCTTCTTCGCTGTATACTGATTATCACTGGCGAACACCGGCGTGCTGTACATCAAGGCCAGGGCGCACACATGCAGGCGCTAGACATTCACCGCGTTACGATCTCATTGAGTCCCCTGACAGCCCTCCATCTCCGACGTGGTGGTTCCTAACCAACTTTTCGTGATGGGCGGTGGACGCTCGCGCGTATAAAAGCTACTGCTTTGAAGACTCTCATTCTCCATCGTCTCGAAACATCCACTTTTTGACTATCCTAGTCCACTCCAGAAAAGAAAATGCGCTTCTTCGCCATCCTCACCGCTACCCTTGCGACTGCCAGCACCGCGTGGGCGTCCACCGCGTCGAGCGACGCGACGCTTTCCGTGGCGCTCAGCGGCCAGCTGTCCCTCGGCAACCACTACGGCGCGCCGATCCCGCCGTGGAAGAAGGGCTGCAAGCCCGGGTGGTACTACGGCGACCACCCCGACACGCTCAAGAACATTTGTCGGTGGCTCAAAGATGGCGTACGTAGACGCGCATGGCATATACGGTATATGGCTGACGCGCTTTGGATTCGTAGCTGATCTGCAAGCTCCTGGACCTCCTCCCGCTGTGCCTTCACTGCCCCAAGCCGCCGCCGCACCACCCGTCGAACCCGTGGACGCCGATCTTCACGAACGGGACGTGTGCGGTGCAGTCGGACGGCGATTATCTGACGTACGGGCTCGTTGATACTGTTGATGGTTCGTCTTGCTCGTCTTCAATCAATGATGAATGCCGCTCAACGTCTACTATGTAGATTGCGAGACCATGTGCACGAGCGTCGATGGGTGTGGGTTTTTCAATAGTGAGCTTCGTCACTTGATCTTGTCCTGACGAACGTTAAAATTTGAAAGCGTACCACGATAATAACGCCAAGGTAACATACATACATCTTTCAACTTTGGCCATTCTGACGACACTATCATATAGGACGGCAGCACCCAGCTGACTTGTGCGCTGTTTAGCAAGTGCCACGATGAGAAGGATGCGGACAACTGTGGCGGGCAGACGCAGCCCGATGGGTCTATCAACTTTATCACGGAGAGTGCTGGGTATTGCAAGAAGTAGTAGGAGTATGTGACCGGGGGGGTTGAGGCTTTCCGTTCATGCTTGGCGTTTTTTTTTTTTTGGGGGGGTGGTTACTTACTTGTGTTTGTGTTTCAAAAATGGGATTTCTCGTGTTCTGGTTCATCGTCATATTCTACGGCCTCGTGCTAGATGTTCCTATGGTGCATGGTCTCAGTGGATGCTTTAGGAATGGTACTTATTCCGCAGGCTTCAACAAGTAAAATGCGGGACAGAGTGAGAATTTACCATTGACGGTTGATGCAGTGAGAAAGGAGAACTTGGAGACTGCAAACAAACCCTGTGGCGGCGAACATGATAAGTAGAAATATTTTGTGAAAACTGAGAAATCGATCTTAACTCGAGGCGCCGCCGCAGTAAGTAAGTAGTAAATACGGTCATGTCAAGGTGGAGGCAATGGAAATGCCAGGACAAATGGTCTTCCATAATTTGGCCCTGCAGTAGCAGAGAGCTGGAGGCTTATGGACCATGGTGGTGAAGTAAACCCTACTGCAGTTACTAAGTAACAGTATTGATACGGTATCGAAACTAGGGCTGTGGAATGAACCTAGGTTTTAGTACATCTCGGTTTTGAGCAGTTAATTTACCAGTTTCTTACCGGTAATAAACCCAGGGGGTCCGGAGGGTAGGTAATTTACCTGCACATGACTTTATCATGTGACCCCGCCTCGTCCTTGTCCTATGCAAGCATGTGGTGTCTGAACCCACATATAAATCAAAGCATATTGTCTAGTCAGCTGCCATTACATAGTAAAACTTACTGCAGAAGCACTTTGTAGTGGAGGCCTTTACTGTACAAGATGTGGCTGAGGAAAGAAATGTGGCGCAGATCACATGATTTTGTCATGTGCTAGGTAAAAAAAGGTTTAATACCGGTAAAAAACCAGGGCCTCCGGGAGGGGGTGGTAAAAATACCGGAGATTTTTTCCCACGACCCTATTCAACATATAGTATTGAATGGGCTCTCGGGCATTGCGCCACACGAGAAAAAGCTCAATTATCAAATCAACTCTCTGACTGGGAGTCGAACCCAGCTTTCGCGCGACGGCCGAAGAAGTATGAATGACAGGCGCGTGTACTAACCGATATACTATCAGAGACGTTCTTACGTACCCACCGAACTTACTCGATCATTCAAAACACAAAAAACTCTCACATCGAATCAGAACGCTACTCTATCCAAGTTGTAAAGATCACCCCGTCAAGTTCTTCCCCTTTGCCACCTGCGCCAGAACAAACTCCTTTTCTCTTTCCAAATCGACATCGCTCTTTACATCTCTGAAGAGGGCTTCCAAGTCCGCAGGCTCGACCAAGTCGGGCTTGGCCTTGAAAGCGTTGACCTTCTCTTCGAGAAACTTTGCGGCGCGTTGTTTCTCCCAGTCGTCCTGTAGTTTCTTGACTTGGTCGCTGCTCATGGTGCTAGGCACAAACTTGTCCGCGGGTATCGTGTGATCGCGTATTTTCTCGAATTCACGCTCAATATCCTACACACACATCATCATCAGTCGAACCAATCATAAGGTTTAGGGAAACACTAACCTTTTTGTGATACAACGCATACCTCTCACTCTCGTGCTCGGCGGCAAACCTATCACTGTCATCTGGCAGGTCATTATAGCCAAGAATATCTGGCTCTGGGCCCATCGCGTCCCACTCTCGCTGGAGGGCGGTTCTCAGGTTATCGTCCATGTCGTCCCGAGACTGCTCGAACTCGCGGCGTGCGCGGATGCGGGCGAGGCGGGCGTTCTCCCACTCTTCCCAAAATGTGAAGAGGATGGTGACCTCGTCTTCGGACATGGTGGCGAGGGAGTCGATGGTGTACCCGGCGAGGGGGGAGCGGCTGGGAGGGACAATGTCGCCGAGGAGGGATTTGTGCTTTTTGGGGGGAGGAGAGGGTTTGGTGGTGAGGTCTTGTATGACGGGGAGGGGAGTAGAGGATGAGGCAGCGAATTCGCGGGATGCTTTGAGGAGGTCGGCGAATGCGCCCTGTGGGGGTGTTGGTATGGGTATACGAGATGGGAACACACGTACCGTAGGCTCTTTTCTCTCCACCTTTTTCTGTACCTTTTTCTCCACCTGTTTCTTCTCCACCTTTGGCTTTGGAGGCGGCGATTGCTGTAGTCCATGTTAGCACATGTACACCAAAGAACCGGATACATACTTTGAGTGTGATCTTTTCCGGCGGCTGTTCACAGTCACGCACGGCATGACCTTTTCCGCCACAGCGACTACACCTCGTATTCAAGGCGTGTATCGAGACACCCTCTGGGACAATTCTCTTTCCAGCTTGTCCCAAAATGCCTCCAGCTTCCAACAGATGGGCTACACTCTTAGTCGGAACTGCGCCAACGGAAAGCCAGTAGCGAATTCTGTCGACACTCCATCTGATGGTCTTTGCCGGGTTCTGTTTGATGTTGTAAGTATTGGGGGTGCGGCGCGTGCCGTCTGGGTGTATAGTGGCGGGAAGGCGCGGGTCGTAGATGCCGAGTAGCTCGGCGGGGGCGGCGTTGCGGGCGTGGCGTGAGTTTATGGCGACGAGGTGGAAGATGCGGTTGTTGCGCGTCCCGTGGAGGGCAAACCGCAGCCGGATGGGCATGACGGCGCTGAGCAAAAATGTGGCCGTGACGTGAGGTAACGCGACTTTCCGGCATTTTCCGGCATGACTGCTATGACACCCAGCTGCTAATCTGTTGTACACAGACGTTTGGCACTATTTCGACTTGAGCGCGTTTGATTTAGTAGGCTTCCGCGTGAAATATGTGGCGCATTTTTACTATCGCAGGTCGGCGATAGATAGGTCGAAGAGTTGTTGACGCGTACTAATAACTCACAATCGATTGGTTTAACCTGATACCGCGACCAAAAAATGAGCGAGGGGTTCCCACGAGCAGCAAGTCTAGAATTTGCGCAACGGAATACAAACGGGGCGCCGTCCGCGCAATTGCTGCCCGTCAACGGCGCGCCATGCTGAAAATCCAGCGGAAACGCGTCAAGACGTCACAGCCAAATAGTCACCAACACTCGAGGGCTATCCCGGGTGTTGTCTTTACCACCCGCCACGCCACAAATCATGTATCGCGTTCAAGCCGTTAAGCTCGGTGCGTAGTATCGTGTCGCGTATCATCCACTACGCTAACACACTCTAGCCGGACGCCGGACGTTCAGCCACACCGCTGCCCGCCGAAGCTACGAAGACACCATCTCCAACCTGCTCATACATAAAGACACAAAGGTTCTCGTACAGGGCTTTACAGGCAAAACTGTGTGTATATTCCAGTCTAATCACCTTTGGATGCTCATGTTTTCTCCTAGGGTACATTCCACGCCTCGACCGCGCTCGCCTACGGGACCCGCATCATCGGGGGCGTCTCTCCCAAGAAAGCAGGCACCACCCATCTCGGCCTCCCCGTCTATGCCTCTGTCCGTGAAGCCGTCCGGGAAGCGCAGCCCGACGCCACAGTGCTCTACGTGCCGCCGCCCTCCGCTGCCGATGCCATCATAGAAGCTATCGAGAACGAGATAGGCCTCATTGTCGCTATTACAGAGGGTATCCCCCAGGCGGACGAGATCCGCGTGATGAACGCGCTCAAGAACCAGAGCAAGAGTCGTCTAGTAGGTCCAAATTGTCCTGGCGTGATTAACCCCGCTGGGTGTAAGATGGGTATTATGCCGGGCCATATTCATATGCCAGGCAATATTGGTGTGTGTTCATCCTATTTACTATTCCCTCAAGCTTGACAAGGTATACAGGAATCGTATCGAGGTCAGGGACACTCACCTACGAAGCCGTCGCGCAAACTACACAAGTCGGCTTGGGCCAGTCCATCTGCGTCGGAATCGGTGGGGACCCTTTCCCGGGTACACAGCACCTCGACGTTGTCAAGGTCTTGATGCAAGACGACAACACCAAGGGTAACGTTCTCCGCCCCCCTCCTTTACCCCAAATTTTCTCATATCTCCCTAGGTATCGTACTCATTGGAGAAATCGGCGGCTCGATGGAGGAAGAAGCGGCTGAATACATTGCGGCTTACAACACCAAGAACAAGCCTGTCGTCGCGTTCATTGCCGGCCGCACTGCGCCTCCTGGACGGCGGATGGGCCATGCGGGCGCGATCATCGCGGGGGGCAAGGGCGCGGCAAAGGACAAGGTGGCTGCCCTTGAAAAGGCGGGCGCGATTGTGACGGACAGCCCGGCGCAGATTGGAGAGGCAATGTTGGGCGCGATGAAGAAGGCAGGATTGGCGTAAGGGTAAATAATTATCTGTCTAGAGGCGTATAACATTTTGTGCGAAATGGGCGGAACCAGTGATGGTTGATGATCGAAGGCGAAACCATATCTCTGATAGTATATCGGTTAGTACACGCGCCTGTCATTTGTTGTCATCCGCGCGAAAGCTGGGTTCGACTCCCAGTCAGAGAGTCCGTGTTCATACAAACATTTTTTTCTTCTTATTCACTCGGTGGTGCAGCTGTAGTGTTTTTCTCACCTTCACGACACAGACTTTTCATGTGGACCTAAGACCTTGTTGCTGGATTCTGGGCGTGTAAGTGTACCTACTACTCCCCAGTCGGCCCGACATTCCGCTCCCTCCATCAAGGCTTGACGTTATTATCCTTCCTCCGACTCGTCCATGTCAAAAGCCAGCTGACTCTTACTCAGGCTACTGTCATATCAACCTCTGTCCGCTCCGGTTACGTTTGATCCCGGTACATAAATCTCGAATCCACCCCGGTAATACTCATACCGACATGGACTACGCAACACTCAACTTTAAAGAGATCATTCCTACGCTCGACGGGGCGGTCCTAGTAGTGACCTTGAACAGGTCGAAGCAGTAAGTATACGGGGAGCGTCGAGTGCTCGTTAGTGCTAACACGTTGGAATAGGCGGAACACGTTCAGCACTGGGCTCGCAGATGAACTGGAGCGCGTATTCCAGCTTGCAGATCAGGACGACCGTGTGCGCGTCGTTATCACTACGGCTGCGCCTGATGCGCCTGCGTATTGCTCTGGTGTGCGTTTCTTTTTCAAGATTCGCGTGCTCAACGTTCAGCGTTGATACCGTGCTGTTATAGGCTGATTTGAACGCGGGATGGGGTGGCCTTGGAGGTAAAGGATCGCCATATGGTGTGTACCACCATGTTCATGCATGTGATGGCGCTCATATTAGCAGAGACCCGAGAGCCCGGCGGGAAAGTGTCCCTGGCGGTATATAATTGCAGAAAGATCACGATTGCTGCTGTTAACGGGCATGCGGTCAGTAACTTACCATTATAGCGTTTGTTGTCAATAACGACATGATGACAGGCTGGAGTCGGTATGACGGGTATGCAGCTCCCCTACGACTTTCGCTTCGTCTGGGAGGGCGCAAAACTCGTGTTCCCCTTTGTCCGCCGAGGGATCGCACCAGAAGGTATTATTTCTACTACTACTCACATCCTCCCTCACACACCTAAACAGCCCTATCCTCCTTCTTCCTCCCCTCCCTCCTTGGCATGTCCCGCGCCAAAGCGCTCTTCCTCTCCGGCACCGTCCTCTCCCCCACCTCGCCGCTCCTCGCGGGGCTCTACTACGCTGTCATCCCGAAGCGGGAGGACGTGTTCCCTGGGGCGCTGGCGTTTGCGCGGGAGCTGGCGGAGAGTACAAGCCAGACGGCGGTGGCGATGACGAAGGGGTTGTTGGTGCATCCCCCATTGGGGAGCTTGGAGAAGGTGGTGGAGATGGAGTCGAGGACGTTGGGGATGCTGTCCAAGGAGGGCGATGCGAGGGAGGCGGGAAAGGCGTTTTTGGAGAAGAGGGCGCCGAGGATGGCGGATGGGTTGGGCGTGTTGGATAAAGTGGGCGAGTGGTATCCTTGGGTATGTGTGATTTCTGGTGTTTGTTTTGGTTGATTTATTGATTTCTTTGTGCAGTGGAACCGACAGGCCAAGTTGTAGGTGTTGTGTTTATGGAGTAATGGCCATTTCGTGTCTTTTTCCCTGAGTATAGTCTCTGCCCTGCGTACCACGTGAGTCTATATTGGCAAACAAATTTCCGAGAGGCACTTGTGCACGGACCGTCATCGTCAGACTACCACTTGATGTCTTCTACCGTCAAGTCTGTTTCATTTGCGCTACCTGCAGAGGCGGAATGGAAGGAGGAAGTGGAGAAGCAGACCTCGGCAAAGCCAGAAAAACCAGAGTACGCGCCCTTTGCTACGTCCTACGCTAAATCACTAACGTTTATGAAGATCTTCCGACAAGTATTACGACGTTGCTTGTCCGCCGATCCGCGTCCCAAATATCAAATACCCAAAATACCAAGTCTACGGCTACGCAATGACCATGATGGAAATCATGGCCTGGGCGATCAAAAGGAAATTTCGCGATGATATTCCCCCACCTGCATCCCGCCGCATAAATCCCGCGATTAAGGAAATCTTGAGGCTTCTCCCGTACAAGTACAAGCCGGGTTTCCAGTTTGTCGAAGTCATGGACTATGAGAAGGACGAGACGGGTATGCCGTGTATATGTTTCTTCTTTGCGAGTAACGTGTCGGAACGGGCGAGGAGGCAGGCGAGGAGAAAGGATCGGACACACCAGTACCAGGAGATCTTGGGTGTTACGGGCATGCCCAAGTGGTATACTCCCTACGCGGCATCTTAGGTGAGTGGAATTTACAAGTTGTGCTCTATCTTAGACTGACGCTTGGCTAGTATATGACATTCGCTCTCGATGTCCAAAGTTGTATTCTAGCATGTGTCCTGCCAATGCCGATTCATTCAGTGTTTCCAAAACGTACCGTTGGTTCAAGAGATGAGCATTCTTGTCATCCTCGTTATTGTTAAAACAAAGTGAGTTTATCTACTACTATTCTTGATACTGGCGTTACTAGGTCATTACATTACAAATGATACGCTTATGCGATATCTTGGAGATCCAGGTCGACGCATTCCGGATCGTTGGAGAACTTCTGCAACCAGTCGTGGATCAACCACAAGCGTTGGTTCGACGCAGGGGTTCCCAAGTGGATGAGGCCGGACCAATCGTCCTTCTCCGGCCATGCATCCTGAACATTGTCGACGACCACTTCTTGGATTTGGTCGAACGCAGGGTGGTCCTCTGCGTCGGGAGCGGGGTCAACATCTATGATGTCGATACTGCGAAATTTGGGGACGTTCTGTTCCTTCGCGTCACGATTTGGGGAGACTTTCCTTGTACGTTTCTCGTCACGATTGTCATCAGGACTATCGACAGCCTTTCGCTTCAGGTCGCTCTTGCAGGTCAATTCGGCCACGGTCATGGTGTCTGTCGGTTCAAGGGGGTCATCCTCCGCAACCGCTCCATCTCGAGCGTCTGTCCTTTCTTTAACACGTTCCCTGTCGCCCTCTTCTTCCCATGATTCGGACGAATCCGACGAAACCGACTCTTCTGCATCTGAACCCGGATACTCGCCTGCAGGGCGCTCTGCGAGCATAAACCGCCACCAAAGGCCCACCGACGAAATCAGAATGACACGTTTCTGCTTGGCACGACGAGGGTCCTTCCACAAAAAACTTGCGTAATATTCGGCATCGTGACAACCACGTTCAAGACTCTGCGCCAGTGCAATCCGTATTGTCTCCATTGATAACTCTCCACGAGAGATAGGTCGCTTGTCCTCTTCAATGATCGGTATGAAGGCGCTGTCGAGTTGGAATTTGCGCCAATCCAGGATCGAAGTCGGGTTAAAGGGGGCTCCCGGAGTTGGAAAGCGCTCGTGGAAGGGGAGATGAAGAACGCAGAAATCTGGTGTGACACTTTTAGCATTCTGTTCCGGCTGGGTTGACAGCGACGACGAAAGTGGTTCGTCGGGATCGTCGGTATAATATATGACCATTTGGGGGACAACGACGAGGTCGGAGCGGTCGGCGACGAGGGAAATGAGGTGTGCGTTCCGCAGCGCGTGAACCATAGCCTCTAAGCGGCGCCTGTTGTACACCATGTCCAAGGCGAGAAGAATGGCGCTGATAGCTTGGAGTACGGCAAGGGGATTGCGATCCCCGGGGAGAATGAATTCTGTGTGGTTGTGCGCGCTCATGCTGGCTGGTTGGTGGGGCCCTCGCTTGCCATTTTCTTGCACCTTTATACTCCGAAAACGCGGTGGCTTTGGTATCATTGTCCTCCATTTTGGGAGTGCTCTTGGGCATTCTATGAAGTGTCCTATTGTTCTACAATGCTACCACGTTGCTCTTTGTTCTATTCTTGTAATATATGTCCTTTGTCCTGCTCGTCAAATTGCAGTCCAATTGTGGAAGTCAAAGTGGACGTGTCACGTGATTGCATTGTGTGGTGTTGGGTATAAAGACCGAGAAACACTTGACCATGAACCATCATCTTCCCCAAACTTGACACTAACACCCATCTACTACATGTCTTCTACCGTCAAGTCTGTCTCATTTGCGCTACCTGCAGAGATGGGACCCAAGGAGGAGGTAGAGGAGGAGAAGCAAAACTCTGCAACGCCAGAAACGACCGAGTACGCGCCCTTTGCTGCCACATACGCCAAATCATTGATGGCTTATGCAGATCTTCCGACCTGTATTACGATGTTGTCTGTCCGCCGCTTCGCGTCTCAACATCCAGATACCCAAAGTACCAAGTCTACGGCTACGCGATGACTATGATGGAAATCATGGCCTGGGCGATCGAAAGGAAATTCCGCGAGGACATGCGCCCGCCTGCATCCAAGCGCATAAATCCCGCGATAAAGGAAATCCTGAGGCTTCTCCCATACAAGTACAAACCGGGCTGGAAATTTATGGAAGTCATGGACTACGAGAAGGACGAGGCGGGCGTGCCGTGTATATGTTTCTACTTTGCAAGTAATGTGTCGGAAGGGGCGAGGAGTCGGGCTAGGAGGAAGGATCTGACGCACAAGTACCAGGAGATCTTGGGTGTTACGGGTATGCCCAAGTGGTATACTCCCTACGCAGCAGCTTAGGTGAGTGGAATTTACGGGGTAAGCTCTATTTCAAACTGACGATTGGCTAGTCTCTTTATCTACTTTTGTGTTACATTGCTATCCAGTCGCTCTCGATGTTCATGTTGTATTGATAATGACATATGTCTTCCGAATCCATTCAATATTTTCAAAACATCACCGCGCTCGTAATCTTTTCATTGTTCAATACTCCCGTGCAACAGGTCTGTTCGCTGATACTCCAGGAAGGCTGATTGTTGCTCAGTTTCGAGTTGTACATTGTGAGCCTTATCAACCTCACGATTGCCGTTGTCTGCTACCTCGGCAGCGGATACCGTTCATTTCTTCGATAATATGAAATACTTAGGACCTCGTCTTCCTCTGTGCCACCTGTTTCATGAGGTCCTACAATTTGTGCTGTGTTGGAATTTTTCATTGTTCTCGATTAGTAGGCCACGTGATTGCGTTGCCAAAAACAAAGGCGGGAAGGTGACCGCGCATCTGTCTTCTGATCCATCATTGCCTTCCTCTTAGTTCCCATGGGCAAGTCTGTTTCTTTCGCGGTACCATCAGACACGACATCTGAGGAGAACACCGAGCGGTGGACGCCGCGAGAAGAGCCGAAGTGCGCTTCATTATCATTCCCAACCCCCGTTACTGATGCTCGGGAAAGATCTCCCGACTTGTTCTACGACATAATCTGTCCGCCGGTTCGCGACAAACACGCCAAACCGCCCATTCGATTTCAAGTCTATGGTTATGCAATGACCATGTTTGAAATCCGGGACTGGGCGATAGAACGCAAGTTTCGCGAGGATATAGGCGCGCCCACATCCCGCCGCATAAACCCTGCGATTAAGGAGATACGGCGACGTCTTCCTTACAAGTACAAGCCTGGTTTTGATTTCGTCCAAGTCATGGACTACGACAAGCACAAGGTCGGCCTGCCGTGTCTGTGCTTCTTTTTTGGAAGCAACACGTCGGAAGACGCGATACGACAAGCGAAAAGGAAGGATTTTACAAAGATATTTCAGGACATTCTGGGTGTCACGGGTATGCCGAAGTGGTATACACCGTTTTCGGTGTCCTAGGTGAGTCCCATTCCTGATGTCGCGCCTTTGCTCTGTCTGAGTATCTCCAGGCTACTTCTCTCCCGTGCCCCATTGATGTTTGATATCGACCGCTCTCCACACGCTTTCCAAATTCATGTTCTATAGTCTTACGCAATGTAGAGTTTCCTATCCCAATCAATTAAGCGGCGTTGAACTGCACAACCACTCTTGTCTTTTGATTCAATATCTACAGCTCTCATCTGTTCTGTTTAAGCTGACGGACGCGCATTCAAGGATCGCCACAACCCATGGCGACTTGGAGCTCCATCACGTGACCCCCGTCATTTGAACAAAGGGCCGTAATCTCACGCACCTTTATCCCAAACCACCATTACTCCATGGCAAAATCTGTTTCATTTGCTCTCTGCTGGACGCCAAACGCGAGGAGAAGCCAAAGTCGACAAAATCAGACTCGGAGTACGCCACACCTTTTGTTTCCCACAGAAATTCACTGATGTTCATTGCAGATCTTCCGACAAGTACTACGACGTTGCCTGTCCGCCGATTTGCGTTCCAAGGACTAAATACCCGAAAATACCAAGTCTACGGCTACGCAATGACTATGATGGAAATCATGGACTGGGCGATCGAAAGGAAATTCCGCGAGGACAATCGCCCACCTGCATCAAGCCGCATAGATCCCGCGATAGAGGAAATCCTGAGGCTTCTCCCGTACAAGTACAAACCGGGTTTCGAGTTCGTCGAAGTCATGGACTATGGGAAGGACAAGGCGGGTATGCCGTGTATATGTTTCTTCTTTGCGAGTAATGTGTCTGAAAGGGCGAGGAGGAGGCAGGCGAGGAGAAAGGATCGGACGCACAAGTACCGGGAAATCTTGGGTGTTACGGGCATGCCCAAGTGGTATACTCCCTACGCGGCATCTTAGGTGCGTCTGAGTCCGGTTATGCTCGATTCTTTTCGTAAGAATTGTCTGTCTACGCTGGCTATGTTCCAGTATTTTTCAGTCGCTCTCAATGAATCACATTGTTAAACATATATTGTACTCAACATAGATGAATGTGATCTGCGTTAATTCTGGCTTTGAGAAGGTTATCTTGGGATGTTCTAATTCAGTATGTCGCGTCTACCAGGTTGTACGCCACTTACACACCATGTCGTTACCTGTGCCTTATATTCATCATTGTTGGACCACAGTATAAATGCACACTGAGGTAGTAATATTTTGAGTCGTGGATTTGAATTGTCTGAGTCGGAGTGTAGGAGATTCCATCCTACATCAGGCGCGGCCGTATCCGTGTCCTCAAACCACGTTATGGGCAAAGGCATGATTCCTAAGTAATCCAGGTACAGGCAACTTGGCAGAGGATTCAAGGAGAACCTCGGCATGGCCAATACAAAGGCCGGCCTGATATGATGTACTCTCGCAACGGCTCAAGAAGCCCTTCGGTCGCAAGGTTTTCAATGGCGGTTTCAAATGCGCCTATACCGGGAAACACGACTGACTAGAGAAATTTGAGGGCCGAATTGCTAAGAGGAGAATTTGTGCTGATGGTGGCGAGCTTGAAGTCTTTTGGACAGGTTATCGAGGTGAATTTGTGTCCCAGAGTAGATACAGTGTTCACTCGTCAGATTCTGAACATTTCCAGCACCGTAATCGAGGAGCATTGAAGAGTGAACCAACTAGTCACAATAGTCTTGAACGAGATCAACTAACCGGGCGACAAACCACCGATTATCATAGATCCGAGCGCATCGTCCTCAACTAATCGTAATGTCCTCAACTGTTCGTAATGATAAAGCTTGATAAAAGGTAGTGTAAATAAATAGGATTCACAAGTCGGATGGATACAAAAAAAGATCTAGTACAATACAAGGCTCAGTCTGTACGTAGATAACGAAACATTACTGTACTGAAAATGGGAAACTGAAAAAGGGGCAACATATAGACAGGATTTACAACGGAAGGGAGTTGTCGTTAGATGAAGAAGGCATGTTCAGGCCGTAAGACGGGTTCCTTCGGAGATGCATCTATCGTCGGACAACACCCTTCATCTTCTTCATCAGGCTCGTCTTTCTGCCTAGGCCACCACCCGGAGAGGCACTATGGTTCCTAGTGCCGTGTCCTCCATCAAAGTATGCAGTATGGGGGACATCAACAGGCGAAGCACCCGAAGACGGAACCGTGGGAAGGTCCTTGTGGATGTCTTTGTTGCCATTGGTGTCAACGAGAATGAAGGGTTCCGACGGGGTATCGGATCTGTTGCTAGCAAAGCGGCCTAAACCTAGGAATGAGTTCTGTGTGCGATGGGTGGGCCTAACAGCACGGTCACCGGGTGATGATGGAGACGGAGGCTGCTCGTAGTCTGCATCAACAGGCACGTTGGGGGACTCTCTCATCTTTCGGATGCGGTGCATCAACGACTTTGATCGCTTTGGTAGTCCAGGCGAAGTGACGGGAGGCGAACCGGAAACATCGTCGTGGTGGGCATCTGGGACAAAGATGGGTTGGGGAGGGGGCATGTTACGTCTAGTTCCGCGGGATCTCGGTGCCATGTCATCACCAAGGTACGCCTCCTTGGTACGCTTTGGAACAGCGGAGCGAGTGCCTTCTCTGCCATTGTAGATGGAGCTAGCAGGAGTGTCGCCACGCCCTCCGCCTCCAGCAAAGAACTCTTCAAAGGGCTCAGGCTCGTGGATGCCCCACGCCTAAGTTGGAATAAGCACGAATAAAAGTAAAAGAGTGCTTTGAAAGTGCTCACCTCTGCGAGAGCATCCTTCTTCTTGTTGGGCTGATCGTACGAAGGAGACAAGGCGTCATAGGCGTCTGCAGCAGGATAAGGACCGCTTGCACGCTCTGTGCCGGGAGACCAGGCTGCCATGGGAGCCTTGCGGGGGTGCTTGTTGCGTGAAGGAGCGCAGGCATCGAAGGGGCCGTCGTGATGGAACACTGGGAGGGGTTAGTCAGCTGAGCGCATCGATCGCGAATGTGGGGTCAGACGTACTGGGGCCACCGCCAGTAAAGTCGAGGCGGTCTATAACGTCGGCATGGGCAGAGTTGACCTTTTTCGACTTTGAGCGCGACTTGGGCGGCTTTTCCGGAGCAACGCCAGAGTCCTGCGAGTGAGATCGCCTACCCATCGACGGATGCTTTGGCGAGGGTACTGGAGTGCTGCAATGAAAAAAGGTCAGAGTTGTTCGACTGACCCATCAGATGCAACGTACGCTGCTGTATGACTCCTGCCGACACGGCGGGGAGAATATTCTGAATTAGAGTTGTTTCGTACGTGGACAGTATCCTTGACGGCGTCGGCAAGCGGGGTCGAGGACACGGGCATCCTTGACCTAGACGACTTTGGCGGCGGGCGTGGTGGTGGTGCGTCAGAAAATGGGTCGAGTGCGACGGGCGACATTTCAAGTATTTGAACCGGTCGTCGTCGTAACGATGAACGAGGATCAATTCTCACGGCTCACGCCAAGAACTCGTGCTCGGCTTAGTCATACCCTCCTTCTCAGACCATGTCCTTCTCACGCGAAAAGGTCGCGTCGCTCATTCTTGAGGGTCAGACCATTATCGTCTATCGCGACAATGTTCTACGCATACCCAAGTTTTGGCTTGACGCACACCCCGGCGGCTCTCTTTCTCTCTTGCATTTTGTTGGCAGGGATGCAACAGATGAAATTGACGCATATCATTGTGATGCTGCCCTCGCAATGGTTCACAAGTACGCCATTGGCAAGCTGCAGGACGCGCCATGGGTCTCTCTGCTCCCCCCAGTGATGTCAGGATGGACACATAGTCAAGGCAAATGGTTTAAAGAGGCTTCACCGGACCCCTCTCGTTCTCTTCACCAGGTTACTCGGGTAGAGGACGCCCCTACTATGGATGACCTTATTCCCCCCGCTGTGCCCGCTTTAGATCAGGAGGTTCAAGCTCGCCAGGCTGCAGCGTACAGACAACTCCACAAACGTGTTATAGATGCCGGACTCTACAAGTGCCCCTTCTTTACCGGTTATGGTCCCGAAGTCTTTCGATACGTTCTTCTTGGAGCAACTTCGGCCTTCGCCTACTATCACAACTGGTTGATGACATCCGCGGTTCTACTTGGGTTGATGTGGCACCAACTCATGTTCTTCGTTCACGACCTCGGACATATAGGCGTCTCTGGAAACTGGAATATTGACAGGCTCATCTCCATATTCGTTGCCGACTTTATTGGCGGTTTAAGCGTCGGCTGGTGGGTCGATGTAAGTCTCTTTGCCTTCTCGTGCAATTCTCCCTGACAAACTCCGGTCCAGAACCATAACATTCATCACCGTAAGCCCTTGTCTAGTCCCGCCTAACGTTCCACTAACGCGTCTCGGCTCTTAGTCGTCACTAATCACCCCACACAGTGCGTACATCCGCCATCCCCAACGCAGCAGACTGACGTAGCGGCAAAGTGACCCGGACATTGAGCACCTACCCTTCTTCGCCATCTCGCCCGTCTTCTTTAATAACATCTACTCCTCCTATTACAAGAAAACCCTCAAGTTCGATGCTGCGGCGCGCTTTTTCGTACAACTACAGCACAAGCTGTTCTACATTGTCATGATGTTCGGGCGATTCAATTTGTACGTCCGCTCGTACACCAGCATCTTCAATCGCGCATTTGACACCAAACGTGCCCGGGGACATGGCTGGGCTTGGGGCCTCGAAGTCCTTGGGGTCGCATGTTTCTGGGTTTGGTTCAGTCAAGTCCTCATTGGCTGCGGGACGTGGCAGAAGGCATTAATGTATGTGCTTGTCAGCCACGCTGCAACGAGTCCGTTGCATATCACAGTACGTTTCCATATCTGGTTTGATACGATACGTGTTGACTCTTGTCAAGATTGTACTCTCGCATTTCTCCATGTCGACCGAGGACCTTGGCCCTGCGGAATCATGGCCTCACCGTCAAATGCGAACGACGACCGACATTTACTGTCCTGATTCCATTGCATTTATTCATGGAGGTCTACAATTGCAAGTTGCGCACCATCTGTTCCCTAGAGTCCCACGTCACAACCTCAGGAAAGCCAGTGACATGGTAAAAGAGTTTGCGGCTGAACAAGGATTGACATATGCCGAGTTCGGGTTCATGACTGGTAACCAAGAGGTGCTAGGTGTTCTGAAGGAGGTTGCTGGAATGGTACATCATCTCAAGGTGTTTGCCGAGGTGGCCAATACGGAGGCGAAGGAAGCGGTAGACAAAAAGATCAAAGCCAGCGAGAAGGCAGCAAATTTATACTAATAGACCACTAGAGGGCCCAACTTATCTTAGAGCATCTCTACTATATACTAACGGTATACCAACGGACAAACAATATCAAGGACCATTCGGATTTCGAGGCCTTACATTCGTTCGCATCGGACAACTCCTCACATTGGCATAAGGCATAGCACGCGTAAAGAGCATACTGAGGAAAGAGCATAATAGAGCAACAAGAACACCGTATTTACTTCTTCTTGGCTGCCTCCTCCTCCTCCTTCTACAATGGATGTTAGTACTGTTACTGTGAAGATGACAATTAACACAGACCTTGGCTTGGCGCGCCTTGCGAGCACCCTCGTACCGGGCGTTGGCACGAGCAGTACGGAGAGTCTTGTAAGCTTCGAAAGAACGCTCGTCGTCGGTGATTTTGCGGGGGGCCTCGGCCACATATGTATCGGGGAGGGCGGGAACGGTGCGGATGGTAGCAGCTTTGAGGTCTTCGGGCTACAAAAAGTTCAAAAAACATATCACGATGGAAATTGATAAGAAAAACGCACTGAAGAGTCGCCCTTTTTGGGCTTGCCAGCCTTCCTGGGGAAGACGACAAGCTTGGCCTTGTAGGCCTTGAGTCTGTCGACGTTCAACTTCTTGCCCTCCTCGCTCAGGTTTCTCCTTCGGTGGTCAACAACGATGCCAACACTTCGTGCCTCTTTCTTTCCGATACCAGCCTCCTTGAGCTCGCCGAAGGTGAATCCACGACCTTCACGGAGTTTTCGGTTGTAGCGCACGGTTTGGCCACGGACGGCAGGGCGGAGGAGGTTTAATGGACGGACGCCAAGTGCGGCGGCTTTGGTCTTGCGGGCGGTGCGGCGGCGGAGCTTGCGCCCGGGCTGGTCGAACCAGGTGCGAACCCGTCGCTGCCAGTCCTTGCGGAAATGGTTCGCATGGAGGACTGCACCAATCGTTCAATATACAAGTCGTAGTTTTCTTGATAGACCCACCGTTGTTGTGCGCAAAACCCATTCTTGATGTCTACACAGGCAAATCGGGATCAGTCAGGCGATATTTCGAGCAAGAAGGCGCGTACGGGGGTCTAGTAATCTTGAGGACGGCTGTAAGAAACCAGTTATAGCGGTGGAAAGATTACTACGGCAACTTCCGTAACTGGCTAGCTGGCCAAGCCACAGGTCACGTGCTGCGTCATCAATCTCCTGGTTCAGGCGTTTCTCCGTTGATTCCAACAGACGACGAGCCCACCAGACTTGAACCCAACACGTTGACGCATTCAAATATTCATTTCCGAAATTGAGCAGGCCTATAAGCAATACAACTTGAAAGTACTACGACTGCAGCTACGGCATTCAACGAGGACCAGGGTAAATCAAAAGGTTTGCCGATTTCACCGCCCAACTTTTACACTTTTCGTCCTACGCTCTCAGGCTCTAAATTAAAAATCCGCTCCTTTCGACATCGTTGTCTTTTCAGCCTCTACGAACACTATACTGGTAACAGCGACCATGTCCGCACCGCAGTTTCAATGTCCTGTGCGCACTAATGGCCTCAGTGGGCCCCGCCTCCCCTGTTTTACCCGGAAGCGAAGGCGAGAGGTTGTCCGGCTCCTATCTTTCCGGCAACCAAGGCAATCACTGAGCTTCTTCGTTCCTTGTGTAAACTGTCAAGAATTCCAAACTGTTTCCCGCCTAGCTTAAATACACACTCAGCTCACCTGTGGTTCATTTCTTCTTCATATCATGACTGCTCGCAACCCTCCGTTCCGTGCTGAACACGTCGGGTCGCTCCTTCGACCAAAGTATCTATTTGAGAAACGCGGCTTGTATGAGGCGGGAAAGTGCTCTCTCGAGGAGCTCAGGTCTGCTGAGGACATGGCGATTCAGCACGTCGTGAAGCTCCAGCAGGACTTGGGCTTCAAGACTATCACCGACGGTGAGATGAGGAGGTATGTATTTCCTAGGTATTTCATTGATTCTCACGTCTTCCCGATATCTCCAGAGGCATGTTTTTCGAGGGTGTGTTTGACAACCTTGAGGGCATGGTGTTGATGCCTACACGTAGGTGCTCTTCCCCTTTTCTCTATCCGCCTTCTCAGCGCGTTTGTTAGGTCCTATCGACGAATTCAAAGCAGGTTAAGCGTAATTCAACGAAACGTAGACTAACTTGTTTCCACAGGACTATATACCCACATCGCTGTGATGAAGGACGCGGGAGTGACTTCTGATAAGACTATATACTGTTCGGTTGGTCTTCTCGTGTGTCCAGATTGAACACATGTTCCGACTCTTACTGCAAGGGGAAAATCAAACGCACGAAACCCTTCTATGTGGACCAATTCAAGTATACTGCGAGTCTTGTCGCTCCTGATGTAGGTCCATCTGTTTTTGAAAAGATATCCTCTGACTGACCTCTGCCCAGGATGTCAAATATATCAAACTCAACGTCTGTTCCCCGTCCTGGTTCCATCAACGACATGGCTCGGACTATACATATGACCATAACGTGTATACGAATGACGGTATGTGTCGATAGACCGTTCAAATCAGACAACTTAGCTTTCCAGCAGATGAATACTTTGATGACTTGGGCGTCGCCTATCGCCAGGAATTTCAAGAGCTCTACGATTTGGGGTGCCGTACGTCAATGGCTGTCTTCTAGGTCTTTGGTCCTGCTAACCTCTAGTGCCATTGGTCTTAGGCCACATCCAGATTGACGACCCGACATTTGCTTCTTCTGTAGTGACTCCGTCCGATGCAGGATGATGGAGACGAGCGTCGATCCCGAGTCTCTACTTGACACCTATATTCGTGCCATCAATGTCTGCACAAATGGTCGTCCGGACGATCTCACTGTCAGTGTGCACATGTGTCGTGGCAATTTTATGGTGGGCATCTTGACGTGGTAGATAGAATATTGACGCTGACATGATGTAGGGCGCTCATTTCTGTGACGGTGGCTACGATCCTATCGCGTCCAAAGTCTTCAACAACCTTGATGTGGATACCTTTTACGTGCGTCTAGCGGCGTCCTGATTTCCCCGGAACTATGGCTGACATCGCGCGCGATAGTTGGAGTACGACGATGAGCGGTCCGGAGACTTCGCAGCTTTAAAATATCTTCCGCCCAATAAATCGGCGGTGCTGGGGCTGGTGACCACGAAACGCGGCCAGGTAATTACCTGAATCTCCTCCAATGACAGCGTGATTCACCCGGGATTTTAGCTAGAATCAACTGAAGCGTTGAAAGTCCGAATCAACGATGCGGCTCGCGCGCTTCTTCAGGGCAACCACCAGCGCACCATGTCTGAGGCCTTGAATCAGTAGGCCGGACTTGCTTCTTTCATAAAAATTGTGTCTGAAATCCATTGCAGATTGTCCATTAGCACGCAGTGCGGATTCGCGTCAGTGTGGCAAGGCAACCTCTTACTGAACAGGTGGGTATTATGTATCTTCGCCCGCAAAGCTGCTAATCCCCCCTCGTTGCAGGATCAATACAATAAATTGAAATTACTAGCAGATACCACCAAGCAGGTTTGGACCGATTGACTCTGGCATTATTCGAGTGCAGTAGTATGTATATTAATAAATCGCGGAAGAATCTCTTGTATAACTGTTTGGAATCATTTTTAACCTTATTCAGCTTTCTCTCGGGGGGATCTGGTGACGTTCCGTGCTGCCAATGTCACGGTGAAAGTCAAACGAGCTGAACGCCATTATCGTGTACGGGCCGCTGATCCTTCCCTCCTATGTGCTGAACGTCAGGCAAGGAACGATGTTCCAATGTCATGGGAACAACGCCAGAACGTCAGTCAACGTGTCTGCGCCTTATACGCCGTCCCAAGGCGGGAGCTTCATGGAGAGAAAGTCATGTTAAATGGACAAAGCGGGACTGGCGATCAGGGGATATTTATATAGGAGTGCCACCTCGGATTCTCCCGCGCCAGGGTACGGTCTGGGCAAGGAGAAGGATTGGTGAGGTAACCCTCCGAGATAACCATACGCATATGGTCTCGAAGAGGTAGCATACTGGAGGCGTCCTGGAATCATCTCCATGATACTCTGACATGTGGTACGGTTTCATGGTGAGCAGACTGAGGGCGTCGACACAGCCATTTGGCGTTTTGGCGTACCAGTGCCGCACGATCTACATATGTTCGGATCAGGCTATATTATTATGTAAGCGACGATCGAAGACATACATCGGGCACAGAACACCGCCCTTTTCTGCCCTGCCAACTGTGAATCAACAACTGCCTTCGTTCTCTGTCCTTACGCTTATATACCAGCCTGCCTGGCCCACATCACCCACCCTCCTTACTGCGCCACTACGAAATGGTCTTCGTTCGTTGCCAATCCTTGCCCTCGCGTTATCGTGCATTGGCACGTCTTCTGCCTTTAGTTTCGACCCAACACAACCGACTTCCTGCGATTCTGTCGAAATAACATGGAGTGGTGCGCTACTAATTTGGGTTCCTTGGAATATCTTCTAACTGTCAGCCAAAAGGTGGAACTGCTCCTTACTCCATCTTATTGACTCCTGTGCGTGTGCTGCCATTACTTCGCGAAGGACACCGCTTACAACCCTCTAGGTCTTTGGTACTCCTCGGAATATCAGCATACCGAACGGAGCGTATTCCAATGGCAAAGGCTCCTACACAATAGACAAGCTGCCGTTTTCTTCTGGCCAGAAGATGGTGATGACCATGTCGGATGCGACTGGTTTCGGGGCCGGGGGAAACACAGGCGTGCTCAAGGTTGGCTCTTCCACCAGCGGATCCAGCTGCAATACTACCGATCCAGGTTCGCGTGCATCTTTCCTTGGAAGTCGCGGTTGTAGCTAACGTGATGGCCAGGCGTTGATTTCCCTTTCGAGTTGAATTCAGCTCTACAACAATGCCGGTAAGAGAATTTACTGTATTCCAATGAACCTTTTGTTGAAGCACCCCCCAAGAGCCTACACCTTCAGCGGCTACGACGAAGCCGTGCAACCTATCACCATTACGGTATGATGGTCCAAACCCCGTACTGTCCCAATCTAATGCCGCCATAGGGTATAATTCCCAACGGTGATTCCTTCCAAGTATTCCCGCCCGAAGGCGAAACTTCATACGATTGGACCGCCAACGTTTACAATGGGACGGATATAATCTTTTTCGTCGTTGACGCGGATGGTCACCAAGGCGGAAGCTCCGACGTGAAAACGGTCGGGATATCTGATGACACGTCGTGCATAAACTCGTCTTCGCCATCGGTCACTGCGGATCCCTCCGAGCAAAGCGCCACAGCAACAAGTTCGGCGACTGCAACAAGTTCACCGTCTGCTGGTTCGACGCCAATTGGTGCCATAGCTGGAACTGTCATGGGAGCCCTCCTTTTCTTAGCCGCGGTCCTTTCATTCGTTCTGTTCTACGTAAAGCGCAAGCAGCAGCATAATCAGAGTGACAAGTGGAGTGGGGGAACAGACTTTCAACGGCATTCTCGTCGTCTCCAGTCTGAAGTCAACTTGGTTGGCAACTACGATGATCAGATTCACGGACCTACACCTTCTGGGTCCGCATTCCCCTTCTTCCCTCAGAGAGAATACGACCAAACCTCAAACAACCCATCGTACCAAGACTCTCATAATATGAGCTTGTCTAATCTCTCTTCCGGCAATCCATTCTCTTCTTCACAGGACTCTAATCTTCCGGCTGTTGATCCATTTACGGCTGGAAGCGCGTCGTCTGCGTCAATGACGACCGCACAGCGAAAGGCGGCAATGGCAGGCGTGTCGTCCTACACACCGTCGAGATTCATCTTGCATACAGACGCTGAAGATGACCCGTTGCCTCCTCCCAACGCTGATGGCGTAGTCGAGTTACCGCCACAATATACGGAGCGTTTTGCCCCGCCTTCAGATACATCAACGTCCGGTCAGGACGTCACTGTACCCCTGTACGCTCCTGGTCCTTCATCATCTTCACGACCATCGTAGCCTTCTTCGCTTGTGGATATTGTATCAGTATTTCTATTTATCTGTTATCGCTCCATACATACTCATACAACCTCCGCGTTTACTCAATGTGTACTGTTTAGTGCACCTCTGCTGTACTATTAGTCGCTGCGTGGTAACTGTTTGCATTTCGTGCGTGAAGCTGTTGTGACATGGTGTGAGAGGTAAGCAAGTCCACAAGAGATTCATACTGGATTCCAAATACGGGGTACACACTACGAGAACTTGAAAAGAATGAGAAAGAGAGAGTATATGTAAGTTAAATACAAATGCGACTTCATAGAGGGTAATTTATGGATGAGTAGTAGCGGTACAGCTTGTCCAGGGCAGCAGGATTATCAGACATGGAAGACAATGGTGTGCTTTACGGCACAGGACTATCTATATCAGTAGCCATTGCTCCGGCACCTAGACTCTGCTTGGAGAAGGCGTCGACAAGAGCCTCTTGATCCTTTCGTCGGCGATGGCGTTTGCGTCGGTCGTCCTTGATAATACGTTCAATCCTACGTCTTCCCTTGTTGTGCAATCGAGGATCCGTCAAGGCTTGTTTACTCTTATAACAAGCTAGTTCGATGCTCGCAATCAACCGAAGCGTATCCGAATTATTCAATGCCTAGAGGACGTACCCAATTAGTGAACTAGAAGCAAATGGTATTCGGGACTCACGTTCAAGGACCAGGAAACCACCCTATTACCCTCCACGCACGAAATGACAACAAAGTTGCCTCTGCGTTCTGCTTGCAGATCGGTACCCTAATGACAATAACCGTGTCAATTCTTGTGGCGCCACGGGTGCTAGATTCGCACCTCTCCAAAAGATGTGAGAATTTTATTCGAGGCCACGTTTCGAATGACTAGTGCAGGCGGTTTAAGAAGGTAATACGAGAAGATGGAACAGCACACACCTATTCGAGACGAATGCCCGACGATTTCTTGAGAGACCATAGCTCTACCGAGGTATACCCAAGAGTCCCTGTCTGGCCGGCGAATGTGGACTTTGACTTGGATGTCGCGAAAGTTTTCGCGGGGCAAGGGCGGCGCTGAGGATGACGCAGATGTCAGTTTCCACGGTGGCATAGCGGCGAGGCGACGTACTTTGCATACCAGCGTCGAGTGTTGGTGTAGATGAAAATTCTGTTATCTCGGATGCTGCTGTGGACAAGCTGTCCATGACAGCGTCTACGTCCATGCTATCCATCGTTCCGATAGGTCTGGCGAGCAGAGATTGAGCCGTTGAGCGGGACGAGGGCGACGCGACACAGTACCTACGCTGCAGTCAACAGAAATGGAGACGGGGAGCACGTTGCAGGATCAAACGTCCGATGCAGCCTTTGTGCTGGTGAGTAGTTGAGGACAAGACCTTAAGCAGGCGATGGCGCGAAGTAGCCGTCACGTGAACTCGGTCCTATTTAGCACTCGCGCCTCAGGCAAGCAAGCTCAGCCACTGGATCGGGCCCCACCGCGATCTTCAAAGGATCTTTGTGATAGAGGCCCAAATGTAGTAGAACATCAAAGGATAAAGGATTGACTTGATATTTAAGAGCGCGTTCTCAGTACAACACTTACGCCTCCCCCGCTATGTCTTCGACATCGTTTTCACAAACTTTCACTCCACCGAAGAGACAACATTCTCCTCTCTTTCTACCATCAAACAGCCAGTCTCCAGCAAAGCATAGCCAGCTTAGCCAATCTCCCCTGCCTTTCCCTCCCCATCAGAGGAGCCGCCCATCAACACCCGACGACATCGAAAGCTACCGCCAGAGCAGCCGAGTCAGGAAAAGCTTAGCCAATCTCCCCAGCGTTTCCCGCATCATCAGAGGAGACGCTCGTCAACACCCGTTGACCTCAGCCAGAGGCAGCCATTAACGCAGAGGCGCCCGACATGGAGTCAGGAAAGTGCATGCAACCGAGTGGAAGAGGAAGAAGCGATAGGGAGGTCGAGAGGCGAAACAACATGGTAGCAACCCATCAGTCTCCGTCACTGCAACTCAACCCACGACATAAAGCAATACGATGCCGACTCCGAATACAATACGACGACCAAGACAGTTCCCAGCCTTCATTCGCTGAATACACAGTAAGCGATGGCGATGACACTGCCATAGAAGATAGCGATGAGGACGCTGGTCTCCCCACCGCTATGAAAGACAGCGACAAGGCCGCTGGTTTCCCCGCCGCCATGGGAGACAGCGACGACGATGTCGGTCTCCCTCCTGTCATGGTAAAAAGTATCAAACGACTTGTTACATCCAAGAGTGAACAGCGCTTAGAGACTTCCTGAGTATATGTTATCTCACAAGATGGATTTAGAGAGTATACTGGAATATGCGGCGAAGTGCAGGATTTAGTCTGAAGGGATACTTGGCAAAGTAGATAATAATACGAGCACTCAACAGTTATTTATACTATCTGATCTCAGGTGACAAGAAATTTCCACCGACAAGGCAAAGATTCCTCTGGGTAAACTGCACATTGGTGATAGGCGTTCGTTTCGTCGGGAACGTAGCCACAAGGTCGGTTCTGGTAGAAAGATCAGAAACGCCCGCCGCCTTGACGGTAAATGAGTCACTCACGTCTCAATGGATTCCTCGTCACTCGAAGATTTCACGACAGGCTCATTATTAGCCATGCCCAGAGGGGTATACGGTGTCGTGACTCCATTCTCTTTCGGCTTCGTAGGCAGTCCGCCAGCACTTTTGATATCCCAACACCGTACAGTCCAGTCTGCGCCCCCGCTGACCAACAAGGATGACTCGGCGCTAAATGCAAGGGAGTATATGGAGCCCGTATGCCCCGTCATCTTTTTGATACGCTTCCCAGATCCAATGTCCCACAAGTTGACCGCAAGATCCTCCCCTGGAAGCCCGATCAGCGTAGCATTTTTCGACTCGCAATTACATACCGCCAGTTGCGAGATAACGGCCGTCTGGACTAATGGCCATAGAGGTGACCGCGCCTTGTTGTCCAATGAACACCCGTACACACGAGCCTCTTTGTACATCCCATAATCGAGCGGTCCAGTCGCTGGAGCCGGTCGCAAGATATAACGAGTTGGGTGGAATTGGAGACACTAAGCGTATGCTGAGCAGGCATCATGATGAAAGTTATCAACGTACGTCAACATCACTGAGGTGTCCGGCATATATCCTCAAGCACGATGTTCGATCCGTCGACCAAAGCCGCGCCGTTCGATCGCGACTGGCTGTCGCAAAGTAAATGCCCAAGGGACTCCATTTAACATCCCACACAGGATTCTCATGTCCACGGAACGCCACAACATTTGTCAGGGTATCCATTGACCACAGCCGTGTGTAGCATCTGCGAGCGAAAGAAGATATTTGGAGGTGCCGCAGAGCCACTACATGGATCAAAGGCAACAGAATAGACAGGCCCGCTATGTCCAATGAGTTTACGAGTTGTAGAACCTTTTTTCTCTTTGGCTTTCCTCAAAGATGCAGCTAGTAAGGAGTAAGAATGCGAGATGACGCGCCCAGAAAACCCGACTGACGATCTTTAATGGCACTGGACTGGAAATCGCTGCGCATTCCCGTAACTTTTCACCCTTGAGACTCCAGAGTTTGATGTAGCTTTCAGCGAATCCCGCCGCCATCAAAGAGGTATCTTGAGAGAAGGTCATACATGGTGCTCTACTAAGTGGTAAGTAAAACACGAGTGTGGACAAGTACGAGGCTTACCCTTCAGGAACATTGTGTAGCGTGTAAGCACAGACACTCGGTAGAGCTCGCGCGCGCAATGTATTTGCTTGTGGTGAGCCAAGGTCGACGTTCGCAAGAACTGAAGGGTCCAGCCGTATGCGCTTGCGGGCGTCCTTAACAGAGGAAACCTCACGCTCTACATCGGCCGTCTTAAAAGTGGCTGGATGTGGAGGAAGGTCGCTTTCAGCTGGAGTTATAACACCCGGTGGAACTTGGGGTCTTGTGAACTGCACGTCAAACTGTTGGGCTGCAGGATCCCTGTCAAGCATAGCGTGCTCGCGCAAGGTTCGTTCAGCCTCTGCTCGAAGCTCCTCCGACAGTGGGCGGGTCCTAACTTCAAATCACCTTTCGATGAGTTGAAAACGTGGGGGTCAATCATCTTTTTCGTAGCACCGTTGGTCTGAGGTATAAGGGAGGAGAGTAAACCAGTGGACTCTTCCCAGGTATTTGGAGCGACTGATGTGGGATTGGAAGAAGTAACTGTATATTGTGTGAATATTGCATTCGGAGGTTGTACGGTCGAATTTACCATCGAAGCGAAGGTGGTTGTTGACCACTCGCATCACAGCTGCGCGTCCTCGTTTACCTTTTTCGCCTTGGAAGCCTTCTCCAGCGCCCGTTGCTTCTCCTCCCACACCTTCTGTTAACCAGCCAATCAACAGTCCAAATCCAGAGCGACTCATCCGAATGATGTACTTTTCGTCACGAAAGCGTTGCGCGTGTTCGTCATTTTGAACGTGTGCGGGTAGTAGAAGTGTCGATAGATGATGTAAGACAGCGAAGTGGGACGTGGAGAGTGATGATGAGAACGTGTTATAGAACACAATGGCTAATGCATTTCGGTTAGTCAGTCATTGCAGTATTTCCAAAACACATATACCGGCATCTTTGAATCCACGCTGGATGAGATCAAGATAGAAATGGCAGAAAATTGGGAATAAGATGGGTCGGAATTCGGGCTGCAGGAGACATGAGTTGGCTCATTCTTCGCCAATTCAGCACGTACGCGATACATGTCCAACGAGCCTTCCACCCATGACTCTAACTCCTTGAATCCCTCATGCCTGTCGGATGGATCTGTTGATAGGATATCGTCTAGCCCAGACCCTAAATTCAACAGCAAGTTCTGCAAGTTCGCCGGACTCGTCATTGTCGTGAGTTCATTGAGAAGGTTGGCGGATTCCTTAAGTCGTGGTTCCAGAGCTTTACGAAGAGCCTCTGTGTCCACCACTGATTTCTTTCCTTTCTCATCCCGCAGACTAGTGTCAAAAGCGTCGGCGACGTCGTGGTATCCTCTTGCGCGAAGATACTCGATTATTGAGGTGTCTAGTTCGGCTTTAGACATGTTTTCCGCGGGCTGCTTTTCCGCAGAAGGTGTCGAAGGAGATCCAGACGCTGGGGGCGTATTTACAGACGACATAGTGTCGACGATGGCGAACGCTGAGAACAAGCGCTGATTCAGGGTCGGTGCTATCATGTGACTGACCACGCCTAAGAGGCGCGTGTTGGAATTGCTTCCTGACCTTGCACTCTCAACAACATACAATGTCTGCAAAGCAAGCCAATCGCCAGGCCATCACCCTCAAGGGCTCTACCACCCTGGTCACTGAATTCTTCAGATACGCCGTCAACACGTGCGCTCTTCACATTGCTTGTACTCAACACCACTGATACTGCCAAAGGATCCTGTTCCAACGCGAAGTGTATCCATCTGATGATTTCCACATGGTCAAAAAGTACGGACAAACTGTCCTTGTTACTCAGAATCTTGCACTTGAAAACTACTTGAAAAGGTACGCGTCTTTCATTCATCCCCTTGGTTATGAGCATTTACCATCATGTATCCAGAATCCTGGACCAAGTCGAAAGTAGGCGGGCGAGACTTGCGGTCTAGAATGTCGACTAAATCGTCCCTCCAGAATGGCTTCTCACTGGCTCTGTCACCCAGCTCGTCCTCGCTATTATCTCAAAGGACACACGAACCCCGCTTGAGCGATGGGTGTTTGATATCAAGCTTCTTCCCCCTCAGGATGAGTCCAAGTATGTCCGTCGGGAATCTGCTACACTCTGGCTAATCCCCATCACGCCAGGCCCAGCACGGCGAAACCAGAAGCTGAGATACAGTCGGAAATCCGCGCCATCTTGAAGCAGATCATTTCGATGGTGACCTATCTCCCTGTGATACACGAGCCAACAGTGTTTAACATCTTGGCATACACAAACGACTCTGCCGAAGTCCCTGCGGGAGAATGGAATGACGCGGATCCTTTGTCTATCGAGGCGAGCAAAAGCCAACAAGTGAAAATGCGCAATTTCAGCACAGATGTGCATAGGATTGAGGCCATGGTCGCATACCGATACGAAGAGTAGTGATTTCGCTCTTGATTACATGTAGAATTGCCAGGAATGGATTGTTAGATACATCTGGCCACAGTCATTAATGATAGGGCAAGCACCTCGTAGAGTGTAATCCCCCGTGTTGCACATCCGTCTATATCTTCAACAGTAACCGAATCCACGGCACTGGGCTGGCGCCGCACCGATTGGCAGTTCATCAATGCATCTGTCTGATGCGGGATGCCCGAAAGGGTCCTCCGAGAAAGTCACGCCGATAAAATCACGGCAATTGCCTTGGCAGCCACCTTGTTCTCACCTTTTATTGCTGTTCCCTTTCTTCCTCGAACCGTGTCTGGCTACGCTCCTTTCTTCCTCAATCAAGACCTCTTCGTCTTTCCTTCATCTTCATCGCCGTCTGGCTGGGACCGGACCCGTTCTTTCTTTTTGCAGGCTATCTTTCATCGTCATGGGTGAATCCTGGTTTCATCGCGAGTTCCTCAGCGCAAAGCGCCTGGCATTCAACGTCTTTTTCTACGGCACACATCTCTTCCTCTTTGGCTATGGCTGGCACAGCCAGGTGCGTCAGCTTGCTCTCGACCTGTGAGCCCTCCTAACCCCCCCACAGGCTATCAACCCGAAGCTAGCCCCGCTCAACAAATTGACCTACTCCGTCTGGGTTTCTCGTGGCGCTGGGCTTGTACTTGCTACGACGGTGGCCTCATCCTCCTCCCAATGCTGCGCAACGTCATCCGAGTTATCCGTCCGAAACTCACCTGGCTTTTCCCGGCCGATGAGAATATCTGGTTCCATCGTCAAGTCGCATATTCAATGGCTTTCTGGTCAGCCGTGCACACAACGGCGCACTATGTCAACTTCATCAACGTCGAGCGCACCCGTCAGTCCCTATTTTATATATAGTGTTGGTTGCGGTCTGATCGTTGCCTCAGAGGTCCGAAAGGAGACTGCCCTAGATATCCACTACAAGCAGCCTGGAGGAATCACTGGCCATTTCATGCTCCTCATCATGGTTCTCATGTACGCGACCGCCCACAGGAAGATTCGCAACCAGTGCTTTGAGGCATTTTGGTACACACATCACTTGGCCTTCTTTTTCATGCTTGGTCTGTTCACTCACGCCACCGGATGTTTCGTACGTGATACCGTTGAACCCGCCTACATCTCCACGTTCCCATTCTACACGACTGAGCATTGTTTGGGTTACTTGAGTTGGAGATTCATCATATGGCCCGCTATTATCTACTTCGGGAGCGTGTGTATCGTGAATACCGTGCCCGACGAGCCACTCGCTTGTCGAAAGTGCTCGTTCATCCCAGTGGTATGCAAATTTGTCCTTTGTGTGTGTAATCTTCTAACTGATCATCATTCAAGGTGCTATGGAGTTGAGGATTATCAAGCCCAGCTTCAAATACACCGCTGGTCAGTGGTTGTTTATCCAGGTCCCGAGATATCGCGTTTCCAGTGGCACCCCGTAAGTCCAAGTTTCGGACCAGTATCTCCCATCGTTAATGCTTGATGTGATCAGTTCACAATCACTTCTGCGCCGGAGGATCCTTACGTTTCTATCCATATCCGTCAAGTCGGTGACTGGACGAAAGGCCTCGGTGATCGTCTAGGTGTTGGTCCGTCTGTTGTTGCTGCTATGACATCGGCAGCAATGAAGGGTTCGGAGAAGGACGAGAAATTTGGGCAGGCAACACGTGGTGATTATGTTGAACTTGACGGATCAAGCTCTCTTCCAGCGGTCAGGCTTGATGGTCCCTACGGTGCTCCTGCTGAAGATGTCTTTGGAGCTGAAGTCGCGGTTTTGATTGGAGCTGGTATTGGTACGATGTTTTGCGCCATTCATCGTTAGTTTGCCTGATTTTGCTTCAGGTGTCACTCCCTTTGCCTCCATTCTCAAGCACATATGGTACCGCCAACGCAAAGGCAACTTGGGCACACTTCGCCGAGTTGAGTTCTTTTGGGTGTGCCGTGATGCTCCTTCGTTTGGTTGGTTCCAAAGTCTATTGCAAGAGGTCGAGGCTGCTCAAGCCGATCGTTAGTTTTTCATCGAGTGTGCTGTCGAAATTTACTGACGTCTCTTCGTAGCGAACTTCCTCCGCATCAACATTTATTTGACGCAGAAGATTGGTGAAGACATGTTGTGGAATATCGCCGTTAACGATGCTGGTGCAGCGTATGATCCCTTAACGCTTTTGAGGACTCGTACCATGTTCGGTCGCCCCGACTGGATGACTATCTTCGGGCAGATGAAGCAGGCTATTGAGACGGGACAGTACATCCCCGGTTCCAAGTCTCAACTGAAGACCAAAGTTGCGGTAGGAGCTCTGTGCATGTTCGATGGCTTGTGTCTAATGACTGGTCTAGACATACTTTTGCGGGCCTGGCGCTCTTGCATCAGCAATCAAGGAGGCTACTACTCAACACAGCAGTTCGGCTGTTAACTTCACTTTTGCGAAGGTATGTTTATATTTACGCGAACTTGTATCTGAGCTCAAACCGCACCACTGCAGGAACATTTCTAATGTTACTGCTCGCCTGCTCTTTGACGATTCAATCTCTCCTGCTGTATGTTATCTACATTTTGTTGTGCGGCATCACTCTTGTAAGACATTATCCATCCAATGTCATCAATTCAAGCAAGGGCTATATGGCTATCATACAATAATAGAATGAGTAAAATATAGAACGGCAATGGTCCAAAATTAATGTATGATAACTTCCTCTATCCGGCCTCCCCACAGCCGCGTCCCGCGTCTGGAAAGATTTCGATGCATTTGCTCTTGAGCAACCATTCTGATGGATCTTCGTGCGTGTCGACTCTTGAAAGGAGAAACACTATCAGAAGACGTCTTAACGACCGGTTTATCGATATCATGTTCAGGGAAAAACTCCTCGAGATGTTCGTATACGTCGCGGAGGTCTGGACGATGCCATGGAGAGTCTGCGTCAGGCGGCCTCTGCCAACCTGTCCCAACTCGCTCTCTGTTTGCTGAGTAGACCATGTCGCTTCGTTTGCGGAGGGGGGTGGATGCGTGATAGTTTGATGGGAGGAGAGTAGACGAGGCAGGAGGAGGAGGATTGGGTGGCAGTAGCGGAGGACTCTCATAGCCTATCCGACCGCGTCGCGTGTCCTCGGGATCCGATTCGATGTCGGGATTGACGACGTAAAAGTTTCTCCTCCGTTGTGAGCCCGTGGCGCGCGAGGAGGACGCCGATGTCATTGTCGCAGCCCAGTTGAAAACGCCTTCAGTGCGGTATGTCATGTTGGTGTCCGCTGAAGTGGGGCTGCCTGGGGGTGTGATGAAGACTATGGGAGGACCGGGGAGGAGGGTCGCTTGTTGGGAGAGGCAATCGACGGATTCGATCTTGTGCAGGACGGGCCGCTGCCCACCACGGTCTACCGGGGGAGGAACTGAGATGGAGGGTCTCCGGATACTCCGCTGCACGCTGCGACGTCGTCCGTTTGCGGTAGGGGGCACACCAGGCAGTGCTTTCTCTGTGTTTCTTGGCGGAGATCCATGGCTCACCTGAGACGCCGACGTCGCTTGGATCTCACTCTGCGTAAAAGTCCAGTTGTCGTCTGGGAGAAGGTAGCGATGTTGTAACAGTTCCGAGGCAGAAAGACGTTCTGAAGGGTTCCTAGAAAGAAAGATGTTCTAGTTGGTGAAACGAAATGAAGCTGAAGAGCTGTACTGACTTGGAAAAACAGCAATCTCTAAAGTCAGACGCGTCCGTGGATAGTCGCACATGCGCAGGGACAGGCGGAGGCGTCTTGTGTTGATAGAGCTTTCGTGGAGATCAGTCAGACACGTCGCGATTTCTATAAAGCTGATGTACCTTCAGCATCACTGCTACAACCTCCTCCCCAAACCAGGGCCTCACACCCGACCACATCTCAATCGCCATGCACCCTATACTCCAAATGTCGACCTTGGAATCATACCCGCTCTTCTGTGGATCAACAACTTCTGGCGCCATCCAATATATGGTACCCCTCATGCCGGTATGAGCCCGTGCATCCAGCTCATCCGCTCGTTTCGAGACACCAAAATCGGATATCTTGCATATACCATTCTGTTCAACCAGAATATTCGCAGATTTGAGGTCCTAAGGATAGAATGGATTAGGTTTGACAGCTGGGGTGGAGGTGGGACTCACCCTATGTATAATGCCCCGGCAGTGAAGGTATTCGAGTCCTTGTAGCATTTGGCTGGTGAATGACTTGGTGAGGCCTTCACTGAATGGACCATGTTGTCGAAGACAACTCTCGATCGTGCCACCAGGAACGTACTCAAGAAATCTACGATGAATCAATACGCGTCTCTAGTGGATGATAAGCACTCACATGCTAAGGGAATCCGTATTCTCCTCGTACCCAAGGAAGCGTACAATATGAGGATGGTCCAGAGTGTGTAGCATCGCTCCTTCGAGCGCAAGAGCTGCCGCGACCTCTCGCTGCTGCTTTGTCGCCTCTGTCGCCTTGTGCGGTAATTCCACCTGTTTAACAGCCATGACGTCTCCAGTCGTTGCATTAAGCGCCAGATACACGCGTCCGTAACTGCCCTTGCCGATAAGCTCGCCCCGTATCCATTGGAAAGTAGCTGGCGCAAGTGAGCGTTCCTCAACGTCAAAATAGCAGGCAGCTCCTACGTTTCGCAGAGGTTTTGAAGGACATGCGACTCCTCCTCATTCCGTTCGTCATGGAGTCTCTAAATCTTTCGGCCTTGACGATGACTGTCATTCAATGACCGGTGCGTACAACCGCAGCGCAGGGACGGACCGTTTGGCTCGAGCTGCGGCTCAAGAGGGATGTGAAGGTAGATTGTGATAGAGGCCTCGACGGCGCATTCCTGGTCATGGTGGACGGGACTCAACTGAAACACGGCCGCCTAGTTGACGATCGTTGTAATATGCCTTGAGCTCAACCATCACAAAACTGACACGCTGATGATCAGATCGTCTCAATGCCCGACGCTGGCGTTCCGAAGATCCCAATGCATGAGGTTGCTATTGAACCGACGTTGGAAGTGCAGTTGGCCAAATTGATCGTCAACTCATCTCAAATGGTCAAGAGGTCTAATACCATCGTCTTGAACATATTTAGGGATGCTTTGAGAGGACATCTTGAAGGAGCGTTCAATGCAAGGTGCAAAAAGTCGCGTTGAAAATATGATTGTTATGAGGATGTCGTGCTTTCCTGGTTCAACGTGTTGCTTTCAGACATAGTAGTAGAGTCATGTATGCAGCTGGCGGGTAGAGACAGTGATCTTCTGATTCTATTAAAGGGGGAAAATATGCATACATCGCAGTCATAATGATGCTGGTAGCAAACAGGCGCCTACAACACAACATGAGATGTATGTCGTGTTGACCGATTTACAAGCTAGACCATGGTATGACCGCCTACATCGTTTCAGGCTCTTGGAAAGAACTGGAGTTGAGGATGAACGAGACGAAAGCGATATGATGGAAGACGATGGACAAGTCAAGATATGTCGAGCAAACGCGCGCAAACAAGTTGTTCTAACCGCCACTACACGCGAAATGGCGTCTGCATTTGCGAGCTCCTCTACGTCTCCCCTTCCCGCCAATGTGCCCGGTACGCCTACTCGTTACTTGACAAGCAAATACTTACGTTTGACAGACCTTACTGTCTTGCAAAACGCAAGTCGAGTCTTACACGAACAGTTCGCGTCAGATGCCCAAATTATTCCAGACCTCGGGGAGACCTTGAACACTCGTCAGTTTCTTTCGGAGCCATACAGTCGGATTGCTGAATGTCTGGTACAGAAGCGGGACCGGCGTCATCCTCCTACAGCGTCTTCGCCGACGATTTCAGAGTTCCCTTCCAGAAGAGAAAGCTCATTGGAATACCTGATGCCCTCTTCAAACACTATCAAAGTAAGTCAAAGCTTGCAAAATGGTCGCTTCTTAACGTGTACTGCAGGTGTCAAAGCGAATTCGCATATGGGGATCATACCAGAAATTGAACGCGTCTGGATTTCAATTGAGCACAAGTTGCTTCTATGGGACTATACGGAAGGGTGCGTTTTGCGATCAGCTCCAGCGTATTCCGAGTCTTATAACTATCCAAGTCAAGAGATAAGTTCGTTCGAGGACCAACCATACGTGATCAACCATGTCGCCATCGTCAAACCTAAAAAAGCCCTCTTCATCGAAGAAATCTCATACCTACTCGTTATATGCACGCCGGTGGCGGTGACTCTCATTGGTGTTGCACAGACGCCAGTGCCCGGCACTCGTAGGAAAACTTTAACCTTATACGCCACCGATCTCACGGTGAATACGGAAGTCGAGATGGCGTCGGTTATTGGTACTCCTGATGGACGAATATTCATGTCGGGATCGCACGACGGGAACCTTTACGAGCTGCACTACCAAAGCACCGAATCCTGGTTCGGCAAACGCGTGCAACTGATCAACCACTCGGTCGGCGGTATGTCGAGTCTTATTCCTAGATTTGCCTCTTCAAACGTGGATGGTGCGCTTCTCAACTTCTGCCTTGAACTTGACAATAATCCCTTCATCCAGATCGCATTGTCCTCCTCGTCGCCGATAATTGTAGGCATTGTTTCTATACCTTGACCGAAAAAAACACAATCTCCGTGTACAAGCCGGGCACAGACAAGGTCATACAGCATGTGCAGACACTCTCCAACATCTACAAGTCAGTGCAAGACAAAGCACCGGGATCACCAGCTTTGACGCCACAAAAATTCCAAATATTTTCCATTCACCCGATCGATCCAGCAGAGTCGCGCTCTGGAGTACAAATGGTAGCTGTTACGACAACCGGTGTACGACTTTACTTCGCCCCCTCCATGTCGTATGGGTACTCTTATGGTTCAATGGCACCAGCAGCCGGAAATATCCGACCGCTTGCTTTGCTTCATGTCCGTCTGCCGCCAACCAACCTCCTCCATCCCGATGAACAAGAGATGGCCTTCCGTCCTCCGACGGCATTCGGCGCTGCTCCCGCTCCACCACCTCAAGCCACCCGTCCGTACGTATTCAATGAATTGGACAACAGCTCATACGTCGATGGGCTTATGATTGCAGCCCAGCCGGGAGATGGTCAAGATAATGATCACATTCTCTGCGTTTCGCCAGACTTAGCTCGCATTGGCAATCTGGAGCACGTCGCGCAAGCGCCTCCGCCGCCGCGGTACATGGCTGGTACAACGGGAAAGCCTCCTTTAACGGAGTACGCCACCATTCTATCTATACCTGGCCGGACGTGGGGTATGGCAGTTGTACCGACGAACATCACTGCCCCCGACCCAAACCTTCCTGCGACACCTGTAACAAACGAATTGGCTACTCAATTCAGCGAGTACCCTAGGCAGTTTATGATTCTCACCAATGCTGGTTTACATTTTTTGGTTAAACGGCGTGCGTTGGATTACGTGAAAGCCGTTCTTGAGGAGTGGTATGCCGATGGTAACCTGCAGCCTATGGTTGAGATGCGTGACAGGTATGGTTTTCAGTGTTCTCCGCCACGAACAGCTTGTTGATACTTCATGTTAGCTTTGGTCGAACACAGACCTGTGCGATATTGTTGGGTCTTGCTAGCGGCAATTCTTTTCTACCTCCTGCTGAGGATGCACAATCCTCTTCACATGGTGTCATATCACCGGATTTGGCCAATCTCGCGAAACAGGCATTTTATGATCTCGGAGAGCGACCTCGGTGGACAGAAAGAAGTAGTAACGTATACTCTAAGAGTAAGTCCTTTGGCATGCCCTACTAATATGTTATAAACTGATACCGACAGCTGATACACCGGGACAAGCGGAATATAGTGGTCGTAGGGATGGTCTTGCTTTATATTTTGCTCGTCTGGTTAGGCCTATCTGGAAAGTCAAGATCACGACTCCGATGTATGTTTTTCAACATCTACAAGGCTCTTTAGTTGAACTCGGCTATCTTAGTGCGCCTGGTATCTATCTGCCCACAGTACCAGAGAAAATAGTCATGGCGGTTCAGAAGAACTTGACGTCACTCAAGGACTTTCTCGATAGGAACCCTCACATATTCCACTTGTCTCCGAGTGACTCGGCTGCTCGAGCACCATCATTAGAGCAAGAGGCTTGGAAGGTGTGTCCAGTGGTAGTTATGACCGGGCTGCCTTTGACTGTGGAGCACGACAGGCCGAACAAACCTCAGTGACTGAACTATTGAGTCTTTTGACAAGAACGATAGAGGCACTCTCATTTGTCCTCTTATTAACGGATTACAACATTAGTGACTTGGTTATCAAGTAAGTACATAATATGGACACTTCACTTGTCCAGTTGATTAACCCTCTTGTCAGGTGTCCGCCGGATATCCAGAAGATGTTCACGCCACAGACGTTCGAGGACCTCATTACTTCACAAAACGGCATGACGGTGTCAAGAGCGCTTGTCAATGTCGTGATTGATCAACAGATTGGTCAACAACTCAGTGTGTGTGCTGTTCTTCAGCGGATCATGAGACAAAGACTCATCCTCTCCAGGTTGATACTATTAGTGAGGTCCTACAGCAGCGATGCGGATCTTTCTGCAGTTCCGACGATGTCATGCTTTACAAGGTAATGCGACCACTCGGACAGTGTATTTCTGGTCTCACATTAATTAGGCGAAAGAAAACATCAGAAAGGCAGTCGAGACTCGAAATACGCAGGAGCGCGAGATATGGCTGTCGGATTCGCTGAGGTATGTATTGTATCTTCTCAAAGAAGGGTCGCTATCTTATTCCTTTCAGACTTTATATTAAAGGAGCACGAATTCTAGATCTTGAAAAGCTCCGGGAGATTTGCGGGGACTTTCAACAACTGACGTTCGCTCGGGGTGTGTGAGATCCCGTCCCATTATGGAGAAACCGCTTAATCGTCTACAGGTGCCGTCGAGCTTCCACTGGCATGTGCGAATGTTTTTGATCCTGACAATGTTGGATTGTCGTACTGGGCTAACGGTGCTCCGCCTAACGACCCTCGAAAAGAGTTCTATGATCGGCGAATTCATTGTTATGAGCTCGTTCTGGACTCATTACGGGTTTTCGAGGAGAATTCGACCGCCAACAACAATGCCATGTCATCTGATGATCCAGACGTTGTCAGAACCCATGCTTACGAGTATGCCCTCGCGAGTCCAGACGAGACGTTCCATTCGACATTGTACGATTGGTTGATTGAACGTGGGATGGCTGACGACCTGCTAGAGGTGGGCTTTGAATGATTGCTTCTGACTGAGACTGACGTACTCGTAGATCCGTCCAATCCACCTCGAGTCTCACCTCCGAAGAGAACCTGCCACAGTCAAAAAGTATCAGCTACTGTGGCAGTTCTACGTGAAGGATGGGCAGCCTTTACGCGCCGCCGAAGTGCTGAGCGTGATGGCGCAGTCTACAGAGTGCGGTCTTTTCGCTGTTCATGCCTTGTTATGTCTCATGCTCGGTTTAGTTTCAATCTGCGCTTGAACGACAGGCTGGAATGCCTGACGTTGGCAGTTGGTAACGCCAAGTCACATCCCGTGTCCTCGACTGGCCGGATAGAGACTGCGATCGAGTTTCTATCTGAACTTGAGGAAAAGTTGGATGTGGCCAAAGTTCAGCTTGATGTGTTCAACCTCCTTCGCCCTCACATGCAGGACGATCCTACTGTAGGGCAGAAGATTGCGCTCTTGGACACACGGCTCTTCGACATTTCGGAGATCTTTTTCCAGTATGGTCTTCCGTTTGATTACCCGGATATCAAGTTGCTCTGCTTATACACCTCTGAGCATCGCGACGAGAATCTGGTTCGCTCAATCTGGAAGCAGATATTCGACGATAGTATGTCTCTTGAACTCGAGTATCCGGTCAAATCGCTCACCGTGCTTTGTAGTCACTGCCTCCTCAGAAAACCCGGCTGATGACATTCGTAGCAAGGTTGTGGACCTTGGGAGTCGCTTCTTTCCTTCAGAAAGCGCCTTCCCTCTTCGTAAGTCGCTTTACACTGCAGAGCCCCGCTTCCGTACTTACTCCCATTGATAGGTCTGGTCACTGATTTGCTTGTTCGCTTTTCCCTGGAACGCAGTCCAGGAGCTGGCTGGGTCCCTCAATTATTAGCGGAGTGTCGTATTCCCTACGTCGAGATCTGGGACATCCTGAATGATATGTACGAGTCGCACGTAAGTCCTCTTGTTAGCGGCTTCTGCAAGCTGTTCATTTCAGATAGATACCACCGTTTAACGCACAAGCGAACGTTCAGGCGATATCTTCGGATATTGCTGTCTTGCTGCTAGGCTGGCTAGAAGCAGCTCGACGACCAAACTCGACCGTGGGTAGGTCAGAAGTACCCGTTGGGCGGATGGATAGCGCTGTGGACAAGTATCTTAGAGAACTGGATCCTTCAAGGACAGAGACGAAACAGGCGTACGAAGATGTTAAGCGCTGTTAGGAGACATTGGTAGTTGCAATATTTTGGTTGTGAATCTGTCATGGATATGTAGAATTTAGTATATGTACCCTTGCGAACCATAATCCATTAAACCAATGCATTTCGAAATATGTAGATATACAACACTTGAATCTGAGTCCTGATGAGGATCTCAATTAACTTCCAAAATCGCGTCCTCTGCGCGCAAAAGCAGTCTTTTAGTAACGTTCTGAGTCGTTTGGTATACTTTGTAGAGCGCTCTACATACGAATATGAGCCACAACTCCAATGAGAGCTGTTGTCAATTACTCACCGTGCAGCACCAACTGCCAGGAGCATCACAATGATCAAGGCTGTGATGTCCCGAGAGTTGCTGTTCCGTCGTCTATTGCCTCGATATCTTGCGAGCCAGTGAACCGGACCAATGAAAGGAAGGGAAATGAGCATATGGATTATCGAGCCCGCCCCGATAAGAGGCAAACCCAACATGAAGCGCAGAAATATGCTCTTCAAGAAACCAGGAGGAGCTGGCTCGGGGAATTCGTCGTCAGTGCCGGGTACGAAACTCGAAAAGTCGACATCAAGGATAGCCTCATCCTGGATTATTCGAATGGCGGCGCGGACCAGATCGTGGGCTACTTCGAAGGGAGAAACATAGAACAGAGACGAGGAGTAATAGACATTCGGTTCCTGTTTGACGCGTACTTCGTATTGGGGTCTACGGGGTGATTGATGGAATGATGCTTACCTGGAACAGAGACATGAGATATGTGGTTACAAAGGACGAGGTATATGTCAGAAGAACAAACAGAATGGTGGAATGGCGCCAATAATGACTATCAAAGTCTTCAGTCGCACGGCGCGCCAGAATACGGAGATGACCAACCAGGATTTGTAGCGAGGCCGACTGCACGAGTTCTGGCGAACCGATAGCGAAAATGGCACTGGGGACACGAGAAGAATGCGCTCTGCGATGGGGCGGATTTCCTCCAGCGCTCGAGGCACTTTACGTGGACGTACTAGATAGATCATGAGCCTCGTGTTGGACGACGAGAGGCTCGAATACACACGCTAATGGATCCGCGGCATAGACACGGCTTAATGAGCCGCCCGAGTTCCTGTACAGCATCCAAGCCATCCAGGCATATCCTGCACTGTTTCTCCTCGACGCTAGGTCCGTCGTTGGTAGCCTCTGCGGCTCCTGGCTGTTCTCCCTCGTCCGGCATGATGGCGGTTTAATGACACGCTGCTTAAACGGCGTTCTGACTAATGGCCGGGGGTGCATGACATTGACTTTGTAACGTCCGGGCCGCTTGCCGACTGCCGCTTTTCAACGCGTCCCTCGATGAACACTCGTTGAGCAAGACGGTCGCCACGGCTGGACGCTTTTGTTTGCGTGCTATGACGGAAAATGCCTCCCAGGGCGGCCACATAAGATTGGTTGGGGCGTTCGCCGGCATAGGGAGTGGTAAGCACCCAATCTAACCATTCTGCTGCTTTTCCCAAAGTTATGTATAGGGTTGACAAAGGTCAGTATGTGTAGTTTCACAAGGACGCTCATACTCAACTACAGCGCTTAGGTTGTTGTGGGACACGGGTTGGTTTTGTTAGTCCAGTTATCACGTTCCATCGGTCCCCAACTGAGCTCGCTTCAGTTTTCACGGTGCTTCGATCTGACATCTATATTTGTGAACCACAGCTTTGACACGGTCAAGACTAGAGTTCAATGTGCGCCGTCCGGAGTCTACCAAGGAGCCTTCGATGTCTTTCGGAAAACGATTAGAAACGAGGCTAGTTCTACTGGCTATGATTAAACTCCGTTTCCCGACTCTAAAGCTCCGTCAATTCTTCCTTCTAGGGTTTCTTGGCCCTGTATAAAGGCGCTACGCCGCCTGCTGTAGGCCAGGCCGCAATTGACTCCTTGTTACTGGGATCCTTACACAATTATCGGCTATTCCTCTTTCGTTTGGGCATGACGGAGAACAACCCGGCCACACAAGAACAGCGCCTCTCGATCTTCGCCCACGGAGTCGCGGGTCTCTTTGCAGGGCTGACCAGGTAGGCACTATTGCCACGTTTCTCAGGTCCGTGCGTTCCCTAACTACGGTGCACGGCTGTAGCACAATCCTTGCAACCCCAATGGAGCTATTGAAAGGTTTTGTTCATGCCTCGAATTTATGATGTCGTCGCCTACTGTTTACCTAGTAAAACTGCAGCTTCAAATGCAAAGGTCTGTCTCAGAGCGTCAGTTCAAGGGACCGATCGACTGTGCTCGCAAAATCATTCAGCTCCAAGGGTATGGGGGTCTGTGGTCTGGCTTTACGGGCAGTCTAGCGTGCCGAAGCAGTTTTTTCTGGCTCTTCTATCGTTTGAGGTAAGCGCTGGGCAGTGACCGAGCTCGCCCGCTTACGCCCCACTCGGTGATACGTAGACATTCATGCGAGGCTTTTCGAGACTTCAAGGGACTCCATATGAGGTGACACAGCTGTGGCAACGATTTAAATATACACCAAACGCTTACTGGATCGCAGATAAGCACAGGCGCGGCCAACTTTCTGGCTGGCGGCTTCAGTTCTTTTTCGTTCTGGATCATGGCGATACCCGCTGACAATGTAAAAAAGTCGGTCGTTCTTTGAGTCTTTGGACCGCGGGATACTCATGCATGACATAGTCGGATGATGGCATACCCTTATCCCGCAAACTTCCCAAAGTCAGCTGCTGAACCGTTTACGAGACCGTCATTTTTGGCTGTCGCGAGGCAAATACATGCACAGGAAGGTTACCGTGGTTTCATCCGGGGACTTGGCCCTTGTCTCCTTCGGTCTTTCCCAGTGAATGCTTCAGCTTTCTTTGTCTACGAAGGTCTACTTCGTGTTCTTGGGGCCGAAAAGGTACTAGTGCATAATCGTTTCTTGTCACAGTATATTTCTCATGATACACTTTAGACCAGGAACTAACCCCGATTCGTGTAATTGACTTATCCCACTTATTCACCTATTTTAGAGTCATGCTACTGTCGTACACCACTACACCACTCATTGTAAAGTTCATAGCATCTAGATTTGCAAATTGTCATCACTAATCGCAACCGCTCCCACGGAAGCTTTAGAAGGTTCAAGTCTAAATTACCCTGTTCGACAACGTTAAAATTTCCTCCATCGGGATAGATATGTCTGACTCCGGTTGAGGTTATTATCATTATAAGTATTGCTATGGTACTAAATAAGGGGACTAGGGACAAGCAGGGTCTAATGTATATACTATACTGGCGATCGGAGGGTTAAAAAAGCGAGAAAAAAAATCAAGATATGGGCGCCTGATGACACTCTAGAGATAGCAACGCGAAAACGTGCTTGGGGGAAGCGCGCAGGGCCAGTTACCCTTGGAGATGACATCTTCCCAGCCTTGGGCGTGGGTTCGATAGAGGTCCATGGCGGCACGCGCGTTCTCGAGCTGTGAAAGGCAAAATCGCGTCAAGACGCGTCGGAAGCAGAATGGTGACGCGACGTACGGGGTTGAGTAAACCTTCTTGGCACCTCCGACGCATCAACTGCCAGGACAGTGTTTGAAGCCCAACGATATGATTTGGCGACCGTAACGTGTTTCTGAAGGGCTGGGGGTGAAATTTTTGGTGAGGAGCCTGGGCTAAAAACATATCGGCGGAAAGCGTACCTGGTATAGCGCGACATCTCGGGTATCCACCGCTGGGTGCGGGATGCCCAGAACTGTTGTAGAGAAAACGATCGGCTCGACTGGACTAGTGCATTGTTCAAACACGTACCTGATAGGTCATTCCAGATGCTATGTCCAACTAACACATGGCCCTTGATGATGCTGGCCACATATTGCTGAACGGCGTTGAACGTCATCGCGTTTTCTATTGCGAAATGATGTGAGATCGACGGAGCGAAAAAAGTGGAGCGGGGCCTATTCACTGGATGATAAGTGGGCGGCCTCGATGCCGGTCGTGGAGGTACGGTATTCCGTAACCTAGGATATTAGGTGAGCCCAGGGAAAAAGATATTGTCGCGGGCAGAGTGGGCAACGTACGCGCATCGTGGGTTGTACGTATGTGTCGAGAATAACCTGGCCTTGGTAGTCGACGATGGCCTAGAGACGCGTTATAAGACGGAAATAACAAGCGGCGAACATGGCTTACGATGCGACTGCAAAGAATGGTTAGCAGTGAGCAGAAACGATGAAGGACAATAACGTACGCCAACATAGACGTGGTCCCACCAGGACCAACACCGACGTTCACACACGAAATTCCGAAGATTTGTTTGGACATAAGGACGCGACGGAGAAGAAGGGCGTGAAGTGTGAGGCCTTGAGGAGGTGGTTTGTGAAGAGTATTAGCGGTAGCCTGACCGAGAGAGGGAAAGTAAGTGGAAACACTGCAGATTTCCCCGCAGTTTTTATGTGCTTCGCCTGGCCGAAAACGTGGCGGAGATCTACGTGACACATGCACTAATCGGTAGTCGGTCGATCATTTCAAGAGGACATTGCGCCCTGGCCGCAAAGCGCGCGCGAAGCAAATTGGGAAATGGGCGAATTCATCTCAGATCTGCGGCTCGAGTTGAGATCCCTGATTGAGTGGGGGCCCCGGCGACGGACGCCGTCGACCTAAGGCAGTTCCGTGAGCTAACATGTTCGGTGGCCCACTGACATTTAGAGAGCGCCTGTGCCATAAACAAAACGAATTCGCCCCAGGTCCAGCGTCTATCGGGCTCGCGAAATCACGAAAGGAACGGGTTCGGAAGAATGTACGCAACTGCTGTACATACCACCGTCTTCGCACAGACGTGACGGACTTCGATTACTGTCTTGTCAACATCGAAAGCAACATAAATGGTCAGCTCGGCTGGGGGTCCCCGCCGGCCACCTTGGATGTCGATCAGGCGATCCCCCCTACGCCCTTTCCCTCGAAGGCTTCCTTCCGAGTTATCGGCCTATACTAGCACTGTTGAATATAGCAGAATATGGGGCATACGCGTGGCACCGTCCTGAACGTTTTACTAAAGCACTGACATCTTCTGCTGCAATAATGAGTTGATCTTGGAGCCAAGAGTGACGGGAAACAATGGTGGCGTGCGTCAAAGGACGCTTATCATCCGGTGGTCTGAATCGGAAGCAGCTCAAAAAGTAGTTGAAGGTTGGAGGCAACACTTGTATCAACACACGATCGCGGAAAAAACCATCACGTGATTGTATCCGACAGAAAATCCACTCAGCACTTGAAGTACGTTTATGAACGCCGCTCGTCGAACAAGGCATTCATCTGAATCGCCGCACCAATCTGTAAAAGGAATCTATACGTTCGCCGAGCCTGAGTCAAGTTCGAATTCTTGACTTTCGCTACCGCTGAGGGATCCTGGGATTTTGAACGGTGGTCGTAATCAAACAGTGTCCTATACTCTCACGCAACACGAGTAAACTGTCGGCTCCCTTCTTTCACCACCGATAACGGCGTCAAAACCTTTTGCAACTCAGTCAAACTTGTTCTAATCCTCAAGCTCAGATCCGACCCATTCACTAGTGGAATCTCATACAATTTACACCGCCATGGCGCTTTAACGCTTTAGCTCCCGTACCCGTTAGCTGACCGTTATCTCCTTTGATAGTAGTACATGAAGCACCGAGGTAACCTATAGGTGATCGCAATCACTGAAAGCCCCATGTCTATCGCAGAAAACATGTCAGCCTCGTCACCGCGTATTTCTATTCCGTCGCATCAACTCGGTCGTGTGCGCTTCGCCCGTAAGGCAAGGCGCGTCTGTTTTCGCTGATACAACGCACGGGCGAGACGCGTCTGGGATCGCCTCCACTTGACATTCTTCGTTCCTCTACGAGGATAGAGAGATCTATCAGTCCGCGATGCGGGTGGCTTCTGAGTCGGATGTTTTGGGCCCCGCGGAAGGTATGCATTATTGGCCAAGCGTTCCGCAATCTTGAGATGCTTCATTTCCTTGACAGCCAGATCGACGACGATGCGCCGGACGTCCCTGTTTTCCACCTGAGGACCCCATCGCAATATGAACATATTGAGCGTCTGAAGAGCTATGGTCCCTGAGTTCCTACATCTCCGGAGGTGCGAAAAAAGGAGGAAGAGGGTTCTGGGGTTGGGCTCCAAGGCGGGGTGAAGAACCAAGAAGGAGAGGAGGATCCGGCGGTACTCGTAGAATTTGACCACGCCGGAGCGCACGGAGCCGTAGATCACAAATAGATGGACCACGTCCATGAAGCGTATCTTGGCCGACTCATCCAAGTGCTTAGGGAGGGCACTCAGATATGCCCTGGCAATCTTGATTGCAAGCGCGCGACGCCCGATGTGAAGCGCAGCTTTGAGAATAGCGGTGATAAGGCGCACTGAAGCACTGGACCGTATGAAGCGTGACCGCGCCTTAAATAGCGCAAGGAATTGAGTCGGGGTAATCGGAGAGACTGGCAGTGGATTATCCATGCGTCTGGGTGGACGGAAGAGCTCGATCCAGTGATCGCTACGTACAACACCGTCCTGCGCGGCACCCAGCATCTCTCGCCACGCCTGGTCCTGATACCCAGTCGCGACGAGCCAGCGTATTCGTAATGTCTTGGTGTTGGGATTCTCGTCGAGTCCATCCGCCTTCATGTCGCGGAATAACAGTTCAACCGAAGCAAAGGCGTTGTGCCGGAGAGCTAGGGATATGAGGAAATTATAACTACGCGTAGAGCGACAAGAGTGATGCATGAGGTGGTAGTAGATCATTTGGGTGAGGGCGGGGCGCGAATGCTGATTCCAAAGGAGTTGGAGGTTGTCGTAAAGGATTTTGCGGGTTGTTGCTTGAGGAAGATGAGAGGCTTCCGGAGGGTCAACGGACACGGCCATAGAAGCTACAGGAGCATCCACGTCGACTCCCTCAACACTCCACGGGCTGTCACGGTCGTCGAAAATGAAATCATGGTCGCTCAGTCGCTCCGGAGACAGGAAGGGTGCAACTCCGGATACTCGAACACCACCGTCATCCGGGCGGTCAGGAAGCACGAAACGCGTAGGAGACAGATATCCTTTGAATACCAGTGGCTTCTGTACATGGGCAGGTTGTGTCCGAGACGAAGATGGAGGAGAGAGAATCGCGCTAGTGTCATGACGTGTAAAACTGCACAAATTCCAATAAAAATGAAGCCCAGCGGAGAGAGAATCGATACATACGACTGTCTGGCTGCCCGTTTGGAAAGCCCCGTCTTGACTGGGGGATTGGTTGTAGGCCGGGCAATTGAGGAAGAGTGACGCGCCCATGCTCGTCCGGCAGCCAGCTGCAAGGCCTGCGCGAAAGGAGAAACGACAGGGCCGGTCGTTGGACAACACAACGTCTGACGACTTCTCCATGCCGCGCAGTGCATGCATGGGATCTCCAATGCTAGAATGTTGTCTCCAGCGACGCGACCAGTCTTTTTTCTGAAGCTCTTGCCTAATGCGCAACAACAGCGTCACGCTCCTGGTCAAGTTCAAAAATATTCAATGCCCGCGACCAACATTTCACCATTCGCATTGTAAATTCAGAGCTGAGCTCAAAACAACACCCATGTATGATTACTGCAATTTACGGTACAGATCTAAATTCAAAGTATTCTTGACGCCGATCCTCAAGGCCTCAGCAAAAACAAAGTTACTGCTCACTCAAGAGGCGGCGGCGTAAAAGAAAAGATCGTGATTTGATGCCTGGAACATAAATACCGTCAAGTAATGCTAATAGTGTGGACTGTGATATATGCAAGAAAAGTATGTACGAATGCGTAAAATCCGAGGAATGATGATAATCTGTACACTCACAGGCTCGGAAATGTACGTTCGATACAACGCCAGTATCTTTCTACAAATCCATTTGGTGCTGTACGGATCTACCCACCAGCCAGCCAACCTTCCTTACCCACACGTCTCTAACTGAACGCATGGCGGAAGCACACTGAGCATCCTTGCATTCGGCGAACTGATCCATGCTTCGCACCCAACCAGATGCTGTCTCACTGCCGAACATGCCTCCTTCTTGGTTGACAACCGTATCCACTTTCGCTACCCAGGCTTTCCACTCATCGAGCAGACGCGGAAGAAGCTGAGGCGCCAGCGACGATACTGCCAAAGGAGGTTGGTTCAAGAGGTGCGATGTCACTGCCTCGAGATACGCAAACGTTTCCATCGGATTTGACTTTCCGCGGTGCAGACCACGTAGTGTAGTTGACTGTTGCCCGGCACATTCGAGGACTCCACGGAGGGCATGAAGGAAAAGTAGGGAAGGTACGACACCACTGCGGATACAAATTCCGTGATGTGTGGTCGGATGCGAGACACGATATACTCGTCTCGCATACCTGCATTCGTACCATTGGACTGGGTTTCTGAAAAGCCCGATTTGCCAAAGTTATTGCTTTGACCAAACGCGCTAACTCTGGACGCAGAGCCAAAGCCAAAGCCTATAGAGGACGACGACGATGCCGGTTGCATCGAGTGCGAATATGGATATGCATCTCGTAGCTTCTTTGCAGACTCGGCAATGGCTTGAAGCGCAATTTGTATTGTCGGTCGAGGAATCAAAGGGAGGATGGCAGTTTTCAGTGATGGCTGAGTGGTGATGAGGGACGTGAGGAGTGGAAGAAGGGATTGTGTAGGGAGACTGGCTGCAAATAGGTTAGTCAGGATTGCGGCCACGCGTGAGGACACAACGAGGCCGACTCACCGAGTAATACCCCGATATCGACATCATTATCTTCTGAAGGGGCCTTGTTCTCCTTGGATGTCTCTGGGACTTTGGGAGGCTCGTGTTGTCTGAGCCTCTTTGGAGGAGCACGTTTAGGACGATCTGGGGTAGGACTACGGTCCATTGCCTCGTCCGCCTGCGACTCGTCCGGCTCATGACGGCGCTTCTGGGGCCTCGATGGCGACTGCTGGGGTCCTAAAGTGTTTATCTGGACAAAAGGAGACGCCTGGGGTACGCTCGGCTGCCACCCAGAAGAAGAAAACATGGCTGGTGACGCGGGCTGGCCGAGCCCAAACCCAAACCCGAACGGGGTCGGTGCATGGGTGACTGGCGGCCGTAGTTGAAAGTCGATGGGGTGGAGGACGTTCATGGTTGTAGTGACTGACGACGACCAAGATGCGCAATGAGCCCTTTGGCTAAAGGTCGGATCACGTGTGATAGGCGGGTTGCCAGCCCTCAAGTCGGCCTATTAAGGAATATTTTTTTCTGCTGCGTCTCCTTCGTATACGACTTTCAGGTGAGCTTCTTCCCCCATCTTTCCCCGAGCGACGACGAGACATACGAATCGCTACTGCGAAGCCTACGGGCTCATGAATGTCATTCATATACCCAAATTTCTGAGCTCTCGTCACCGTCTTCGACATCTTTCTGACATCTTTTTCAGTCATCTTGTCCTTCAGTATCCGGACATCGGTCAGCGCACATGCACATGGTGAGTCGAGCTCCTACTGTCTCGACGTGATGAACAAATAGAAGTCAAGCCCTGAACTTGTCTAAAGGACGAGCGTTGACGATCTTCCATGCTAATACTGATCACATTCTATCGTATCGCATTTTCTGACTCTTATACTGACTCTCCTCCCCAGATTACCTTCTCAATGTATGTCTATCCTCTCATCCCCCTTCCAAATGATTATCATCCATTGTCCGACTCGGTGACGACACAACCAAATTTTAACAATGTCTTCAACCAAATGATTTCTCTTTCGCATCCTTTCAATTTGCGCAACATTCGTTTAACGATTCTTGCAGTGTAATAGTACTTGTAATTACAGTACATAGCGAGCCGAATCACTATGTTTTCATTCAAGTAGCGAGTGAATGGAACATATTCAATTCCATATGAAACAGTAGATGTGACTCTTGCGTTAGAAAGTTTCGCCAGGGCCTAAAGTGACGCCACACGTGTTGATACGCGAGTACATGAGATTGTCTGCCGTTGCACAGAAACAAGAAATGATTAGATATTCATCGAGGCCATTGAACCTCGTGTTCATACAGTATAATATACTACGAGTGTCCATATCTACTACGTCCATGTAAGGTTCAAGAACCACATTAGTCCAAGCATCCCGCCCAGTTTTGCTTTCAGCCCAGGTTGCCACGTCGTCTGCAACGACGCCGCATTCTCCGGTGCTGGCCCTCCGCCAATCTATCAAGCCACCGGCGTGGCTGTTGCGCTTGGGCGTCTGGCGAGCCCGACCCGCCCTCTAGTTTCGCACCATTCACAGCAACCAATGGTATACTCTCCTGTCGTGACTGTGTATCTGAAGATGTCTGTGTGACTGGCAAAGGCATTGCCGCCTTGTGCGAATCGCTACAGATCCACACTGTGAGTTCGCCCGTGGCTTTGGCGACCCAGTGCGACACGAAGATGAATAGGAATGTTGTGAAAACGAAATTGATTGGTCTCCAGCGTGTCCCAGGAAGAACGAGCAATATCCCTTTCGTATCCCCCGCCAACCAAAAGTGATATTGGATGACAAAGGTCTCCAAGGAGCATTTCCCACGAACGCAAACGCTCTTGAGGACGCCGACCTCAGTATGACACTGGCGTTACGGAGTACAGCAAAGGCAAGGACAGGGACCACCGCCAGGTACGGATGCCACACATTGTACGTGAACTTGGACTCCTGCGTGAGCTCGAATGCAAAGTACCAGAGCATCGCCACAAAGACGCGCCAACAGAAGCTTTGACTCCGAGCGCCCACTGCGGATGCTCCGTTATTCGATGCTCACGGGTCTTGATCACTGCTACCGCCGCCAAGATGCCCGCATACACAATCCACAAGTCGAGGTTGACGCGGAAAGCCCATTCGCGAGCAGACCATTCGATTCTGAAGACGTATCGAAGCACATCAAAAACGCTCTGCAGTAACCATTCCGTTTTCATGAACCACGTAACGGCAGCCGCAGACAGGAAGAGTTTGCCGAGCAGGAATGGAGTGCGTTCGTTGTACTGGGGGGCGATGGCCATGGTGGCATATATGATGAGGAACCACATCGAGACGAGTGGAGCAAAGTAGTATGAGATGTAATCCGTGTCCATGGTGTAAGCCAGTATGAGTGTAAACAAGTTCAGGCGGACCATAATCTAGGATACGAACAAGATCAGAGCTCATCCTTGCGACACTATGCATTTTCCATACCTGTGCGACGCGAAGAAACCCAAAATCCGCCTTCTTTAGATAATACGTTCCGTGGCCATATCCGGTCATAAACAGGTAGGCCGCGACAAGAACACGTATCGGGTTGTAGATGCCCGATATCTTGGAGGCGCCCAGGTAATGGTAGATCAAGATGGCAACTATGGGGTGTATGAAAGCGTGAACAAAAAAGGAAGAAAATGCCATACTCTGCATCCACCCTTTCCATTCATCGGTCTGGTCGCGATTCAAGAACCCCAAATCCTTGTCTGAGCGTTTGACAGTCGCGAATCCTAAAATCAGAGCCAGCACGTTGAGAAGACCGAATGTCCAAGGATTGAAAGACTTGTGTTCTTTTAGCCAAAGATTCGTGCGATCCGCCATGTAGATGACGAGTATAGCGCCGCTGATGACTAGTCGTGGTATATGCTCCGCATTAATAGTCGGTATATGGCGAAAACGTTGCCCTATGCAAGGTCAGAAACCGGTCTCCTTGCCAAATCCAAATACACGAACCCGCATGCTGAGAACTCAACAGTGATATTGGTCCCCATGAAATCGTGAACACGAGGACAACGAAATGCATAATCCCAGGCCATGGATATGAGCGACAGCACGTTGTATCATAAGGGAAATGCTGGGGCAGGTGATCGTTGCAGCGGAGGTTCAGCAGCAAGTTGGCCTGCTGTCTAACAATTGTAGGGGAAAAGTGCAACCCATCTCCGGTCTCGCGTATATCTACCATGTCATTGAAGACCACCGGAAGCGAGACAGGAATCGCAGGGGGTGTCCGTCCCAGAATATTAAAGTAATTGGCCAAGGACGGATTGATGCGATGGAAAAGGTCAGAGTTCATGGCATCGACGAACGACGGGCGTATCGTCTCTGCGCGGTCATGCGAGAGCTTCGAGGTAATGACCTGTTCCACCGGAAGCACGACCACCTCGTCGGCGGGCTTATTGGGGCCTGAGCAATAACCTCCAAGATACGTTCCATGTTGGCTTCCCAGGACGGTATTCCACCAGAAGTCTCCGCGTAGCGCAGATGCCACAAACCGGAACCGAGCACGAGCATGGCAGGACGGCGAACGGTACGCGAGGCGTATATGTCGGTGTTAATGAGGTCGTTGACCCGCGTACTATTGAGGAAAGGGTCCCAGTAAAACGAGACGGTGATCCCAGAGTCGGCGCGTAGAGAATAGTCCGCGTGCTTTTGATTGTCATCGGGAGGTGCTAGCGGGAGGTTGGGTCCGATTATGTGTGCGAACTGGAAGAATAGAGTCCGCGTCACGGAATCGCCGATAAATACAAACTCTCGCGAATCCGCGCAGGCAACCACGTCCGTCGGCTTGTAGGTGTGAATCATGCAGCCTATGTGCAAATCATAAACGGAGCGTAGGTCTAGCATGAACGAAGCGTACCATTCGGTTGCCAGCCTTTCAAATTGTCGTCCAACCAACTGCCTCCATTAAGAAGAGCCTGGCAGTGTGTCGGATCCCACCAATCTATGATAACTCAACGGAAAAACATGCAAGCCGAACAGAAAGCGCACCTAGCAAGAAATACCTCCCAAAGCCAACTAGCACTGCTAGCAACGTTGCAATAACGCCTGCGTAATTGGGCCATGAGGGACTGAGCGTGAAGTTGGCTCTCGAGTTCGTCATGCTTCCGACGGTGAATAGTGGCCTATAACATCAAAAAATAGTAAGGAGGGAGGCGGGGCCTGATGAGGAGTAAAGAATAAGGTGCTACCTTACATAATCATGCAGGCGCTTGTGGGTACAATTCTTGACTTGGTGTTTACAAAAAGTGAACGTTTATTATTCGTGGTATACAAAAAGGATATATCGTCAATGTAAAGTCCGTGCGAGTATGTTTACTCTACGTCCGCGTATATAGCTACTTACGACGAGGTTGTCAAACCTACAAGGACCGTTTCGTCAACTTGGCACATAAACATGAGAACGATAGGCTTACCCGTGCCATGACAGTGGTCATTCGAGGCCGTCGGCCAGCACGATAGATAGCGACACCAATCGCAAGCTATATATCCCCGTAAATCAATGAAGACCAGCAGCATAGATCCTGCACTCACCAGCGTAAGGATCTGCAGTGTAAAAGTTCCTTGTCAGAGTAACAAAAAGAACTATAGCCAAAGGTAAGGCAGCGATTCGGAAACCCCATGTAATCATCTTGTGTCGTTTTGTCTCGCTGATGACGGGGTAGAACACCATTCCAACCAGTAAGCCCATGAGGAAACCACCATGTGAGCTACAACACCTGTAAGTCGGCGTCTTATTTCTCATGACAGCACATACCAAAGTTGTCGACATAAGGTATATAACCAATTGCGATACCGATGCACAACTCGATGATCATGAAGATGAGCTGAAAACGGTTAAACTTCACGATTGCACATCAGAGCCAACGCAGACTGACCTTCCTCACAGGCCGATACTGGTACTTCCAATGCGCGATGAGATCAACCCATGTTATCTGAGTATGCCATCAAGACTTCAATAACCTCTCAGTGGACTCTGTACGCACCGCCACGGTACCAAAGATAGCACCACTAGCCCCCACCGAGGGAACACCGACAAGGGAAAAGTTGCCACCAAACACGTTTCTGAAACGGTTCAGTGTACGTCAAAAGAAGCAGGCAGCCCAATCATACCCAAATATACCAGCGGCAAAGTAAGTGAAGAAAAAGCCGCCCGAGCCCATTTCTCGTTCAATCTAAAGGCTGTAAATAACTATCTTTTGTGGCGCTAAGGTTGAAAGCGTACTTGAGCAGAGAGAGTCAGCTGAGCGAGCATATTGAGAGCAAGGTGGATGAATCCCGCATGTATGAAGATCGGCAGGATGAAACTATCGATACTCTGAGCCGTGCATCGAGTGAGTCGAAAGAGTGCGCCTTACCGGTACCACTGATTAGGATCCGCATCGTGGAAACCACCGAACCCACAGATATCTTCAACAGTACAGACCTTGTCCGAGTCTACCGGGTTCGCGGTATTATTCATACCTACGCAGAACGAATACATATCAACGGATCAGCAGCACAAGAAGATCAACATACAGCCCAATTGGAACGTAGGCGGAATGTCGTCGACCAATTTCATACACGCAGGGAAGCGCGCGCCAACATTGATGAGAACTGCGGAGGCTGGACCAAGCATGTAATTTACGACAGGCTGTGTCCATGGAGAATGAGCTGAGCGACTGGGAACAGCCGAGGGTACGCACCTTAAAGGAGACGGGACTGCCTTGCTCCCGCGAGTTGACAACAAGTTCGTATATGAACACGGAGACCATTATGATTGTCAGTATCCAAACTGCGAAGGAAACGTTAGAAGGAGATGGATGAAGTGATGCACAGCATACCAAGGAATGGATGTCGTTGACGCCCTATGCCCCGCTTCTTGTCTTCTATTCTCTGCTCCAGAGGATATCGTCCAGCGCCACCACCGAAGAACTTGGCTAATGGGCCAGACTTTTCGGCAACAGGAGGGGAGCCGGTGTTGTTATATGGATCAGCGTATTCTAAGTCCATTATTGTGATGAGAACTGCAGCTGTGAGGTAGCAAGTCGAACAGCATACCGAGGTCTTCGTAGTTCTTCCCTGAGCGCCCAACATCTGCCGCGTTCCGTACTAACGACGACTCGCTTTCGTCTTGGGGATGATTATAGTAGTCATCGGTGTATGCGCCGTGTTTGGTGTCGCCTGGATAGGGTGAAGTATTCCGACTCCTCATACTCGCTCCGCGCACGAGATTGGAGTCACCCAACTTGGTCGGGTCAAAGGCATCGTCTTCTGGGAGTGCATCTGAGCTGCGTGAACTCGTCGTCAGATTGGTGTTGGCACGCTGCAACGTCGTGTTGTCGCTCGTGGTGGGATGTTGGTTGTCATTGTTGACTAGCTTTACAGAGGAATAGTCGTGATGGGGGTAATCCGCCATGGTTGAATTAGATCGTGAGTGTGAGGAGGCAGTATAAGAAGAGAAAAAAGCAGATAGTTTTGAATGGGTTCTGCGCGCAGCGAAAGCAGTGTTGAAGGCGATCAACGTAACTGCTACGGTTTCTAACGCCGGATTGTTTTGCCACCTTGATGGCAATGCGTCATCGGATTTGGCCCGTACGGCTGTAGCATTGGCGCATCTTTGGAGCTTTTGGGTTTAAACGGCGGCATTGAGCGCCTTTACGCCTAAGAACATTGTACAGTTGTAGTATTTCTCGTGAAGTTTAGAGAGCAGCTCGGACACGACGGTGGATGAGTGGTAAATAAATTAGTGATATCTAATGATCTATTGGCGTCAACTCCCCACCGCCATGACTTGCTCTGCCTTTTCCACGCCCTGATGGTTTCCGAGTAAGCGGAGTTGAATGAGTATCCACTTTCAGCTTGGTGTCTTCATCATCGGACTGGAACTCTTCATCCAGTACCGGCCGACCCCATCGCGAAGCCGAGCGGATCCCATCCACCCATTTCAATGTGCTTGCACCAACTTGTCGAACCTTCTTATGTCGCGAGCGCCAGAGGGGTCGCTGTTGACTTGCAATGCTGAAGCTTTCGCTTTTCGAGTCAGGTGTCAAGAGGGGACTCGGGCGCCTTCGACTATCGTCCGCGAGTGGCAGCCTGGTAGGAACAGCCGCAAGCAGTCGAGGGTCAGAAGGGAATAGAAGTGGAAGCATATGACGAGAGTCCAACAGTTCCCCAAGAACTTGGGGAGGCTTGACAGGCTCCCAAGTCGAATTTCTTTCGTCCTTGTCGAAAAGCATGTCAATGCTCTGCTGTCCCCCCATGGAAGACGTCGTCTCAATAGAGTCGACCGATGAATCTCCGGGATGACCGGACTGGTCGACGAAAGATCCGTTAACAGAAGAAGCGCCACTGTCTTCCCTTTCACGATCGCGCTCGCCCATCTAAGAAAACGTTAATCTTAATAAAGTCGACAGGCCTCAACAGGCAGCGTCACCTCTCTTCGCAGAGCCTCAACTCCGAGTTTCACGCGATGCCTCTCCCAGTCCTTCTGAAGCTGAGTCAAATATTGAATGCATTCATCCGTCATCCGTCCCTCGTTGACCTCATACTTGTAATCCCGAACAGCGCGTCGCATCTGTCCAGTGTCAGCCCAGAGACAAGGATGGACCAAGGTCAATGTTACCTGTAAAGGATTCAAAGATTTCATCGTCTGAATGGTAGCAACGAGGTTATCAAACTCCGTGATGGAAGAGAGACACTGCATGGTATGATCAGTAAACATGCCAAGAGTTGAGTCAGAAACCGAACCTGCAGCCAGTTCAAAAGTTCTCTAACGGGTGCAAAGTGGGATTGAACCCCGCGTGGAAGTGACATCGCCCCAACCCATTCCTCAATATTGCTCAGATTCATTCCGATTTGGACAGCTCTTGACCTAATAGAATACTGTTGAGGAAATGGGACGAGTTTCAAGGTTTATCAATTTACCTGCAAAGGTACTTTTTCCTGGTCAAGATGCGATTAAACATCTCACCTGCCCAGATTGTCAGTAAGCGGCAGCTGCCCACCGCAATTAGAGTACGTACATGATGTCCAATACATGACTTGCGACCAGAGCTGCGTCGTTAACGCCGGATTAATGTCAGAGAGCGTAAGTAGCGTGTGTAAAGCCGTGAGGAACGCCACAAGGTCGTCGGGGCAAGGCGGAGGCGGAGTATCGGGGAACAAAGATTGCAGAGGCATCTGGGCAGTTGAACCCGCACGACCTCGTGCAATGCTCTGTCTGAGTGAGGAAAATGCTTTCGATGCAGAAGGAGATATGGTGGCTTGTGTAGGGGATGCCGGTCGGACGGGTAATGGACTAGGGGGCGAGGACGGTGGCGCACGAAGAGTGCTGGAAGCTGAAGGAGTTGGTTTCTTTTTTCCCGTGAAAGGGCGAAGAATAGACCATTCAGATTCGAATTGAACGGACTCGAACTCGGAACCTAAGGACGAGTAATCCAATAGCGCTGGATCTAGGAGCTGGTCTACACGCCTCTCGGCGAAGCGGATAACAAACACTGTAAGTATGATTTGATGAGATAATTGAAGGATCGAGTGGCGCAAAGACATACCAAAAACGGAGTTTATAACCTCTTCTATCAATTCGAAGGAACCCAGCATCTCACAAGCTTCACTGATAGATGTATCACACTGCATCAAATGAAGCCATAGTGTAGTATTGTAAAGCCAAAACACGAGGCAAGTGACGTCTTCCGCGCGATTCTAAAGTGCGCGTTAGTTCGTTATAGGCCGGGCCGATAACGGGAGATCGACATACGAAGAATGTATCTTCTATGGCATCAGTGGCGCCAATGATCAAGTCCTCGAGCCATGTATGGTCGCATGTCAGACAAGCGAAACGTGCTAGCATGTATAGTGTATTCGCCGGCGTCGCGTCGCGCAAAGAAGGCTGGAAGTTGGTGATAAGAGAGTCGAAGATCTGCGGAAGGGCCAGAGGGGAGAAGACAAGCATCGATGAATAATCTGCAGGCGGCGTCTGTCTCTTTCATTAGGTGGCGCAAATTAAGGTTTATGTAGAACGTACGAAGACGGCAGCGTCGTCCATATCCTCATCTCCTGAGTCAGAGTCCGACGAAGAATCATCCGGTTCGGGTCCCCACCACTTTGGGTGTACACCGAGAACTTTGCCTATATCCTCTTGGACGTCCTTCCGTTTACCTTTCCGCTTGACGCGCTCGTCGAAAAGGCGCCTGCTTTCTTCCATTCTGCCGCCCGTCCAGCCTTCACCCCGCATAGCTTCCTCGAGGAGGAGCGCGACATCGTCTCGACCGGGAATCAATGAATGAGCGGTGACAATGTCGAGAGGCGTAAGATTTCTGCGAGTAACATCAAATGGTGAGCAGCCGTGTGTCATTAGATATGACACGAGAGTCGGGGGTGATAGTAACACGGCGTGATGTAGCGGAGTCCAGCCATCTGGCAGGCGCGTGGTTAGCGCATGTCGAAAAGCAACGATGGATGCTCACTGTCGTCCGGACTGAGATCCGCGCCTTGCTGGACTAGCAGTCTAACACATTCCTCTCGCTCGATATCTCTGTCAGAGTCCGCACCGAATCCGTGAATGGTCAATGAGATCAGACCCTGCCCATCTTCGTCTCGGGTGCTGAGGTCAATAAAGTTCTGGCAATGCGAGTCGGAGAGTAGATATTGAAGTACGGATAGCTCGGCGAACATGCAGGAACGCGCAAGACAGTGACTGACGAGCTTCGCCTTTTGGTCTGGCGTGAGACCGGAATGCGACGAGAGAAGTACGGCAATGTACGCCGTCGACGGGTACAATGGATGGAGATCTGGCTCGACTGAAATGTCCATTGGGTGTACGGAGGACGACGCCATTGTACACGTTAGAGAGCCGTGATTGACAACGTTGCCAGTGATCTTGGGCGAATTGTACGAAGACGATGTCTGCGGATTCTTTGGGAGATGGGGTATATCGTCTGGTAGAGACAGCAGCAGGACTATAGGCGATTCTTGGACGCTGGTGATCGTGGAAAGGAAGGGGCTTCAACGCCGAATTTAGGAAACGTGATCTATGCTGCCTGCTCCCCCCGTCATCGTCTCAGTATACTATTGCGCGCGTCGCAGATTAATTGTCGAATTATATGTAAACTCACTCCCTTGCTTTCGATATTCTAGTTGAGGTCATTATGATCGGCGAGTATCTTGTTCTTATACGTCCATCATCATGTCCAACCCGCCACCAAAACGACAACGCCTTTCTGAAGAGAAAGAAAGCTCCGTTGGCTCAGCGAACGACGATGATTCCGGCAGCGGCATGTCAGAAGATGTATCCGGCGACGAAGAGGAAATTCTAAACCTCAAACCTACAAAATCGCAGCAAACGAAAAAGCGGAAAATACGCGCTACTGGGACCTCAAACTTTGGAGCTACTCTACAGTCGCTACTAAGCACAGAGGCACCTACAGATCTACCTCTATCGCTCAAGCCTTCATTAGCACGGAGACGGAATGATGAAAAGCTAGAATCAAAGGCAAAGAAGGTGCTGCAGTTGGAACGGAAAGAGAAGGAAGATAAAAATCGGATAACAGATGTTATTGGAGGCTGGGGTGGCGAGAGCGAAAGAGCTTTGCGCAAAGTTGCTCAGCGCGGTGGTGCGCTCTACTCAAGTCATATTCGCGCTCCATCTAATCATGTCCTTAGTGGTAAAACTATTCAACGCTGTCCAACAATCACAAACCGCAGCAGCAAATACAGAGGAAGAGAAAAAGGCCGCGAAAGGCAGTGGGAAACCGCGCCTTGCCGCGCCTACAATTGAAGGGAAGATGGGTAAAAAGAGCAAGAAAGACAATCTGATAGGCAGAGGGAAACCAGGTATGGCTAATCATTTCGGACATGGGCCTCTTCTAAATGCTCTTCAGCTGCCGTTGAGAAAGATGACTTTTTCGATATGATTCGGTCTGGAGGGATAGTCTCAAAAGTCTAACAAGACGATTATGCCATTAATAGTTTTAAAGTAGCCTCGGCAGTAGCTCCTCCCTACCCTCAGACTGTGGCTGAGATACATCCTGCTCAATATCCTCTGCCTCTTCAGGTTCCTCGGGCAGTTGTGGTAACCATTCCTGAGGAAAGTCATGTTTGGTCGGTCGTTGGTATAGACGACCACGCAAATGTTCTCCGCGTTTTGCCTTGCGCGCCTTGGCGAAGATATGTCGCAAATCCAGAGGCACGTCTCGGAATTTGTCGGACGATGGGGCCTGGAGACTTTAGCATATCAAGCTGGGTAAAGCGGCGCGTAGACATACATTGGCTTCCTTTAACAACCTGTTTACGACGTCGCTGGCCCACCGCAGATTCATCTCTGGGTCAGGAAAGCTTTCGCAGGCAATTTTGACGTATCCGTTGCCCCATTCTTCCAAGTTGCTTATACCGCCGTCAGCGGGAGGACGCGGTGACCAGCGCGGACCAGCCAGAAGCTTGAAGCGGTGAATGGCGTCTTCGCTTTTCAGCGGGAGGTCGTCGACAGCAACGGTGACAACGCGTTTAGCGGTAGCAGGATGTGGTTCTCCGCCATATGAGATAGACCGGACCACGAGAGGTGTTTCGGGCGTGGGTCGGATGAAGGGTTTTCGGTATGCTATACAGGAACACTGTTAGGAATGGCCTTCGAGATGACAGAGTAGTCAACGCACCGACAAGTTTGGGCATTTCGTGTTCTATAAGGCGCAGGTAATGCAAGGTCTCCCGCTGGCGTTGGAGTTGAATATGACCGAGAGTGACAGTGTCATCGTCCTCATAGTCGTCGCTGAGAATATCCTCATAATCATTGGGCGTCAACTGTATGCCCGATATTTTCTCTGGGTCGCCATAGTCCTCCATGCCATTGTCGTCTTCGTCGTCTTCCATCGCGTCGTCCTCATCCTGTTTATGCTCTACACGTTGCGCGTACGGCCGTGCAGAAAGCGACGGGACAACGCGCGCGCTTTTTAGGGTAGCTTGACGCGTGAATAGGCGAGGCAGGAATGCCGCCATCTTGGAAGGAGGGAAAAGGAAGCCGACAGGCCTCTGCACAACAAACACCAACAAGTTCCTCTGCCTCAAGCTATGGTGGTAAGCCCAGATCGTCGGCGACCATGTCAACGAATCAACTGGCTCTGAACAGGTCCTGCTGCTTTCAATAAAGGCTGAGCTCGAGAACGTCACCGATCTTGTCCCCGCCTCGGATCACTTTGAGTATTTCTTCAGAGTCCGTCGTCGCCCCAGTGGCCATTTGGTCAACCTCTGAGTGTTGTCCAGGTCAAATGTAACAGCTGCCATGAAGAACATCCCAAGCTCGTGTCAATTAACCGCAAGGTTATCACAGTGATTACTGAAAGACCAAGCCACAACTCATTCCGATATAGGAAGAACACGACGTATCTGGAGGCAAAGGCGCCACTGCAAACTTTGTCTGGCGATGCGGAATGTGTATGTTTGTGCTCTCCTACGATAACGACGCCAATCTGAGAACATCCATTACAGGCAAACGCGAAAGTTCCGCGAAATTCGATCCTTCTCCTCCCACACCTTACAGCGCCGAGAACGCTCAGTTTGCGCCGTTGTTGAAGATTGAGTGCCGTGGATTGGAGTTTGTGGGCTTTGATCCCAGTGTATGTCATCCGCTAATTACTTTCTTCGCGCTGATGCCTAATTTTAGGGAACTTGGAAATGCGTTGGAATGAAGGGTACCGTCTTCACCGAAGTCGACATGAACGAAGGCGAATGGAGCGATTACGACGAGAAGGTATGTTCCTTTCTTCCCGACTTCGTCATCCTGCGACTCATGATACCTGCAGGCAGCATTACCGGTAGGTGTATCAGAAATCGAGAGCCAGTGGACGAGGGCTTGAGGCGTAATCAATGTAATGGTATACAAGCACTTTCAAGACATATCCTGTAACATAAATTCACATTCCGCTCTTCAAATCCCTCAACCTCAGATATTATTTTTCGCGAACTGTCCTTTTCCTTCGACGGAATCCCGTTCCCCCAGCTCTGCTGTCTTCCTCTTATGGCCAAGGAGACTTCTAATTCGAGCCGTCGCCACTATCGCTTGTTGTCGCGCACTGTACCTTTTGTGCCGTGCCCTTAATCTCCTTCCTCATACCTAGTCTACTTATCAAAGGGTTCAGATTTGCAGAGAAACTGTGGTAATCGCACTAGGCGACACTGTTGTCTCCTGGCAGTCGGCGGCGAAGCTTGCTTCATCAGACCTATACTACGACGGTGCGCAGACCTGACCATCTGATCTGTTACTACAGTAGTATAATACCGTGTTGTAACGTTTAAAGTCATGTTTTATGCTGGGTTCATTGTGGAAGTAGCTTGGAATGCTCACGAAGTGGCAAGCGTGGTAGTTCTCCTTTGTTTCCTTCTTCAAAGCACTCCCACCCATGGAAACGATGCATTACTTCCCAGTGATAGGCCTCCTCCGATTGCTGAGCATTGTCGGCGGGAAGACAAGCATGAATCGAAACTTTCTCTGCGTTGATGCGTTGACTCATCCTACGACTCATGATTACCGGTAGGTGAACGAGGGCTCGAGGCATAAGTTAATGGTATCCAAGCACTTCCAAGATATATCCTGTAACCTACAATTCCGCTCTTCAAACTTCTCCAACCTCAGATATCCTTTTCCGCGAACTCTCCTTCTCCTTCGTCACTTCAGGTTTCGATTGGCCAGCCTCCGGCTCTGCTATCTTCCTCTCGCGGCCAAGGAGTATAGCCTTCTTCCAACTCGAATCGTCGGCGCTATTGCTTGTCGTAGCGCGCTGTACCTTTTGCGCTGCGCCCTTGATCTCCTTCTTCCTCTTACCCACGAAGACGTCTTTAGACTTCTTCCACTTTGTGAGGTGTTCGATTCTACAGAGAAGGAACGTAAGCCTTCCGGTCATTCAACTTAGAGATGACAGAAACTCGCCCCCATAGAGCAGCCTCAGCCTTGCTGATTTTGGCTTTATGCATATCGACGCCGCGATCATTCAAGACGTCGATGAATCGGTGGAAATGCTGAATTGCAGTGGTAAGTAATGATTTGCATTGCTATACGAGGCATACGTCAACAGTCGTTCTGGTATTCGCGTTAGTGAATGCAAACGATAAATGCACGGAGATGATACACACCTGTAGTGTCCCGAAAGCGGCGACAACGTATATACGACGCCGTCTTTAACGGATATTAAACCGGCAGATGTCACCAGTCCTCCTGAAAGGAATGTAGAATGCTGGAAAGTTCCGGTTTCTGCGAATGAATGTAAGCTTTGGAAGAGCTCAGCAAGTGAGGAGGATCTTGTACCTTTGATCCCAATGTAGATATTGACTGGGCTCAGATTCAGATGTACCGTAATACTCGAACCAAAGTACTGACTTACAGTTCTTGTCCTGGAAAAGAAGAATAAGCACGAAAAGCTACCTCAAAAAGGGGTAAAACTCGCCGTGATATAGATCCAAGTGTTCTTTCGTATAGTTTTCCGGAGAAGTCTGTCGAAAGTGCCCTTGACCGTAAAGTACTGATGAAACACCCTAGCCAGTTTGCCTCGACCTTTGTTGTCGTCTCCAGCATAATGCTGAGCGACTGCCGATGCCTGACTGGAAAGGCTTGAGGACGAGATCGACGAGGTGAAGCTTCCCCGCCTCTCTGGCGGAGGGCGATCCGGAATATCTTCTGGAATGATGCCCTTCCCGTTGCCGGAATCCTTCCAATGGCCAGCAGTGGTGTCAATGAGTTCATTGTTCCTGGCCCATCGCAGTTTCCCTTCTGAATCAATGGTGGCAAGGTAGTTGAGCCCTTTGCAACAAGCCGTTAGTGATGGCCTTCGATACCGCTTGAAATACTCACGTTGCTCTGCAGATAGATACCTAAGAAATTATCAGCCTTGTGATGAGATGAAGACTACGTGCAAGACATACTGGATTCTCTAACTCAAACAGCATCAGTATCACGACAACGTTCAAGGAGTAATGCCGCTTACCTCTTCCTCGAGTTGCTGCCTCGGACATTCATCTAAACTCAACGATTTACCCGCACCAGAATCGAGCCTGATAATGCGTCAGTCCGAGCAAAGAAATCGCGCAAATTGATCACCAATGAAAGAAGTTTTCCGAAGTGTCTTCTTCCTGCCATCGTCTATGATACCACTGCACAGGTCACCGTTGTAAATCGCATCTCTTTGGAATACAAAACATACCTTCACTGGAGGACAACCGTTAGTTTGAAGTGCTGCTTCTCAAAAGAAGTTACTCAACGGTTTGAGCCGTAACGATGTTTACTAGTAGGAAACGGATGAGATCACTCTGAAGACAGGGCGTACATACTCACCCGTCTATGAGCTCTAGCCAATGTTGTGTCTCAAGATATTTGACCTGCGCGCCTGTTTTCTCCAGAGGTACCCCTTTGCTACTCATCGCGTTGTTACCGTCCTGCAGACGACTAGCAAAGAACGCAGCGCGTTTCCAGCGGTCTTTTGGGGAGTTCTCGCCTTTGACCGCAGCTAGCCTGTCCATCTACGGCACCTGTTTGCCAAAGATGAATATTTCAATATACGGTGCCCACGTACCTTAAGCTGTGCGTGTATAGCGGCATCTTTCCACCGCAGATCAGTGCTGAGGGTCTCGCGGCGCAGGTTGCTCTCTTTTGTCTTTCTCCAGTGTCGTTGAATAGTCTGAGCGGCTTTTTGTTGGCGAATGCTACTACTATCTTCTGTTTGTTTTGTATCCATGCTGGTGGTGGTTGACGTCAAGCAGAGAGGTTACTTTTAGGCGTGACGTCACATGTGGCGGGTGCAATACGAAATTCAAAGAGAAAAGTGGGGAAATCATGCGAAGTCACAGCAGCGATGGGAAAAGACCGTTTGACGCGACGCGACGCGAATGAACAGAAGCAAGAAGACCTGATCGATCATGATCACTTCAAGTTGAACACCACAGGAGATGGAGCTTCGTTGTGTATTATAGACATTAGTAAATTGCTACAAATGGTACCGATGGGACTAGACTTAACATGAACAACAAAGAAGAGGAAATGTGGGAGTAGCAAGAAGAATATGCGAATGAATGTAATATGACAGATGCGCAAAGAGAAAAAGAATGTGACAGTCAGTGTAGAAAGTCAGTGAAAACCCAACCGGGGGCAACTGTTAGATATTTGTGTTTCTGGAGCTCCATGGCGGATGGCCGCTCGTCGGGATTTCTGAAAACCAGGTTAACGTTTGCTATGGAACGGTGAAGACACGTACATAGCGAAGCATTTCTTCCTGAAGTCATCCCCCAGTTCAGTAAGCGTGATGCCTTCGGGCACAGGCGGTGGCTGCCTAAGTTGATACAGCTATTGCAGAATGGAAGTATGAGCAAAAAGCAGTTGTGAAAGTAACGAGGCTAACCTTGAACATGACAGCTACCATCTCGTCACCCTGCCATGGGCGAGTTCCTGCCCACATCTCCAGCACCACGCAGCCAACACTCCATATATCGACCTTGAAATTATACCCTTTGCCTTGGGGATTGACAACCTCTGGAGCCATCCAAAAGACGGTTCCTTGCATCGCCGTCTCTGCACCACCGGCAGTGTCTTGCGTCCGCTTCGAAATGCCGAAATCAGAAATTTTGCAAACTCCCGACATTTCAACAAGGATGTTATCCGCTTTCAAATCCTAGAAAGGAATAAATAGAGCTTAACGATACATGACTCTGATAGACTCACTCGATGCAGAATACCCTTTGAATGGAGGTATTCGAGTCCACTGAGAATTTGCTTGGTAAACGATTTGGTTACGTCTTCAGCGAACTTCCCATGTTTCAGTAAACAGCTTCCAATAGAGCCACCGGGAACGTATTCGAGGAAGCTGTGAATATATATATGAGCATAGCCTTTGAACACGTCTATTTTTTGCACTTACATGCTCAGATTCGCCGGCGTCTCTTCAAAGCCAAGATACTGAACGATATTCGGATGGTCGAGGTCCTTCAAGGTTTCACTCTCGATTTTGAGGGACTGCACAACCGTAATCTGACGAGAATCGTTCTTATCACTCGCAGTTCTGGGCATCTCGACCTGTTTAACAGCAATCATCTCGCCAGTGGTGGCGTTTAGAGCAAGATACACGCGTCCATAGCTGCCTTTCCCTATCAGCTCTCCTCGTACCCACTTGAAGGTGGCTGTAGGAATAAAAGATCAGTCCGGGACCGCCTTCGTGAGATAACAATATCACTTACTCGGGCCGCCAGAAGGAGAATCGGGAAGAGAATTCCCCAGATTGGCTTTTGCTTGGGCAGGCGTAACTTCCTCAAGACGACTACCCCACAGCTTCGTGCTTCTCTTCCGCAATACGCTAGCATTATAAGAAGCAGGGTCTTGACCAGAAATACGATTGATGCGTCGCTTGTGTTCCTCAGCAACATGTCGGATTGACTTTTTCCCTCTCATACGAGTCCTCTCGTGCACTGACGGAACCGGCGGCAGCGGGATGATAGTATCTTCCGGCGTAGGTGGAGGTGGTAATACTTCACCAGCGGTCGGAGAGGTTCCACCAGAATTGGCTTCGATAACAGGTTTATCAAGATCATGTTCTGGAAAGAACTCTTCCAAACGTTCGTAGACATCTTCCGGTGGTGGCCGAGGCGCCCAGGAAGAATCGCGCATGTCGGTGAAAGTACTTCCTCGGCCGCGACCTCGTTTTCCAGAAGTAGGTGAGGGCGCTCTTCGGGACGAAACTGGAGTTACTTGGGATCCACCGGATTGCATGATACTGGGCAGAGGCATTGCTTGGCCGTTTGTGCCTTCGATATGAACTGTTAACACAGGGCGCTCTGGAGGTTTCGCCCACATTGATGTCCCAGTGTCGTCGTGATCACTGTCAGAATCGTCGTAGCCGGTGAAGGCAGAAGGGGGAGGCATGGAAGAAGAGGAAGTGTAAGGTTGTTGCTTGTCCGAGGTATCGATCCTTGGAGGCGGAGGAACTACGGTGCTTTCTGAGCTGGAATTCAAGACGGCTCTGAGCAGCCAGCCTTGGTCATCAGACTTCAAAGTAGCATCAGATGCTGTAGTTTCTATCGAGTTGCGCGCAGATGAGTCTCTCAAATGCCTGTCATGAGCCGATGAACGTGGGCTCTGAGGGCTGCTGGGACTCTGCGGTGGTGACGAACTAAGTAGACCGTTATTCGATGGATGTGAATTTTGACGCGATGGCACCAAAGGCATGTTCGGAGAAAGGGAAGGTGGCGATTGTCCCGAGTCCATATAATCCGTACCCGTAGAAGGATACATGGGACCTTGATACGGTCGCTGATATTTGTTGGTTGGCGAAGTCATGACATCGCTCAACGCGGAATGAGGACGAGGGTACGGCTCTTGTCCATTGGGAGACATGTATCCGCCAGTGTATCCTGACGACGAGCTTCGACCAGTATACTGAGGTTGGGGAGAGGCCTTTCCAGGTAGAGGTCGGGTTCGAGTTCTGGAGTCATACGACTTTGGTGCGAAAGCAAGATTGCTACTGGCTCCACTCAAAGGTAACGGTCCGTTGCCGCGCCGCCCAGGTTGTAGTGTCGGCGGTATTGAACCAGCACGAAGACTGTCCATGCTTTTAGCTCCCTTCAGTGAACGATTCCAAGGTGCGGATCCGGATGTAGGTGTCAGCTTCTGCTGATCTCCTTTTTCCTCCCCTTTCCATGTCACGATAAAATTGGCGGGAACAGGCTGCCCGGCGGCTCGAGATGGACCCGATCGAGACTCAGGTGACATCAACGGGACATTAGGCGGAGGATGCCGTGGCGCAGCTGGAATATTCAGAGGACGGCTAGAATACGCAGGTTTGTTGTAGCGAGTGGGTGATAGTGGCTGCTGGTTACGAGATACGCGGGATTTAATAGGTGAATGTCGCGTTTGGGTTGGAGGAGAAGACTCTGGATCGTAACCCGCCTGTGGGGAGGCGTCCTTCTGACGTGAAATAAACACCCAAGAGTCAGAGCGCTCTAAAGATTCATCCTGCAGCGGTCCAGCTCTCGGCCTACGATCTCGTAACGTATCCCGAGACGGCTGCTGAGGCAAACGACCTGTGTTCCGCCACCGTTGTCCAGCAGTCTGCATCTGGTGTTCAGAAGCCTCAAGGAGCTGCTCACGTTCGGCTGCTGCATCGGACCCCGAGCGCACATGACGGGGACGAGGGGGTATTAGGGTCTGCTCTTCAGTGAAGCTGGAGCGATGGGGAGATAATGGCGGCGGAGGGGGCGGGGCGGGAACAAAATTGCCAAAGCGATCTTGCACGATGGTAGTTGCGTCTGGCGCACGTGTACGCTCAGCGACAACTGGTGGCGAAGGCGTGTTTGATCGAGAGGGTCGCGGAGAGGATGCCCGAATGGGACGTCGGCCAGGCGAAGGAGGAACGTTGTTAAGCGGTTGGTTAATCGGAGGAAGTGGTCGAACAGGTGTAGGTCGATGGAGAGGCTCTCGTTCAGCATTGTTGTCGAGATCGGCTTCGTAACCAGCAGATACCTCAGTAGTCAGATGCTCGCTTGCAGAAGACAGACTGCCATGCCTTGAACGTGACCGCCGACGAGGGCGCAGTGGAGCGCAGGCTGCAGGGGTATTGTAATTGGGAAGGACGGGAGGTGGAACTGTGTTGACTGAGGGAGAAACGGAGGGGCGTATTGGCTCATGGACTGAAGCAGAAGAGTGGGAGATGAGAAGCTTGAGTGAACCTTTCGAATCACCATGCACCCGACAAAGTTCCACAAGCTTTTCGTCTGATAATGCTTCGCCAAGAGCAAAAAAGCCTATCTCCGTTCGGTAGATGGAAAAGCGGGACTGCTCGTCGTCCAGAATGTTCAGCTGTTGTGAGGTTTGAGAGGTAGAAGAGGCACAAACGGAATAGGATTACCTTTGCAAAAACACACTCCCGTATGTGTTCGGCAGTCTTCGCTCCACTAATGTCAACGTTGACATACCGGTCAGAGTCGGCGGTGGCAAGAATAAGGACACGCTCTGAGACGGTCGAAGATGAAGCTGCACTGGAAGCGGAGGTGTAGGAATCGGGAGTGGAGACTGTCGGTGACTAGAATGAAGTGGGTCAAAGGGTTTGATAGATGGAGATGGAACACGCACTGTGGTGGGCAGGGAGGACGATGGTGTCGGCGGCTGTGGTCGGGGATGTGGTGATTTATGGTGAAAGGGCGATTTGAGACCGTGGAATAGTTTTCCGGTAACGCCTCGGGTAGTCGTTATTGGTGGAATATCGGTACGATGGGATCTGTCTGCAAAACCGGATTCATCGGTGCTAGGCGTCGGTTCTTCAGCGGCAGGAGAGCTTGCACTCGATGGCGACGACAAGGACTGATGCGACGCCTGTGTTCGAGGGGTGCGCGTAGGGATGTTGGTCGTTAACGGCGAAGGAGGCGGCGGAGGGGATCTGGATAGCGCCGGTAATGGAGGGGGATTGTACGAATAGAGCGCACTTCCATAATTCGTTCTGCTCTCATCCTCACTGCTCTCGCTGTCGGATCCCTTGTTGAATACATGCAAAACGTAGCGAGGTTTCCGCGAAATGTCTGTCATTGCGGCTGGGAACTTGGTCCTTGGGTGGCTGCTCGTCAAGACAGTGGCCTCGTCTTGGTCCAAAGCGAGCAGCAGCGTCCAGCTAGTCGTCGACACTCGATGTATGACAGTCGTACACTAATCTTCGAGGCGTCTGTCGGGCACAAGGTCGGGCAGGACAAGAGCAAGAACAGAGCAAGTGGCAGTGCTGACCTGACCTAAGCTGAGCTACCGACGTGATGCCTCCGATTTTTCTATTCTGTTTTCTAGAAGGAACAAAAAAAACACACAAGCGAACGGAACTCAGACGATATCGGGGATTAATCACAACACGCAGCGCCATGCCTTTTTCCATTCCACACAATTACATTCTAGAAGTACATACATTCCACGCTAACGGGCGAGAACTCCAAAGTCCATGCAATTTCCACGCTGCCTCAGATCGCTGCACTCGCTAGCTTTGGAAACTCTGCGCGCTGTTCCAGCGTAGATTCACCCCAGCCCATAAGCTTCAGCAGTCCCACCAATTTGACTTCCTTCCCTTGGCTCAAGCTCTCCAATATCGCAGCATTCACTTCGCCGGCAGTCTTTAAGCGCTGCGCAGGAGACAGTAGCTCGGCTATAGCTGTCGGCGTTGATGACGAAGAGTCAAATGCCAACAACGCCATGGTCCGTTCCAACTCCGACAGAAATTCGGTACTCTCTTCTCCCCGTGGGGCGAGCTCGTCCTGCGCGAATCGAATGGCGTCAGCGATGCGGCCGTGTCGTATGAATTCGATCAATTTTTGCTGCTGAAGGTGGAAATACAATGCAGGGTTCGTATCGAGAATCTGAAAGCAAAATCAGCAGCAGGAAAGAGTAAACAGATAAAGAGCGGATGCAGGTTCATATTGAAGACTGAAGTTTTGGTGTTTACGAGTATCATCACCGACCTAAAGGTCTGAGAGTGGTGCATGAAACGTTATAATCATTTGCATCCCCAGAAAACACGTTGCAAGAAAAGATCCTCACCTCTGGATTCAAGTCGTTAACTCGCGTAATAGCGTCTTCGACATCGCCACGTTGCAGGGCTTCGCGTATATTCATGCGACTTTCCATGCTTTCAAAGTCGACAGGAGGGGCGATATGGGCCTCTTGGCTAAACTCCTCTGCAGCGGACTTGTAGCCTTCAATAACGAGGTAATCCATAATCAACCGGTTGAGATCCCTGACAAAACGAAAGTGGGTTAGGCTCAGAACCAAAGCAACGCCGAAGGAGTAGTTCAGATAATACATAAACAAAGACTCTTCATGCAAGTCAGAGAGATTCCCAATGATTTTTCTCATCATCGAACAAGTAAAAAACGAAGACTCACGCTTTCGAGACCTGGACCTCATGCATGCGACGATCCCATTCCTCTTCCCTAATCCGAATCTTGGTCGACTGATGTCAAGTCCGTTGTTAGAGGAGAACATAGCGTCCGGACGTGACGAGACGTACCATGAGGAAACTAAAGCGAAGGAAAAGCTTTTTATTGCAGCCGAGGCACGATCTTTAGGGCCGGTATATATTTCCTAATCAGGCGTTCAAGGTGCGCACGGGCCTCCGAGTTCATCTTGATCCGGCTACTTATCATCCTGCTGACATATTTCGATAGTCCCATGCATGATTAAAAACAGCTGTAGACCGTGTGGACTCTTTCCCGTTTTCCCCACATGGATCCCCGGCCAACGCGCAAACTTCGTGTCTCTGTAGTCCAAGCATGCTGTCAGAAATATGAAATCGACGCCACATTGGAAAAGCTAGAACAGCTGACTCGCCTAGCCAAGGATCGTGATGGTGCCCAGCTAGCCGTTTTCCCCGAAGCCTTGTACGTCTGTTATCTCTTCTGATCACTTAGAATGACACTCGGAATATTTACAGCATTGGTGGCTACCCGAAGATGTCCACTTTTGGCGCTGTAGTGGGAGACAGGTCGGCAGGCGGACGAAATGAATATGTTCGCTATCATGCCGCAGCAATCGAGTTACCGTCGCCTACGGTCGACCGCATCGAGGCCATCTCTAAAGAGTGTGGCGTATTTCTTTGCATTGGCATAATCGAGCGAGACGGTGGGACTTTGTACTGTTCACAAATATTCGTGGATCCAGTTCAAGGTTACATCGGAAAGCATCGTAAGCTAGCCCCGACAGCTGCCGAACGTCTCATCTGGGGTCAAGGAGATGGAACTACTTTGCCAGTAATTGACTTCATTTCTGCGGACCAAGTGCAAGCAAAGATATCCGGCGCGATATGTTGGTGAGGCTCAAGTTGCTTCCAAGTACTTGCCTGATCCATCCACAGGGAAAACTACATGCCCTTATGTTAGATCTGACGTTCATCTGTGTCACTTGTACGATATCTAACGGTATCGATAGTGCGGTATTATTATTATTCAAAGGGTACAGAGCTCTATTGCGTGTCCACCGTTGACGCGCGCCCTGTCTGGCAGAGTTCGATGGTTCATATCGCACTCGAGGGCCGTTGCTTTGTGCTTTCCGCTTGTCAATATGCTGAAGAAAAGGATTACCCTGACGGCCACGCAGTTCACGACAATAGCGCGCGCCACCCTGATAATGTGATGATTGGCGGGGGTAGCGTCATCATCAATCCTCTTGGACAAGTCCTAGCTGGTCCTTTACTTAAAGGGGAGGGAGTTTTGACTGCGACAATTGACCTCGACGATTGCATACGCGGCAAGTTTGATTTGGATGTTGTCGGACATTATGCTCGACCAGATGGTATGTCCCTTGCATTTGACTGGACGAAGCTCAATGAAACATTGTAGTCTTTGGATTTACTGCCAACGTTGCATGATTGATACACACCTTTGATCTTTGCATTACAAACAAATACGCTTTCACGTTGTGCAAAGTTCGACCCTTTGTTGATTGAATACTGAACGAAAAAGCAATTGCCATCAACAAAGGTCAAAGTGGCCAGTCAAGTAGAGCTTCTGGTTCGTATAAAAAGGCCCTAGACACCTTCTGGTGTATAACCACTAACACTACACGACAATCATTCCGTCACCACCTACCTTTACGCCGTAACCCGCTGGTCAACATGCTAGATACCGGAAACGCTTACGTTGCAGCGTTTGCCGCCTTATCGCGCAGTACTACACCTTCTTCCACTCCAAGCTCTTCCCCTTACAACTCGCCAAGTTCTTCACCTTATCATCCCCCTTCCAAACGATCACGAAGAAAACGGAATGAAGAACGACGTTTCAAACCAATGTCTAGCCGGCGTCTTGGGATGGAAGCGTTTCTCATGGATGAAGTTTTGGTTCAGGCGCGGACGCTCAGAATCATCCGGTCACCGGAATCCTCGCCATACTGTGGAGACCGACATTTACCTTTGCCGCATGTTCGCCGCCGTCGCCACCGATCCTCGGAGCGTGGCGTGGCGGATGCGGACGTTGAGATTGGTACCAACTTGTCCTTTTTTATGCAAATTGACGACGATGCGGCCCCGTCATATCGACCGGCGCTAAAAGAGCATGCCACGGCGCCACTACCAGTGGACGCGGGCTGCGGCTATATAGCGACTGAGGTGCCAGGGCTGGATCCTTGGCAGCTCTCCGAGGAGGGCAGGATATTCGACATGTTCATCAACGTTGACGAGTGTGCGTGAAGACAGGACGATTATGTATACCCGTTTCTAGGCTACATCATCTTTATAATAAACAACAGACTATTCAATCCCATCTACAGACTGAGCATACACTCGTTTGCCGCGCGTCAAACACATGTTGTGAGAAGTAGAAGAGCAACACTTGTTTTGTGAGCGCACACCATACCATGACTTTCAAGAACCGGCCGCTCTCTTGGGTGAGCTTTCTAGCTTTCCAGACGCGTAAGAAGGAGACAAACTTACATACAAGCCTATCAGACCTCTTACATCCTGCCTCGACCCAAATTGGTGATTGAGCCGGAGCGTGACGGCGCCACCCGGACAAACAAACACGACCACACCGCTGGGCCTTTTTCGTCTCCTCCCACCTCGTCGACGAGTGTTTCCACAGTAACTGCTCCCTTCGTTTCCCTCGACCGTCATTCTCTTATACATCTCAGATGACCGACTCATATTCCTCCTCCCGCAACGGCGACATTTCTCCCAATGGTATGGAAAATGGCTCAAGTCCATCATTGGTCCCCACGCCTGCCCTCTCGTCCGTTATCCGAAAAAAACTAATGGGCTATGTACGTGTTCACGACTTTCTTCGCCCTTTTATCTATTGCAGACGTCGAAACTGTGGCCATTCTGCTGGTATCCCTCTTGTTCGGTATCCCGCGTCCATGTTTGCGTACCCCGCCATGAAGCGGTTAAAGAATCATTTGAGGACTGCATGGCTTCGCCCTTCTACTGGGACGACTGCTTTTTACCAGACTTTCTGTATTGTCCCACGTACGTGGAAGGCGCACGGCGTTCTATTTCCACAAGAGGGGACGGCTTCAGTTAGAGACGTTGTTACGTTCCGAACGTCTAGCATTCATCATTCCGCTTTACTCCCCTCCTAGCCTTTACGCCTTTTACCATTTTTGTCTCCATGCTCATGGCGCTAATAACACGTTTAGGTCGGTTTCGCGAACTTGCCTAATCAGGTGTGTAGGATATTTCTACCCAATGATATTGGCCTCTGACTGTCCCCCGTCATAGGTCCATCGGAAGAGTGTGCGGAAAGGATTCCAATTCACAGCAATGGTTGTGGGTGCGTAAATTTAGTCGCACCATTTCTATTTGACATACTCACGCTGCATGCCAGGCGAGTCTGGACTTGGCAAGTCTACCTTGATAAACACCTTGTTCAACACCACTCTCTACCCGGCCAAAGTTCCTCTACCACCTTCGGCGGAAAGTCCAAAGACTGTTGCTATTGAGAGTATCGGCGCGGGTCAGTGATTTCGCCGTAATATTTCAAGCTCTTACTTGACCTTTTTACGTGTAGATATTGAAGAGAACGGAGTTCGACTCCACTTGACCGTCGTCGACACCCCTGGGTTTGGTGATTTTGTTAATAATGATGAGAGGTCCGCCATTTTTGCACCTCAATGTTTCTACTCGTAACCGCGTACTATATAGCTGGAAGCCTATACTTGACAACATCGAGTCCCGGTTTGACTCTTACTTGGAGCAGGAAAACCGCGTCAATCGTATGAAGGTCGTCGATAATCGTGTACATGCATGCCTTTACTTCATCCAACCCACCGGTCACTCGTATGTATTGATTGAGTATATGACTTTCACTTCTCATTTTCCCCTTAGATTGAAACAAATTGATGTCGAGTTCATGCGCCGGCTGCATACCAAAGTTAACCTGATTCCCGTCATTGCCAAGGCTGACACCATGACCGACGAAGAAATCACGGACTTCAAAGCTCGGGTCGGCTCTTTCATGCTACATGTCGCAACTATTTGCTGATTCCCGTTCAGATCTTAGCTGATATCGAGCACCACAACATTCATATTTTCCAGGCACCTACGTACGATAACGAGGACGAGGAGACCATTGCTGAAGCAGAGGAGATTGCCAGCAAGATTCCTTTTGCCGTTGTCGGCTCTGACAAACTTGTCGCCACTCCGGACGGCCGCGAAGTTCGCGGACGCGCATACCCTTGGGGCGTGGTGGAGGTTGACAATGAAGACCATTGTGACTTTGTCAAGCTGCGCCAGATGCTTGTCCGTACCTATATGGAGGAGCTGAGGGAGTACACCAACGATGTTCTGTACGAGAACTGGCGAACAGAGAAGCTCCTCAGCATGGGTGTCGCTCAGGATGCTACCGTCTTCAAGGAGGTCAAGTAAGCCAATCTCTTATTTGTTCTTGCATGATATCTAACGAGAGATCCTCAGCCCCGCCGCCCGGATGCAGGAGGAGCGCGTCATGCACGAGGCCAAACTCGCCAAGATGGAGGCCGAGATGAAGATGGTCTTCCAGCAAAAGGTACAAGAGAAGGAGTCCAAGCTCAAGCAATCCGAGGAAGAACTCTACGCACGTCACAAGGAGATGAAGGATGCTTTGGAGAAGCAACGCCTCGACCTCGAGGAAAAGAAGAAGCGGATCGAGACCGGTCGGCCATTGACGCCGGAAAAGAACTCGGTATGTGTCTACTGGCCTTGGCTTAGCGACCGTTAACCTTTTTCCTTCTTCCTCTAGACACGCAGGAAGGGTGTATTCGGCGGGCGCTAGATCCTTTCTTTCTTCCTCGCGGAAAACCAACCTATTATTACCGGTTTTCTGTCATTGACGCTCTTCTTTTTTCCTACTCTCTCGTACATCGTTCTATGGTCTGTTTAGTATTAACATCTTTGGTTTTCGTGAACCCCCACACTCTTTTGCATGGATATCCTCTTTACGTCTAGTATGCTTTTCTACGACTTCCTTGTTCTACGTGGTGGCTTGGGGAATATACCACTATTTTTTCTGTTGGAATGCATGTACAGATTGCGGTCATCCAGTATATACCATACATGCAACTCGTTGAACTTGTAAGAATGTTGATGAAGATGATAAACAAGGCTACATAGACCCGAATTGGAGATGGTGATCTCACTCTCCTTCCTTCCTTGTACATCCATCCATCCGAGATGGATAGCATTCAAACCGTGCTTTCAGCACTTGACGTGTTTTCTCGTGCACCCGACAAAGCGTCACTGGAGACTGCCAACTCTTGGCTCCAGGACTTCCAACATTCTGTAATTGTTTCGCCTGGACGTCCTTCGACATTCCCGTCTGACCGTTGCCTCTGTTCGCCATTGTCCTAGTCTGAGGCTTGGGCAACCTGCAATGTCCTCCTCCTCTCTCCCGAGGCGCCCCAGGCCGCCAAGATTTTCGCTGCCCAGACGTTCCGGAGCAAGGTGAATCGAGCAGCGATCGGACCAAGGCATAGTCACTGATGCTCTTTCTCGACGCAGGTCACATACGATCTCACCCAAGTGGATGCGGCCAATATTCCTGCCCTACGGGACACATTGATCACCGCCCTTCAGCAATATCAGACAGGACCGCGAACGATAATCGTACAGTTGTGTCTGGCGCTAATTGGACTTGCGCTGCAGTATCCCGCATGGCAGAATCCAGTACAACAAATTGTTGAGACATTTGGAAAGAATCCCACTACGGTTCCGGTCTTACTGCAGTTCCTCACATTGCTACCGGAGGAGTTGAGCAGCGCTACCAGATACCCTTTAACCGTGCGTATCACCACCCACTTCGCTCTCTTTTACTCATCAACAATTCAAGGACGAAGATCTTGTTACGAAATCATCTTCTCTGCTTACGGCCAACTCTCAGCAAATCGTAGGACTTCTTGCGATGTACCTTCAGGCTCCAGGCGCGTCATAATTCACGGCTCTGATCTTCACTATCGCTCACGATCAATACAGGCGTGACTGCCTCTGTACAGGAGCAGGTATTCAACTGTCTGCGTAGCTGGCTTACAGCGGGGGAAGTCAGTCCATCTAAGCTTGCAGAGACACCGTTGTTCGCCTTTGCCTTTGATGCTCTCGCATCTGATCAACTCTTCGATGCGGCGACCAACGTCATATGTGATTTGATCCACGAGACGCAGGAGGTCGACAATAACATGCCTGTCATACAGCTCATCGTTCCACGCGTGATTGCTCTACGCCCTCAGCTCAGTGCTCAGAGCGGCGATCCCGACAAGATCAAAGGCTTTGCCCGCATCTTCTCGGAGGCGGGTTACACGTACCGTGCCCTCGTTGTTCAACACACCGAGGTATTCTTTCCAATTGTAGAGGCCATTGGAGAATGCTCGGCCTATCATGATTTGGATATTGTGCCTATCACGTTCCCGTTCTGGATGCAACTCGCCACTCACTTCCAAACTCATCAACCTGTTCCCCCCATTTTTCAGAATGCGTACCAATCCCTCTTGACTGTCATAATCAACCACCTGCACTTCCCTCCCGACTCGAGTCCCTTAACCGGTCAAGAGGCGGACGATTTTCGGTCGTTCAGGCATGTCATGGGCGACACCTTGAAGGACTGCTGCGTCGTCCTCGGCTCGGATACTTGCCTATTGGCCGCGCACGCCATGATCTCTAACGCACTGTCTCAAGGGCCCAATGTTACCTGGCAGGATATTGAGGCGCCGCTGTTCGGCCTACGGTCTATGGGAGCTGAGGTCAACCCCGAAGATGAAGGCGCTGTTCCCAAAATCTTGGATTTGATTCCTACACTTCCGGACCATCCCAAAGTTCGGTTTGCCACTCTTCTTATCATCTCGAGGTACACAGAGTGGATATGTCATCATCCGACTTACATCTCGTTCCAACTTCAGTACATCTCCTCTGGGTTCGATACTGGAGATCTCGAAGTTAGTTCGGCTGCTGGTATGGCACTCAAGTATCTATGTCAAGATTGTAAAAAGGTAAGGGAACGAATCCTTTCAGAACTCAGTCACCTCATATCTTGCACTAGCATCTCACTGACTTCTTGCCAACGCTTCATACGTTCCTGAAAAGCTCGGGTGCTAAATTACACCATGAAGACAAAGTACAGGTCTACGAGGCGATTGCGCATGTCATATCTGCTATGCCTATGGAAACGGCGGCGTCTTCTTTACGTCAATTCTCGGACGATATCCTGTCCGAAATGCTTGCTGTCACAAATAAAGCGGCAGTCACCAAAGATGAGATGGCGTCCGTTTGTGGTACGTATCTACCTTCTTCAAATAACTAACGCTCACTCAAACACACCTCTACAGGTAGCCTAGAAAACCTGGAAGCCATGTTGTTCGTTATCCGCAGCTTTGGTGAAGACCTGCCATCTGCGTGTCAGAACACGGTCACGCAAATGTGGCCAGTGTTTGACGGTTTCCTTGCGAAATATGGCAACGAGTACGATGTGGCGGAGCGGACGAACAGAGTCTTACGATGGGGTGTGCCGTTCTACGGACGAGCGGGAAGAGTTGTTGCCCCGGCTGTTCTAAGGAGACTAGCGGCGCTATTCGATTCCAGTGAAATTTCTAGCTATCTCTGGATCTGCGGGAAGCTTGTTCAAGAGTACGGCCACGACGGGGACGAGTTCGTTCGCGGGGCTCTTATGGATGTGTATCAGCGGTCGACGCAGCGACTTGCGACTATACTCCAGACAAAGTTACCCACATCTATCCCCGACAGTGCGTTGTTTTTACTTTTTTTGGTCTTTCGCTAATTGTATTGCAGTTCTTGAGGATTACGTCCATTTGGTTGGTTTGCTGTTATACCATGCACCAGACGTCTTCTTCCATCCAGCTACATTCGAGCTCGCATTCAAGATCTGCATACCCATCCTTGGCGTTGTATACAATGGCATCGTCGCAGTCGCGCTTGACCTTTTCCGGGACATACTAGCATATGATGAATTCGGGACGACCTCTCCTTACACAGTTGTTATCCGCTCGACGTTCCTCAAAGAAGGTCTACCGCTTATCAGCGCTGTTCTTGACGGTCTCGTTGGCGACTTCTACGAAGAAAAAACAGGAGCAGTAGTCTCAATATTGCGTTCTGCGACCATGCTGTGGCCGACAGAGGTGATGGGTGCTCTGCCCAACATTTTAGGGAATATACCCAATTCGAAGGCCTCGGCCGACACAAAATCGATGTTTTTGTTGGATATGGGGAGGTTCGTCTTCACACTTCTGTGTAGCTGGGCTCTAACGTTTCCTCGTAGCATTGTAAAAACCGGACAGTATGATAAAGTTCGATATACGGTATTGACACTGAGAAGGGCAACCAGGAAAGCGAGAGACAGAAGGCAGGATTTCAGCTAGTTGGGGCTTTAGGATTAGAATGTGCAGTATCTTACAAGCATGTACAAGAGTAATAGGTAAGCATGTTTATGTACAACTTGAGAGGGAGAGCGTCTTCAAGCTCTAAGACACGGTTTGAGGCTTGGAATGATCATACTTACAGTGGCGCAGAGGGCAAGTTGCGGATCGCGAATCGCAATACTACTGGACATTTGTACTGAAGGTTGTACGTTGAACTAATTCTGCTGGCAAGCACAAAAGCCTTGCTCATGTCGCTGTGTTAGTTGCCATGTTCGCGAGGACATTGAAGTTCCCTCCATCAGGGAGGACCACCGTATCATCTCGCATTACTTTGGAGACAAGGTGTTTCTGCAAGAGATTTATATTCCGACTTCCCCATTGTACTCAGTTCTTCGAGTCCTTTCACAAGCAGCATGACTCGCAATGCAGTAACATATACATCATTGGAGAAGATACAGTCCCTACGATAATGCTAGGATACAAGACGTATCAGAGTGCCGAACAAAGAAAGTCATTGAGTAATATCTACACATTCAGCCGTTGAAGAAATAGTCATATTCGTCCTCCTCGTGATCAAACTCCTCTTCTTCGTCCTCCTCCCAAACATCGTAGTCTTCAAAATCGTCAAGATCACTCATATCGTCACTGAAGTTGTCCTCATAATCGGGACAGTCATTTTCATCCAAGAGCCCACCCAGAATACCGGCATTGATAATGAAAATGTCGCGTTTCCTCAACGCTTCCTTTTCATACTCCTCGGTAAAGTCCAAAATTTTAACAGCAGCCCCTCCAAGCTCGATAGTAAAAGGTGAGGCGCCCAATCGAGCAACGGACAGTAGCCAGTCACGGGTACCGAAGTTGGCTTTCTTCTCTGAGACATACGCCAGAGAGGAGAGGCGAGGAAAAGGGAAGTTGGTACCACGGGGATGACTGGTGACAATTTGTGCGTCTGGATAAACATTGATGAGCTCCAGGCGCCGCAACTGCGGCAGACTGCGAAAGAATGACGCTTGCTGGGCAACCATCGCGTCATTCAGTCGAAGAGTAGTAAGTTTGGGTAAGCTCATAAAAAGCTTCGACATGGATCCGTTTCCGGAAACTGCCAAATATTCAAGGTTGGGCAGATCGAGAAGAGATAACAATATGCAATCACGCTGCTGACTGATGCCGACTGCGAGGGAGCGCAACGATGGGGCGCTGATTCGGGACGCCGCATCATTTGGATCGTAATCCTGCGTATGAGAGTGCGGGGGCCAACCGTGACCGAAAGAAGGGAGAACAAGCGTTTTGAGCGACGAACATGTCAGGATCACATCGTTAAACCCTTGCCACGTTGGGCAAAATTCATGTATGATCAAAGTCGTAAGCTGAGGATGGGAGTGATGGATGACATTGGTAGGTGGTGGACATTTAACCACCGTAGACTAGGTGCTTGGATGGTGGCATGCGCCGAATTCGCAGGAATAACAGCCTGCGAATATACGAGCAGATGCGTGAGATGTGGTAGGAGGGTGCTCGAGAGTACATCCTGGATCGAATTATAATTCTCTAAGCCTGTGCGTCTGCCAAATTCTGGTGCATTGTGTATCGTGAGTTTGAGCGTTCGCAACCGGGTGAGATGAGGTTGTATTGTGCCCACAAAAATTTACTATGAACAAAACTGGACAACGGGGTGATATTGACGTGAACAGTGATAAGACGCGAAGTCGAGCGTTCTAGGAACCTGGCTGTGTGACGAATGTAGGAATCTTGCCCGAACGCGATCTTGGTCCAGAGTTCGGAGCTTGCAATGGCAACGTCCCTCCAGTGACGACACACAGCCGTTATCGAGGACAGGAGGTCATATAGATCTTGTCCGGGTGACGTTGCTTCACAGCAGCAGAATAGGATGTGTGAAAAGAGTTCGTGTGGTAGCGCATTGATGGGTGGCGATTCGACCTTGGTAGAAGCATTGGAAAGCTGTAAGAGATGTCAGCCAGGCTATCATGTAATGGATCCTGTAGCAATTCACCTCTGTCTGATCCATTAACGGCGAGATGATGGTGGAAAGAAAGTTGGTCACGCGTAACTTTTGCGATCCCGTGATGTCTTAAGACACGCCTTTCACGCGTGGGAACTTTGCTGACTCTCCCTTTGTCGTTCACCAGTCATAACACATTGTCGCCTTCAATGTTGCAAGCCTCACAGGATATGGAACAGGAAGGCGAGGACTACCAGTTGAATGGTCCCATCCTTGTTGGAAAGCTGCAGGGGGCTGGCATCCACGCCAACGACATCAAGAAACTAGAAGACGCTGGGCTGCGTACCGTTGAGGCTGTCGCCTTTACTCCCAAGAAGAACCTTGTCATCATCAAGGGTATATCTGAGCAGAAGGCAGACAAGATCTTGGCAGAAGGTGTGTCACTCATCTTGTTAATGACTGCCTGTGCTGACCAACATGGCAGCGCAAAAGATCGTGCCGCTCGGATTCCAGAGTGCTACAGAAGTCCACGCGCGGAGAGCCGAACTCGTACATATTACGACTGGATCCAAACAACTTGATGCTCTTCTTGGAGGTGAGGCTCTCGAAACGTGGGTTCAATGACGTCTAACTTTAGATAGGCGGCATCGAAACGGGCGCGATAACCGAGCTATTTGGCGAGTTCAGGACAGGAAAGTCGCAGATATGCCATACCCTAGCCGTCACTTGTCAGTTGCCTGTGAGCATGGGTGGTGGTGAGGGCAAATGCCTCTACATCGATACTGAAGGCACCTTCCGGCCGGTTCGTCTTCTGGCCGTTGCAGAGCGATATGGCTTAAACGGAGAAGAAGTCTTGGATAATGTGGCCTATGCTCGCGCGTACAATGCGGATCATCAGAATGCTCTATTGATAAGTGCGAGCGCGTTGATGTCAGAGTCCAGGTTCGTGTCAGATTCGTGCATATAAATGCGCATAAGTCTAACTCAATTTCCAGATTTTGTCTATTGATCGTTGATTCATGTACCGCTCTCTATCGTACTGATTTCAGTGGTCGTGGTGAGCTATCCTCGCGCCAGAATCATCTTGGCAAATTCTTGCGGACATTACAGCGACTTGCCGATGAGGTAAGGCGTCGTCGTTATCATAACATTCTTCATGTTTATCTGCTTCAGTACGGTATTGCCGTGGTAGTGACGAACCAAGTCATGTCCAGCCCAGACGCCGCCGCCGGCCCTTACGCTAGCAACGAGAAGAAGCCTATTGGGGGAAATATTATGGCCCATGCTTCGACAACCCGGTACGCGAGGGCGTTCTATTCATAGAACCTTTCTCACGTACTTTCTGCAGACTCCAACTTAAGAAGTCGCGTGGAAATACACGTTCATGCAAGATATACGACTCACCTTGCTTGCCTGAGATGGAAACGCATTTCGCTATTTTGCCGAGTGGTATTGGCGATCCCGAAGAGGAGACTTGATTCTGGACATTTTTGCTGTTCCAACGTGTACAATACTGCTCCCATTATTCTCGGAAATCTCGTACAAACTGTATCGGCCGTGTCACTGTGCATTCTCCTCGACATAAGCAAATTACAGTTAACTCCCAACCTCAGCAGGCAGTCCACCTGCAGAATCATCCGCCTTCTTCTCTCTTTTCTTGGCACGCGTTTTTGCAGATTTGGACATTTTCCGCTTCAGTGGAGGCTGATATCTATACGAGAATCAATTATTCGATCGAAAAGATTGATATGCAGACCTACGTTGCACCTTTATCTTTAAGCTCTGGAAGCTCAACGAGGCTCAGTGTAATTTTCATGTATGGAGTTTGGACGTGTTTTATACTGGAAGATTGACTGACATGCGTTGACCATAAAAATGAACAAACGCACTTCTTTCCGTCCAGAGCCTTAATGAGATTTTCGGCACGTTGCTCTCCCTCACCGATGCTGTCACTAATCACAGGCGCCGTCCCAATTCTTCCAGCGAACCGACTTGGTTGTACTGATGCAGGCCGAGCAATCTCGTCGAATGCGACAATTCCAAGGTTTTGATATATTCGCGTTTGATGATTTCTACCACCGACACAAGACGTGGTACCAGCATAGTTGGATTCGTAGGAGCAGCAGGTTTAGAGCTAGGCTTCGTCGGCGGGTTTGGCAGCGTGTGGAACACAATTGGTTGCGTTTCATCTTTCTACTTACCACAATGTCAGAACGGACACGGGAGGGTCAACGAAGATAATGTAGACCTGTAGACAGTCGAGGGCATGGGAAATCCAGGTTTTCATTTTCCCGCTGCTTGTTATGCGAATTTCACGTTCAGACATTGCGGTGGCAAGAGTCAAGCAAGATCTTCCGATCAGACGCGTGCCAGATCAGAACTCATGGGTGAACCACCACAACAAGAAGCAGCCACGAAAACGTATCAAGCCATTCCACCTCTATTGCTTGCAGAGGCACTCGGATTCTCCCCTCAGCTTCTCCTAGACGATATCATAAACATTGCCAACGACTCTATCGACGATGGAGTCAACGGCATGGAGGCGTTCCTCGAGAAATGGGTCGAAGATCGCGCGGTAGACCACCCGGGCAGCGAGAACTGGGACGGTAATCAGGAAGTAGAGCAGGGCTTAGTTGCCTTTCAGACTCTACTCGAATTCCACACGGACATGGCGTTCGACTACTTGGAGGCATGGTCTCTACGCAATATCTTCGCGGTGCCTTTCGACCTGCCAATTGTCCTGCCACACCAACAAGGCCTGGATCTGACCGTCACTCCGGAACAAGAACAGGCCCTCATGGATGAAGCGACAGAGCTTAGAGCCAAGATAGACGAGGTGCGTTTTGCAACCTGTGTTCATGATTGTCGACCAACCCAACGCGCAGCAACGCACTCTAAAGCGCACCCTCACCAAAGCACTTCGCGTCGCCGAAGCGCGTAAAGCCATAGTTGACAAACGTCTTGAACGCCTGCAGGTCTTCGATACCACCGCCATTCAAACCTACGCGACTGTCCCCAAGAACCTCAAAGCCCTTTTCAACACCGTGTCCCAGCTCCCAGAACTCGATCCAGAGACTCCCCAGACACTTGCTCGGCTTCAGCTGGCAGACCCAGGCAAGCAGAAGTGGGAAACGAGCAAAGAAGGTTATTTGAGCTGGGCGGTGGAACAGCTTCTTGCGAGGGGTGAAGGGTCAAGCGAGATGGGTGATATTAGAACCAGGGAGTCAGACATTGGAACAGCGGAGCAGCTCAAGAAGATGCTCCAGGCGTTCGAGCTTGCCAAAGGCGTGAGGAAGAGTTTGGGCAATTCTTCGCAGATGGACACGTCCTAAATTTCGTCTTTGGTTGTACTTTGTGAGTGACAACGTGAAATGGCTGAAGTGGCGCTGATTCTCTGCATTAGCATGTATCGTTATATATTTTCCCCCATCATTCTCTCAGTGTTGTACATGTAAGTCATTCTAATGCTTTTTGAGTGCCCTTTGACTGAACTATCGTAAAACTAGCAGTTTCCTGGGTTTCTTCGCCTTTATAGGCATGTCAAGCTCAGTCGTTCACCTTTACAAGGTCGCTCAGTCTTCTTCAATGTTGCCAACAGTATGTGCTTCAGACTACAAGCAGCCGACTGTTGGGTAATTATGAGTATTGTATAGTCCTTTTGACCTACAAAAGTGCCATGGTATGTGAAAGAAAAGAATGTCTAATCAAGTATCAAACTCGCTCTATGAGGCCAACTCCCTCACTGTATCTTGTCATCTGGCGAAGGTATGCTGGCGGATGAAACACGTTGAACAGCAGCACGACAATCGTCATGAGTACGGCGTCGAAGATATACAGATACTACAACACAGTGAGCCAGAGAATCATGAACAATGCCGAACCAACATACCACTTCGTTGGCCATGATTGCCCCATCATGGCCTTGCCCAAACTCGACCATGCGGAACAGAGAACGAACTAAGATCAGGCCGCTCGCCGCGTATAGGACGTACATGAGGCGAAGCCATTGCTCTTGCTCTTCCGGAACCTTGTACTTCCGCATCCGCGTATGGAATACGGCTGATACAACCACAAAACCTCCAAACCACAGTATCTGTGCGGCGAGGCCCACGAGTACAATTTTTTGACCTGTACTTGCCAGGTCGCTGCCCTGAGACATGAGACCGCCACCTGGAAAGACGTGAAATGTGAGTCTGTGTTTCAACGATGTTGGCGAGAGATAGTGGCGCACCTCCACTTTGGATCAAGAAACTGAAGACGTCGCCACAGACGAAGAACTTTGTCAACCGCGAGACACGAATGAGCGAGAGTCTTTCGGCGTGGAGGGAGACGATGATGCGTCCGAGGACGACGTAGATGCTGGCGGTCTGTGAAGAGTATGAGCACGATGAGGAAGCCATTAGTAAGTGACCACATACCAAGAGGGCAGGAGCTAGCAAGATCATGAGCTCTTGCATGATGAATGGTCCAAGAGCCTGCGGATCGTTGTGGGATATGATCCTGCCAACATAACCGATGCTCTCCACTAGTACAGTTAGTAGACATGGTAAAACTCGAAAATCCGACTCACTAAATGTGCCGATGAGCATAACCAAGAAGTACCAGCCCTTGGTTCGGTATAGTTGCACGCCATGGATAGCACCAGACGCAAAGAATATGACGGCAAAGATAGCAGCTGCAGGTATAGACGGGGTGTAGCTGTACGTCGTTGAACATGAGCTTCGATCCGAATGCAAGACACAACTTGGCTTACTTGTACAGATGATAAGTGGAGTCAGACATGGTGGAGAAAGGAGAATTGTGTGTTGATGGGCATCTCCTCAGACGAGAGATGCCCTAGTTAAAGAGATCGCATTCGTCGAGAATCCGAATGCGTTCTCCCGAACGCGAAAGGTACACACGAGGGTCACGTGTTGGCGTTTCAAGATATCAATCCGCAGTATGCAAAGTCGTTCACAGCCAATGGCCATACTCAGTCCTAGGCGAATATTACGTTCTTCTAGTTGATTGGAGGGGATTTTTGTCTGGTATCACAAAATCCTTCCATGAATTGACGGACAGGCATTCGCATTGATATACAGTAGTACTACATGAAACACTCTCAACTATCCTAATTCGACACCGGCAAGTCCTTCGTCGTCTTCAAACGGATCTTCATCATCGTACAGATCCATTTCCCAATCATCCTCATCCCCCCAATCAGGGGGGTCACGGCCATCATCGTAATCCCCGTCCTCACTCTCCGTATCGTCATACGAAGTGAAGTCGTGGAAAGACATGAGTCCTGTGGACGGACTGATTCTACTGACCACATTCGACCCAATCTTCTGCAGCGTATCGTGCTGCTCCTGCTCCGGAAGACTTGACGTCTCGATGATGAATGGGGAATCGATATCAGCGCGCGCATGGGCCAAGTCCCTCAGCCACGTGTAGTGCTCGTCCTTCCACATCGTGTCGGGGACGAAGTATACAGACGAGAGCTTGGGGAAGGGAAACAGGCTCGACGGCATATTTCCACTTGCGACGTATTCCAGACGCCCTTGTACGCCGACGAGCTCTAGTCTCTTGAGAGACGGGACGGAGGGGAAACCTGCATCGGCCGAGAAAGCACAATACTGCTCCAAACGGAGGACCTCAAGCTTGGTGTGCTTCTGCCTGTCGAGAAGGCCATGAAGACTCTTGTGAGAGTCAAGCAGGCCCGATACTTCAAGGTATTCGAGATTGGGGGCGTGAAGCAGCGCAAGCGGACAGTTGCAGACCTCGGGTACGTGATAGCCTCTCAAGCTGAAGGCCAATGAACGCAGTGAGGGCGCGGTAATAGGTTCCGTGCCTGCATCATCGGGGAATTGTGAAAATGACTCTGGGGTGAAACCGGGAAGAACAAGGGTGGTTAACACTGGGGAACCATTGACAAGGCTACGCATGGTCGACGTGGATGGCGCAAAAGCATGTATAGCAATGTACGATAGATGCTTAAACGAAGTGGAAAAGCTAGGATGAACGTTGCGAAGGTTGACAGAGCGGAGGGAAGGGAAGACAGCTTCAGCGACTACTCCGGGTATGATATTGTCGAGCAGTGAAGAATACATGGTTGATAGGTGAATGCGCAAGTGCTCGACAGTGCTGGGGGTCATACGGGAGATTAGATCGTCCAAGATGTCCAGGTTGCCACCGCTGTCTAGGTCCAACTCCAAGGACTTTAGGCGATGAAGGTGCGGGGTCATAAGTGCCACGGCTTGTCTTAGAAGCAAGTCATATGAAGCAGTAATGCGGACATGTATGGGACAGAGACGTGAGCGTTCCAAGAATGCCTTGGAAATTTCCAGCTGATGAGTGCTGTTTATCTGTACAAGGGTCCAAAGCTCGGGAGAAGCGAGAGCTACGTGTCGCCATCTGCTACAGACTTGGGACAAGGCAAGAAGGAATGGGGCATTGGATGTCGGATTCTGAAGACCGGCTTTGAATATTGCAATCAATATCTCGTTAGGGACGCGCTGGACAAAAGCTTCGGATTGCATCTAGTAGAACGAGGTTAAGCCAGTGTTTTTCCGAGAAAGAGTAAAGAGAAGACTGACGGTGAAGGTTGGAAATGAAAGCAAGATGACATCACGGGACACAATCAATGCCGATCAGTGAGGAGGCGAATTCTGTTTTTGTTCTCTGACAGTCTGGACTGACGACCTCCAAGGTCTGATCTAGCGCCGATTGCCGATTTCGTCTTTTTTACGTGCTCAACTTTGTGTTAAAGATGAGTCGTGTCATTGCCTCGCCTATTCACTCGTCTCCGCCAATGACTGCCCCAATTGCAATCCCCGGTGCAACTTCCCGCTCGGTCGGTGCATCCCTCTCACCTCCGCGACGACCACCATCCACGACAGGTTTGGCAGTCTCCGTCGTCAAGAAACCCTCGACGGCGGTTCAAAAGTACTACACCCTGTCGACAACGAGGACCTTCGCCTCCTCATTCTCGAAAACATCAGCCAGGATGCTGTCTCTACATTCCGTGCCAAGGTACAACGTCGATCATTTCACTCGTGCAATGTCCGAGGACGAGCTCGTAGAGAAGATTGGGGCCTACCATGCCATTGGTATCCGTAGCAAAACAAAAATCACTGCCCGTGTTCTCAAAGCCGCTACCAAGGTGAACAGTTCTGCAACAATCTGAAGAATACAGTCTGATAGATGCTAGCTGCTTGTCATTGGTTGCTTCTGCATTGGTACCAACCAGGTAGATTTGCAGTCCGCCGCCCAAGCTGGCATTCCCGTATTCAACTCTCCGTTCTCCAACTCGCGCTCCGTTGCCGAACTTGTCATGTCAGAGCTCGTCGTTCTCTCACGTCAACTGTTTGAACGCGCCTACGAGTTGCGCACCGGTATCTGGAATAAGCAGTCCAAGGGCTGCTGGGAAGTCCGTGGCAAGACCCTCGGAATTGTCGGCTATGGCCACATTGGCTCCCAGCTCTCCGTCCTCGCTGAATCTTTCGGCATGCGCGTTCTCTTCCACGACGTCATTAACCTCATGCCTCTGGGTTCCGCGCGTCAAGTTGATTCGCTTGCTACCCTGCTCGCAGAATCAGACTTTGTGACTCTCCATGTTCCAGAGCTTCCCGAGACAATCAACATGATCTCGAAGCAGGAGCTCGCCGGTATGAAAAAGGGCGCCTACCTCATTAATAACGCTCGTGGAAAGGTCGTTGATATACCCGCCCTCGTTGATGCTTTGAAGAGCGGTCAACTGGCTGGTGCAGCCATCGACGTCTTCCCATCAGAACCCGCTTCCAACGGTGCACCTTTCGATGACCAGCTCAACGCGTGGGCGTCCACACTTCGGAACATTCCCAATGTTATACTTTCTCCTCACATTGGTGGCTCGACGGAAGAGGCCCAGCGCATGATCGGAGAAGAAGTATCCCAAGCTCTCTCTCGATACCTCGGCTACGGCTCCACCCTCGGCGCCGTCAATTTCCCAGAAGTCGACCTGCGCGCAATCACAGCGGAACAAGGCGATCATATTCGTGTCTGCCACGTCCACAAGAACCAGCCTGGTGTTCTTCGCGCTGTCAACGAGGCTTTCTCTTCGTATAACGTCGAGAAGCAATATTCTGATTCCAAGGGAGATATTGCCTACTTGATGGCAGATATTGCTCAAGTTAGTCCGAGGGATATTAACCAGTTGCGCGCAGCCATTAGTGCCAATCCCGCGAACATCCTTACTCGCTTATTGGCGTAGAGCGCTTTGTGGCGTATACAAAAGCCGAAATGGACGGTTGTACTAGATGTATTCAACATAGCTATAATGGTGGCGTTCACTCAACTGTCCGCCATGGATAGTCGTTTGGTTACGCTGTGTTTACCTGTATTCAACATGTAATGGTGGTGTTCACTCAACTGTTCACTTCGAAGAGAAAATAATGTGTTGTCTGTATAACGCAGATAGGGATATTATTGCTTGATTGAAACTACCGATGTGCCTAGATGAAGTACGAGGAAAAGAATCAGAGAGGAGCTGGTGGTTGCCTGGCAAGATTATGCTCTAACGCGTCAACGGCCTGGGTATCGAGGACTAGTCGGCGCCATTTGAGCAGGTCGAAGACTTTAAGCTCCTTTACCGGCATGACCGTCACTTTGGGGATGTTGCGTATCGCGAGCTTCAGAGCTTCAGGTACCTGCTCAGCGCCCGTCACGAACAACGTCTCGGATAAACGTAACTCTTCTAGGCGCTTGGTAAGGAGACCCGTCTTGGGGAGATTCCACAGCATCTGGCTCATAACGCCAAACTCGTTCTCCTTGACCTTGAGACTGAGCGCGACGCGCATGCCCATGTCGATGACCTTGCGCGGCAGCTTGGTGCTGAAATCCCGAGGTTTTGGTCCAAAGGCGACACCTCCACCGCGCAACATGGGACTCTGCGCGTCGCCGAGACGGGCGCGACCGCTACCCTTCTGGGGGCGGATTTTCTTGCCCGATCCTGCGACTTCGCCACGCGTTTTGGTACTTGCGGAGCCTTGACGGGTAGCGTCACGTGGTGGACTATGCAGAGGTGGAGAATGTCGCGTCGGACCGGATGTCTAAAGACGGTGGGGTCGAGCGCGAGTATGGTCTCTGACGGCTCGGGGTCTGTCGTTGGGGAAGGAGCGGAGCAGTAAGCTCTACATAGACGGGAGCAATGGGCTGTCCATGATGTCGTGTCAGCGAAATACTCAACTGAGGAATGCAAACTGACCATCCGTAGTGCCGTCGTAGTCTCTCCGTAGGCGCCCGAGCGCTCTTGGCTCTGGGACCCTCTTGAGTAAGGTCCGAGGCGACCGCTATAGAGACAAAGCTTAACAGTATAAATGCAAAGTAGTAGAAACATACGCGTCCCAGTGTTCGAATCATTGGCCGCCGTTGAAAGTGAAGGCGGAAGGGAGATGGTATTAGTCAGCATTTTGCGGCAGTTTCCGGCCGCAACTAGCTAGGTCCAACGGTTATAGTTTGCTCACTTGTCATCTACCAGCACCGCCTAGCCGCGACTCATCAACATAAAAATGGCATCAACGACAAAAGCCGTCCAGACGTTCGGGAAAAAGAAGGTGGGCTGCACATTTATCACATCGACGGCGACAACGAATCTTACTGTGAATTGTAGACCGCAACCGCCGTCGCGCACGCCAAGGAAGGCCGTGGGCTTATCCGTGTAAATGGCTCCCCCATCCACCTCGTCCAACCCGAGATGCTGCGTCTCAAGGTGTACGAGCCCGTCCTTGTTGCTGGCGAGGACGCATTCACCGTGCTTGACATCCGTGTGCGGGTAAAGGGTGGAGGACACACCTCGCAGGTGTACGCGATCCGACAGGCCATCGCCAAGGCCATCGTCGCCTACTACGCCAAATACGTCGACGCGTACAGCGCAATGGAATTGAAGAAGAAACTCGTTGCGTATGACCGAACACTGCTCATTGCGGACCCCAGACGGATGGAGCCCAAGAAATTCGGTGGTGCTGGTGCCCGTGCTCGCAGGCAAAAGAGGTTTATTCCTCATGTCTGTGTTTTGTGCAATCTCTGACGAGTATGCTAGTTACCGTTAAGCGGTGCTTTTTGGGGGTGTATGCATTATGTCTTCGAGCCATGTACATTATGCCGTTATGCAGTATTCCTTTGCGACCAGCACGATGCAACTCCTCTTGAACACATCCGAAGGCTCATAGGTTGAGAAGTACCAACAAGCCTGTAAACAGTGTTCCAATTTTTTTCCTGCAATTTCAGCAAAAGTTGGACCTATTTGAGAAACACTATTGTTGGTTCAGTCACATGTCAAGATCAGATTCTGCTCTCTTCCCTTCATCTTCCCAATGGCTGAGCCAGAGCAGAAAGACTCTGTAGTCTCTGAACCGGTGCAAGTGCAGCCCGTCATTCAAGAGGCCAAAGCACCTCTGTTACGCGATGAGACCGGAACGGCACTCCCTATCTTCGTGGATCCCAACGAGCTCGATTCCGCGAGACTCTGCCGTACGATCAAGGTATGCAAACAGCTTCGTAAACATCAAACTATTCCGAGAACGTCCTATCAGAAACACGGCGGTGTCAACGCCAGACAGCCCGGCCAAGCTAAAATCATTCTGGTCAAACACGACGCGTACACCGGACTTCAATTCGTTCGGGACTGGAGTGACAGCGTCGCCACCTTGGACTACCGTTGGGTTGAGAAATGCATAACTCAAGGTCGTGTTCTCGGCGAGGCGGACGGCTGGGGAGGGTGTCTGCTCAAGTATGACGGAAAGCCTATTGTGCCTCCAACTATGGATGGTGAAGGGCCGTCAACACATGTCGAAATGTATGACCGTTCCATTTTCTCTATTGTTGTATTAACCTCCATCAAAGAAGTCCTTTACCCACTCCTCGTCAAACTCCGCCCGTGGTTATCAAACGTTCCGACTCCGTTGCAGCTCGAGATCACACACCAAGCGCTCCTGGTCGTAATTCGGTTTTTTCTCCAGCAATGCCTCCGATGAACTTCACCGATGCTTCATCTCAATCCACTGCTTCCACGTCTTCTCAACCTATGCCTTCAGAACCTTCCTCGTCCCATGCTTCCACCACTCCAAATACCCCCAATAACATGATAAACTTCAATGTCTCACAAAGCGTGCCAATACCGCAATCTCAGGACATGATACACAATCAAATGATGTTCTGGCAATACCTGCACTTCTCAAATCCAAACATGTTCTCAAACTTTCAACAACAACCCATGTTCGGCATGGCGAATGGCATGCCCGTAATGCCTAATGGAATGCCTGGAATGTTACCGCCAAATGACCCGAGCATTATTGGAATGAACGGAATGCATCCAAACATGTTCATGCCAAACATGTTCAATCCAATGACTATGGGGATGCAGACTGGCATGTCTGGTATGGCTGACATGTCGATGTTTGTGCCCGGCTTCTCTGAAAGTCACACAGAGTTGCCTGATGCGTCGGTCACTACGCCCAAGATCGAACCTTCGAGTTCTCCCTTGCCAAAGAAACGTGATAATTCACAGGTAGTGAAGAGGTCCAAGAAGAGAGACACAGAGACACCACGGTCTTCGGAACAGCCCAGCGCAAGTACTTCTAGGGTCCCCACTCCTTCAAGCACACAAACCCAAACGAAAGCCCGTCCCATCTTCAACGCTGGCCGATCTCCGAAAGCCTTTTTCGTGGAACTGGGTATTCATCGGCGCCAGGAAGTTGTTGCGACCATCAAGGTAATCTCTTGCCCTTGCCATCCTTCAACCACGATTCATCTTCAATTCACAGAAAAACGGTGGTTCATTGTTTCAGCTGTCGAAAAGGCAGACTATGCAATCATCAATACGCAGGAGGCTAAAGACACAGTCAACTTCATGGCGCGCGCTGTATTGGAAAACATACCCACGCTTTCCGCCAAATTTCCCAAGGCTTGCGTTGATGCTGGGGAGATCGTTGACTACACCGACTACCTTGTCGAAGTGCCCTCTAGCGTCAAGGTCAAACGGGAAAAGCAGGACAAAGTTTCGACACGGAAGCCAGAGTCCAGCCCTCGGAAGATGTCTACAAGTGTTTTTGATACGAAGGTTTCGATAAAACTGGATCCAGCTCGGAAACCATCGTCCAAGGCGACGGTGAAGGAGAAACAGAAGGAGGCTGGGCCGTCGAAAGCACGGGACCTCACAGATTCTACGATAGAGCCGCCTAGTATTCGTCGAAAGAGTGTCAAGCGCGAAGGCTCACCTATTGATCGCGACACTTGGCCGGATGATTTGCGATCTCCCAGTCCTCCTGGGGAACATACGCGTGTCATATTTGCTGGGGGCAGGTATCGCTTCACGGACGAGGAGAAGGACTACGCGCAGAAGTATGTCACTATTCTATACAGGCGTGACCCGGAAATGTCAAATCAACGCGTGGCCAAAGCGTTCCACAAAAAGGTCCTTTTCGTTGCTTTTAGCGTATTTAGCAGCTCACGAACACTGTGTAGATGCCACACCATCCTGTCGGGTCCTGGCAGAACCACGTCATGCAGGAACATAGTCATGGGACTTATGCCATCCTTCAGAAGCGAGGAGGTATTGATTTCAGGAAGAGGGCAACAAAAACGGCAACGACATCTGTTCCTCCACCGCGAGATGAAGAAAAGCCGTTGATTTTGTCCTCTTCATCGAAGAAACAGAAGGTTTCTCATGCCTCCATCTTGGAGGATGATATCAATACCGTCGTCAATTTTTTCGTCAATGGAGGCGACGCCTTGGAAGGGGACGACGCATTCATTTGGGCCAATTTAGCAGCTCAGGCAAGTTTCTCCAGTTTGTGTATAGTTAGTATCTGATGTCATGAGCAGGCGACATGTAGATCCATGGGAAGTTGGCCCGAGTTCCATGCCCAGCATCATGTAGTGATCAAGGAGAGGTACGACGCATTGAAGCCAGCGAGTGAAGACGAGTAACACGAATTCTTGATTCTTGAAGAGCATGTTTTTGGCATTCATTAGCGTTCCATTCTAGTAATAGTATATTGCATTGACAGCGAAAGAGTTTATTCCGAACGAGCGCGCGAGTCTACACCAAAGTCTGGCGGGTGTTTGAAGAACTTTTTTCGTCTCTCCATGATATCTTCTGATGACGGCTGCAGTTTGCCAACCAGGTCGTACCTCCCACTATGGCACCCATGACAGCGCAACCAGTGGCTGCAACAGGTAATGATTTCGCTGAAGGCAACATCAGCATCTAGTTTAAGCGATTTCTTGGGGTTATAACGCACCGCGTAGGCCACCCAAGAATGCCGCGGCGCATGCACCGGTAGCACCGTTCCACGCATCGTCCGTCTCTCGCTGATTCGCGACAAAAGCCTCAGCATATGCAAAGGTGAATCCGACGGCAGCTGCGAGAAATGTCGTTTGATAACAGACGAGCTATGTGTGACGCCGATACGCACCGAATAAGCCTATGGTGCCCCCCGTCCGTGTCAACACGCCCGCGGCGCCCTGTGTATGCGAGCCGAGCGCGTTGCGCAGCGCGCTAACCATGATTCCGACGGCGGCACCCTGCACGGCGAGCTGTGTGCCTTTTGAGAGAGGATCTTTGCGCTCGAACTCGGCCATGTAGATGGGTTAACTTGGGGGAGAGTCGGGAACCTGATCACTGAGCTTGGACGGGACGCCGCTGCCAAACAAAGGCACTTGGGCCAATCCTCGGTCACAAATTAGGAAATTTAACAAGTTCGTCTTTGACCTCGATATGTGGTTTCGTGATTCATCTGCTAGTCCTCCGTACAAAGTCGCAGGGAAGATGCCTGTGAGGGAGTGTATTGTTAGTCCAGTAGGTATCTCATCCTGACGCAGGCTCACAAGAGTTGGCGCGGCAAATGTTATGATGCTGTGGCCTTTCCATGGACGCGCGCTTCCCTGGACGATCTGTGGCATTCTCACTCTAAAGACGTTGTTGACCCATCCTACTGGCATACCCTGATATCGGATTTTGAGGACGCGGTTATCCTCGTCGGAAAGAACAGTGCGCGTATGATCCACACACGCGATTTTACAAAGGCTATGATCTGTCTCGAGATCCCAGAGGTTTTTATGTTTTGTGTATTGCTATCTACGAAGCTGATTCTTTCGACAGGCACCTGCAGCTGACCATACTGTGTTATCCACTGATCATGTCCAAGCTACATGGGTCCTAAATCCAGGAGAGGAACCCGATCTATACATCGTCTTGGCCTATGCGCGTCTCATTTACATCTGCGACGCGTATACTGGCAAAGTAGTCACGCATCTACGAGGTCATGGTGGCGTGCGTACGGTTTTCTATAATAACGTCGCTAATAAGCATAGTCTAGTCAATAACATCTCTCAACACTCATCCAATATATCCTCAAATATTCTGCTCAACATCCCGCGATTTCACCACTCGCATCTATCGACTCGATCGCGAGCCCAAGCAGAAGCCAAAGAATCCTCCTTGGCCACCAAGCAGACGGCCCAGTATGGCTGGTCCGGCGCACGGTCTTGATATGACAGAGGGTGAAGGTTTTCCCAAGAAAGGCGGTCTTGGACGCTGCATCTGTGTCCTCGTAGGCGGACAGGCTGGCGGACATAATGGTGATGTTCTCAACGCCGTACGTTTCTCATTCGCAGCTTTCGCATCGCATTGACTTGATTATCATCAGGAATTTCACCCCAAGCTTCCGTTGATTGTGACATGTGGGGTATGAATCCCGATGTCGCGTGTCACGACTTGACCTAACATCTCTCTAGACAGATCGTGTTATCAAGATCTGGTATGTGCCAAATGCGCTGAAGCTCACCGGCGACCGACTCCTCCGGGAGGATAAGCCACTCTTCAGTAGCAGCCGTATACACAAGGCCCGCGTTCATTCCGTTTCGTGGTATACTTTCGCGGTTTACTGTTTTACGATAACGCTCACTCTCTCCAGGCTACCGTGCGATGATGCATCCGACGATGAGATACTCATATCGTACAGTGCACCCGCATTCATGCGCCGATTCACTGCCGGGCAAAACCCGGAAACTGATCCAGCAGAAAACTATATGAAAGCAGGTACCGTCTGCCTGTGGAAGTGGCTAGCTCGGAAGCGTTTCTTTCCGTACGACCACAGTAAACAGGACGTCTTACGAGGGTGTCCTTCAGTACGTGTTGCTCGTGTTCTTGTTAGACACTCATTGCTGAGTCACTATTCAGGACTATCAAGAATGTTGTATGTCCCATTATCTTGCCGCAATCTCTGGATTCACAAATCTGTCCGCACAGCGGCATTTCAGTTCCTCTCCATTTATGAGCTTTCTCATGCCACCGAAAACCTCGCCCCAGCGCGAATGTCCCTATTCAGAAGTCCACGCCACGATCCGTGGTTCTGGTAACATATCCGGGCGAAGCCGCAATGTTATACATGCCGCAAACGTCTCCAGATTCCGGAGGCGCCAACCTTTCCCTGTTGACAGTGCCGAACAGGACATACCTGGTCTTTCTGATCAGTTAGCCGACCCCAAATACCTGAACTTGCAGGTTGGCAGATATGTTACCTCGGAATGGCGCATGGCACCTACGCGAAGAGGCGGAGTACTCAGGAGGTCGAGAATCTTGTGTTCAGTCGTATGATTGATGGTGGAAGTACAATAATAGGTGTTGGAGATAGAGGCACTGCTTGGTTGTGGTATCGTCGCACACCCTCCGAAGCTACTGGTGGATAGGGTGAGGCCTAGGTTATAAGCTACTTATTTATCGAGAGCGGGACGCGACTGTAACATCTGGCTATGTTGGTACCGGACAGAGGATTTGGAGTAAGTGGGAGCAGGTGGCGCCGTCTGCTTAGGAGAAAGCTAGGGAGATCGTCGATGACGGTTAGAGCGGGATGCAGAGGGGAAGAGGTGCCAATGATAGCAAGCAAAACATAACCAGGTCCGACTCTGGCATGGCATCGAAGACGATCTTACTTGGACCTAGTCTATATGGACGATGCACATTCAGCACGCTTACCAGTCATCAGTTGGCATGCAAAGGTCCAACCGAGACGTTCAGTCTCGAGAGTCGCGCTTGCTCTTTTGATTGCAGTTCCTTCAACTTGGCCGCTGCCTTGACTTGCTTCGGTGATAAGCCTTGTGATCTACAACGCGAATGAACTTCATAACCATTTGACGACCATGAGATGTACCTTTACGCACAAATTCGACACAGATATGCCCTTTGGGGTGACACTCGAGGATATACTTGTCTTCACCGATGGCGATCCAAGAATGGTCGCTTAATACGGAGATGTGAGGCTGCTCAGCCGCAGCCTCGGTCATTTTGAAGAAAGAGAGAGGAGGGTCCTCGTAGTCGATGTAAGTAACTGTTTTTGGTACCGATGGGTTGTCCTCGCTGTCGAGCCTTGAAGCAGCTTCTTTGGCACGTTGGCTAGGGCGGAAGAGCTTCTTTCCATACGACACAACAAGCAAGGGTGCCCTTCGGTGTGGCTTGCTTGATTCATATCTCGAGAATGACACTTGACATCTATAAGAGGCACGAGAACTCAAGTCTCAGGAGCTGGAGAATACAATGATCGGTGTTGGAGATAGCCTCCAAAGTACTAGTTATGATCATAGGGTACTTCTTGGTCGACAGCAGGATATCAATGGTATCATCTGAAAATGTATGTACTGAAGAGTCAACGCGAAGATCGACTTCGCCCAAACGTGGTGCGTAGACCTTGGTGCCGCCGGTGTTCTATGGGCAAGAACGCGTGTTGATCACGCCGTCATCCGGGGCAGCCGTTGAGGAGGTTGGTATGGAGAACGACCATGCTAACGGCTGGTCAGAATGGGCGAAGCGCAGCTAAAGAATAATAATGAACCTATCATCTCAATTCGCATGCAAAGGGCCAACAGCGACGTTCGTTCTCGAGCGTCGCTCTTTCTCCTTCGACTGCACCTGCTTCGACTTGGCCGCTGCTTTGGCTTTTTTCTGATGATAAGCCTGAGATCCACACATCAGCCGAATGGTCCCTTGCAAGAGGAAATAACCTACCATAGCGCCGTGCTTCAGACCACTAATGATATTCGCTGCCTCGCCTTTCGTGAGCTTCGCAATCCGCTCTGCCTTGCGCACAGTAACGGAATCCCCCAGCTCGGTGTCAATCTTCCATCTTTTCGTAATGAACGCTTTCTGACTGTCCGAGGCTGGTGCTTGTCTCCATTTGGCGGATCTGAGCAGCCTATTGGGAGTGTGAGGGGATAGATCAAGGTGGAATGAGGGAGGCATACCCAAGAGCCATGGGTCCATGAACAACCTTCTTGAGAGCATACGTATCGCAGCCTCGGATAGCCTCGTCAAGTTGCAATGCTGTTAGAACCTTTCGAGTTCGCATGAAGGGTGAAACTTTGAGAGCGAACGCAGTGGCGCGATCCAACGCAGCAGGCGTGTAAGTTGCCGCCCAGTGCGGCCCATGTTCGGGATCTAGGTTACCAATGAGCATCACCGCGATTCCACGAACCAGGAATGTACCTTCAGGCACAAACTCCACAGAAATATGGCCCTTGTTGAGACACTCCAAGATATACTTTTCTTCACCGATGGCGAACCAACTATGTTTGCTCAACTTTGAGATATGTGGATGCTCTGCTGCAGCCTTGGTCATCTTCAGAAACGAAAGAGGGTCATCATAATCGATGTAAGTGACTGTCTTTGGTGCCGGTACGTTGTCCTCGCTGTCAAGCCTTGAAGCCGCTTCTTTAGCACGTTCCTCCAAGTCTTCAAGACTCTCATCTGTGCCAGGCGTAAACAGACGCATGCATCAAAGGGAGTAGGAACCTACCGAGAATACTACCGATTTCCGCAGGATCTAAACCAAATAAAGTAGGAGTCGACATAACACCGGTGACACGGTTGTTACTGTCTACAAAATCGATAATCCTGCAGTCTACTTTGCCCGTAGTAGGCGACAATCTCATGCCTCTGCCGATCTGAATAAGCGTTACCGTGAGGGACTTCAAATTGGGGGCTCTTACGCACCATCTGAGCAAATACGTTCTTCGACCTTGTCGGTCGCGCGACGATAACACAGTCGATGTTAGGAATGTCAGCTCCCTCGGTCAATATGGCTTGGGAGTGTTCAAGTAGAATGCTAAGAAGAAGGGGAGGGACACAAACCACAGTTAACTAAGACAGGAAACTGGCCAGCCCTGAAAGCCGTAACGATAGCTCTTCGCTCCAATGCTGGCGTTTTGGAGTACAAGTATCTGGCATCGATACCAGCCTGTCTGAACATGTCTGTTAAGGCTTCCACGTGTGCGATATTTACGCAGAAAACTAATGTCGACCGCCTTTCGCCTGTAGATATAAATGAGAATGGACGCTGACCATGCACTTGCTAATGCCTACCAGCGTGATCGAGCCATGTCTGAACGACAAGTTTGTTCAACGTTTCCGTATTGATGACTTGGGCCAAGCTCGTCGGATTGAAATCACCCGTCGCAGAGCTCACAGTGACATTTTTCAGGTCGATGTTAGCCGTCACAGATGTAAATCGAACGTTACAGAGCCTGACAGAATTTAGTAAGGAACAGACATGAATAACAGAGGAATACCATTGCTCCTTGATCATCTCCAAGAAGTCTCTATGGTAGACGATATGTTGGAAGACGGAGCCCAACGCAAGACCATCGTGGCGACTGAATGTTGCGGAAAAGCCGATAATTGGGATCTTGTGCTGGGTGATAGGTTCTACGGATGCAAAGGTCTCATCGTCGTGATCTGGATGTCGGATTTCCGAGTCAAAATAAGATAGAATGCGCCGGTATCTATGAAGAGGGTTCAGTATGACGCGTGAAATATAGTTTAGCACGCACGAAGGTGCAGCTGCATGATGCGCCTCGTCCACAATGATGGCCTTCATCTTGTCCGGCTCAAACTTGGCTATCCGTTCTTGCTGAAGTAGAGTCTGGTATGTCGCGACCGTCCTGGCGCAAGTCAAAAGCAGAAGTTTGAGCATAAAAACGCGCACTGACACGTCCGCCGACCCAGAAGCCTTGTGTTTAACTCCCTGCTCTATCTCGACAGACCACTCGGGAAAAGCCGTTCAACTTGTTCAGCGGATTGGCGAGCAAGTTCGATGCTGTTCACGATTATGAGAGCTCTTTTCGCATGCGGAGCCGGCTTTGCCAATTTCTCCAGTAACGAGATGAACACGGTGGTTTTGCCAGAGCCCGTGGGTAAAGAGACACCAATACGCGTCAGACCATCGCGCAGCGCGTCAGTGCACGAGACCAAGCATTGCTCCTGGTATGGACGCAGCACTATCGAGGTAGACTGCCACCGACGTGGAGCAGAGACCAAACGACCTACGCGCTGAAGCACATGGATCATGGACGGGCGGGACAAGAAGGTAACTTAGTTCCCTGCGTCACACGGGTTGTCCATTTTTTATCACGTTCGCATTTTGTAATAGGTCTGGGGAGGGTATAGTAGAATAAACGATACCCAGTAGCCCGATGAGTGGATAAAAAGATGGTAATACGTCTAATAGCAGAGGAAAATCGTAAATGACGAGAATGCAATGACAGTAATATACCAAGCAAGTATTTAACCAGAGCCTGAAGAAATGACACGTCAGCATAGTTGAGAGGAAACAGCGGGAGAGACAGACCTCCAGAGTAGACCTTGCCAAACATGATCTCCTGGAGCTTGTCGTAGAGCGACAAGACACCAGCACCAGCAACACCACGGAGAATGTTGGCACCAGCTCCCTTGAAGAGCGACTTTGTACCTTCCTTGGCAACGATTTGAGAACCGGCGTCGAACATGGACTTGTAGTTGACACCAGACCCAGAGGTCATCATCATGCGACGACGGATAGTGTCCAGTGGGTAGGAAGCGAGACCAGCACCGACGGTGACACCCCAACCGAGCAGGAAGGAAGCCATGAACGAGCCTTCGAGGGCACCAACGAGGACAACGGGCTCTGTAAATCCATGTCAGAACACGCATTAAAACGCAAACTAAGTGCCACGTACTAACGGAGTCGTAGACACCAAAGTAGAGACCACGGTAGACAATGATACCAACGACCGAAGGCACGAAGCCACGGTACAGACCGGCAATACCGTCAGACGCGAGGGTCTTCTTGTAGACGTCGACCAGGCCGTTGAACTGACGGTCTCCTCCTCCACCCTTGGAAGACTTGGCATCGTTCGCTAACCGTGTACGGGCGTAGTCGAGCGAGTAGACGAAGAGGAGCGATGAGGCACCAGCAGCACCACCGGAGGCGACGTTGCCAGCAAACCACTTCCAGTAACCCTCGTTCTTCTTGAAACCGAACAAGGCCTTGAAGTAGTCCTCTATAAAACTGTTAGTATTGAAAGCAATCTACAAAAAGCAACGCACTGAAGGCAAAGTTGAGGGCTTGTGTCGGGAAGTAACGGATGACGTTGGCGGTGTTTCCTCTCCAGAGGGAAACGACACCCTCGTCAGCGGTGGTACGGCGGAAGGCGTCAATGACACCCTTGTATGGAGTAGCGAGACGACCTTGCTTGATCTGTACCAAGGTTAGACAAAGAACGCACGCGAGATTCCAAACCAACCATTTCGTCCTGATTCTGCACCAACAGCTTGATACGCTCAATGGGCGCAGCACTGGTCTTCGCAATGGCCTGTAGACGATGTGAGCAACAGAAGCATTGACACAAAAGCAGAGAGAAGCGTACAGCAGAAACACCACCCATCAGGAAATCGACTGCAAAACGGTAAGCGTGGCACAGCGACAGCGACAAAGGCTACGGACTGGTGAACTCCTTGGGCGTCTTGCCCTTCTTCACTTCGGCCATTTTTGAAAGAGAGAGAAAAAAAACTGAGGTGGGTTGTGGTGGTGAGGAGTGAAGACACTTGCAAAAGCCTACCGCCTTTTATGGCACGCTGAGTTCGAATTTTTTTCCCGGCTTTCCACGCAAGTTACCACATTCCCATTGGCTCCCTGCTTCAGGGACTCGGGGACCTCCTCTGACCCTGGTCAACAGCGGACCGACCTTGTTCGTTCACCTGCATTTTGCCACGTCGCCAATTACACAGACATAGTCAGATAGTGCTTGTACTATATTATACCGAGTATACCAGACCAACAATAATACCAGACGAAAAATACAGTAAATAATATACCCTACCATCGCGTATTCCCATTTACACGCGACGACCACAATCCTTCTGGCTCGGGGTACCCGTTGGCATATGTCGTGTTTACGCCGGCGGTAGGGTACAAAGGTCCTGGGGGATTCGCGTTTGAATGCATTGTGTACCGTACAGCGGGAGCATCTATTGCGGGACGTGCAGGCGGATAATCACTGTTACGAGCACTGAGTGCGGACGACGACCCCCCGGCCCGATCACTCTCAACGGGTATGATTGGTCGACTTTTCTTCCATATTGGTTCCGTTGGAGAAGGAGCGTCTGACGCCTTCCGCTTCCCCACATGTCGTGGAGGTGCCACATCCTCTTCCTCATCGGAATCAAGAGTCAAATCAATAACCGTATCCTGCACCGACTGAGAGCGCGGCGGCAAGGAGGGAGCCAGACTAGAGCTGGAGGCATTTCCGAATGAGGGTGACAACTCCCGCTTAACCCTATTCTCCTCCTCGTCGTCCGAGTCCAAGATCAGAATGGAAAGGTCTGCTTTGCCCTTGCCGTTCGTTTTGCCGTTGCACTGGGAAGGCGGCGTTCTAGTCCGCGAGACTGGTTTCCGAGGAGCGGTAGCAGGCTTTACAGGTGGGTGTTGAGCCTTCCATTCAGCAGAACCATACTTGTTGTCGGTCGTGTGCCATTCGCCATCAGCTTCGACAAAGACATCCTCTACACTTTCAGGACACGACTTCACGATTTCATCGAAATAGCTTCGCAGACGTCAGTACGACTTCCAGGAGGCGAACATAAACACCAACCCATCAATGATAAGATCTTTGGTGTCCAAAACCCTCTCGCACACCGGGCATAACCAAGTTGTGGTTTGTTCCATCACCGAGAACCAAGATGTAGCATCAAAGCATTGTGGATGTACGCATTTCGAGGAGCGACAAGGAGTAGCCACCCGCATGAAACTTAACTGTTCAACAAATTAGATCCCTCGACACCCGCAATTCAGGATGTCATACCGGACACTTCAAGGACATCTTTTGAGGACCGGCGATGATATCGTCGTCGTCATTGATGGATGCTTTCACTGATGCATGATTAGGAATGAAAGATACGAACAACTGAGAGTGTGCCTACTTCTTGCTTTTATATCGGCGGCCGTAGTGTAGCTAGTTTGTTTCAGTTGGTTGACAAGATGGTCAACCGACGTAGTCCGGACGAGATGGACGACGAGATAGAATTTCTGGTGTATGTGAGAAAGATATCCGGGTAGCCTGTGAGAGAGAGACTAACCTTCGACTGCACCGGCGTCTGACTGTTCACGTAAACCATTTCAACCTTGTTCGAAGTGGTATTGAGCCGTATATACTTTCCCAGATCTGGAGGTGGTGCCGTTCCGGGCTTCTTCTTGAGCCCCTTGAGATTCACAGATAACTGCACGTTGTTGACACGGACTTCACAGGTGGGGGGGAATTCGACAAGAGCAGGGCTAGTGGTAGAGCGGAATGTGGGATTTGGGGAGTAGAATGTAGAGGAAGTGCAGAATAGGCGCAACTGATATTTCGGACTGTTCGGTGATCGATGAGTCTGCTTGGTCCGAGTGTGTGGCGGCGGACATACCTGGCGGACTTGAGTTTTGCCAATTGGTCGTTAGTAAGGGTAAAGACCACGGTTTGCTGACGTCGGTCCGTTGAGCTGTTGGACTCTGATATTTGGACTATGTTAGATAGCAGATACGGAAAATACGCGCAAAAAATGACCTGGACACTCGACGACAGACGAAACTGCCTGTTCAATGGAGAGAAAGGGAGACTCTTTGAATCGGAGGCCTGTAGCATCGATGAGACGCGTTCAGAGGGCCAGAGTCGTGGTGTTACGCACCAGGTTTGCCAGCGGCGAGTTTGGATGGCGCAGAATGGGAAGAGGAGGGCAGCTGGTTCAGCGAGCCCGAAGGCTTACGGGCAGGCGCATAGGTATCATATCTGGGGGCAACACCATTCCCATATGGATAAGCAGGAGCGCCATTGTAAGTGTTGTGCATCGCGTGAGCGCCGCTCGCTGGACCCGACGAGCTCGCGGCAGCAGACGTCGATGCTGTGCGCGCAGGCGTATATCTGTTGCGAAGTGCCGTGAGCAGACTGGAGTGGCCATTGGACGCCATACGACGTCAAAGGAGCAAGATGAAGGACCACTCACTGGCCGTGCGATCTGACTTGTTGTATAATGGTCCGCGCCTTTGCCCACTTGTCGGTCTGATTCTGCTGCTTCCAGGCGTCGAGCGTCGACAAGATGCGGTCGATAATCTCTTGCTTTTTGCCTGTTTTTGGGAGGTAGACGCCGCACTCGTCGTTTAGTCCAATGAGCATTTGCTTCAATCGGTCTACAGTGTTGTATTTGACATTATGACGAATCAGCTAGCGGCGAAATGAGCACAGAGCGGGGAGGGAGAGCAGCGGGCGCACCTCGAACTCAAACCATGGATCCGTGCTAGCCATGCATGTATCCTTTGAGATAGTGTGGACGCAAATATGGCAGTCGCTCAATCCCCTCGGCACCGTCAACTCGAAACAGCACCAAACAATGTCATAGAGCGTGTTTACCCAAACAGGTTATTCACCTTGTATTCGCGATGGCCGACGACAACGAGAGCCTTTCACCTGAGGAAAGAGAGAGAAAGGACAAGGAGGCCAGGGCACGGGAGATCGTCGAGCAGTCCGGTAAATCGATTGTGCAATAGGCTGGCAACAGCGCTTTACATACTTTACAGCTTTGCCTTACAAATGGTCTCAAGAACTTGGAGAGGTCGATGTGGTCGTGCCCGTCCCAAAAGGGACGCGCGGCAAAGAGCTCTCCATAACCATCGCGAAAAAGAAACTTAATGTCGGTCTCAAAGGGCAAGAACCTATCATGGGTGGAGAGCTGTGCAAGGAAATCAAGGTCGACGACAGTACATGGACGCTTGGTAAGTTATTCACGCGTCCCTTCTTACCTACCTGACAATACTCTGTCTATAGAGGATAACGAGGCAGTTCATATTCATTTGGAGAAACTGAACCAACAGACATGGTGGGAGAACGTGTTGACCCATCATCCTAAGATCGACACAACCAAGATCGAACCTGAGAACAGTAAGCTCAGTGATCTTGACGGCGAAACGAGGTACGCTCTTAGCTGTATCTATCCTTGATCTCCTTCTCAATCTTTGCAGAGGGATGGTCGAGAAAATGATGGTGAGTTTTTGACGGAAACCTGATCTCAACGCTCATATCGTACTACAGTTTGACAACCAGCAGAAGGTAACAGTGCACTGTGAGATATGTGGATGTCGTCTCACATATCTTTTACAGCAAATGGGAAAACCCACTTCAGACGAACTCAAGAAGATGGAGGTTAGATCCTCTTGTCGCGCTCAAGCTTCTACTAACTAGATCACGTTGCAGACCTTGAAGAAATTCCAGGCCGCACACCCCGAACTTGACTTCTCCCAAGCAAAAATCACATAAAATCAATGTACTAAACAATTGTCCTATACTATTTTCTGTCGTTTACCGTTCCCTTTTTGTCCTTGAACCATGCTTTTTCTCTTGACACTCTCCACCAGACTTTCAAGCTTGCGCCCAGAACCAGTTGACGAAGTCGGGGTCGTCGCGATGCCATCCTCCCCCCGCTTCTTTTGTCGTCGCTTACCACCCTCTTCAAGTAATGCCGACATACTTTTAGTTTTCTTGAACCTGTAAATGTTGAGTGAATGTCGTCTAATTTGGAAAGGTAAATGATCGTACTGAGGATTACTTGGGTCAATAGCAAAAGTAGGGTCCTCGTGCAGCACACTGAACCGGCTGTCCGCAACGTCAATGAAGAAATCGGGTTGCGTCTCGTCAGTTGGTGCAGCATCCTTACTCTTCTTCTTGCCCTTTCGCTTCGACTTTTTCTCTGCCTTCAGTATAGCCTTTAGATCAAAGTGTTTCCCGTCATCCTCTTCGTCAACGAGGTGCGACAGATCCTGATGATTCCGCTCTTTCTCTTTGTCTGCCTTCTTCGTTTCAGAGGCTTTCAACAAGTTCCTCTTCACTGTCCGCATCGAAGAAGTCGTCGCCTTCCAATCTTCATCCTTCTCCTTGGTCGGCCACCTTTCTTCTGTTCTACCCTCTGCTTCCTCTTCTCCTTCATCTTTCGCTGGTACATCTCCAAGGTCGTCTCGTCGCGATCACCTTTCGACTCGGAAAGGCCGGAGTAAAGGTGATCTCCATATCTACGTCGGAGCCAGCGTCTCCTCCCTCCTCGTCGCGAGCCCAGCCTTCGGGCATTGCATCATTTCCACCCAAGAGAAGTGCCCGTAGCTTATCCCGCGACTGCGCCTTGCGGTCGCCTTTCTTTGGTCGGTCCTCGTCCTGCTCCGAGTCTGAAGACGACGAGGCGAGATATGTTTGAAAGTTGTCTTCTTCTATTTCCTTTTTAGTAAAAGTGCGCCGGGTGACTTGATTTCGCTCAGGATCATCCTCGTCCCACGTGAGTTTGACTTTCGAGTGGCGAAGAGCCTGCAATCTGTGTTAGTAACGATGCTGCGAATTCAGTAGATGCACAAACATCTGTCACGAAATCCAGCGATTTGGTTTGAGTACCCGTCTCTTCCGTCGCCTCGTCGCTGATCAACAATCAAAACAAGTGATAGCAGAGATCTCTCGTGCGCACCGAAAGGGATTGTCGAAGGTCATATCGTCCGGGATGAAACTGAGGTCGAACACATTTGCAGAGCGTTCTAACTCCGTCCCCTCCAATTCATCGTATATATGAGAGGCTGTATCAACTGAGTCGCACTCTATCACGGCATAATAATACCTAGTTTGTGTTCAGAATGTGGAGAGGAGAATGGTGGCGAAACGTACCTCAGCCTCTCTAGCTGGTATTTACGGAGTGCTTCCTCATTGACTTGGTTTTCATCACCGACTTCGTAGATAGTTTTCTCATTGACCTCTTTAGAATCAGACTTTGTCTTGAAGAGTTCTGCAGGGGGACCTTCTTTTTCCTCTCTCGCCATCCTCTCTTTTCCAAATTCACTGGATAGACGCGAACACACTGAACCTGCCCACGAACCTGAGACGTGGTGGCTTTACGCGAAGAAGTAGTAGCCCGGGATGATGGCGCTGTTGGTGAAACGAGAGAGGAGCAGATTTTGTATAGGTGTGCGGCACGGACATGATCCCAGTCGAGGTTGACGACTGCAACGCGACGCGTTTTATCTCCCTCTTCAATTTGTGGATGCTCTTGTGAGTACGCGGCAGCCTGGGCAGTCAATTCGGCAGTTTGGGATTCATCCAAGTCAATCTCCGCATCGCTATGTTCGCCACGACCGACCGACACGAATCCGTCAAAGTCACTCTCGTCACTGTCGTCCTGAACTTTTGAAGGTTCTTCTTCGTCCGAGGACTCTAGAAGCACCTGACCGCGAGCATAGTCAGGTAGTTTTGGTTCGTCTGGTGTTTCGTCTTCGTCCTCGATACGATAGAACCGACGGAGATTGTCTTGTTCATGCGTAGCACTCAATGGACGGCCATACTTGTCAACACGTCCTACGAATGATGATGATGATGAATGCTATGCCAATACAGTTATTGAAAAAAGTACCAGCGGATTTATTTTTGGCTTTTTCTCCTGAGCAAAAACGGATTTGAAGCGCTCGTCGACGACGACCTTGGATTTTGCTTTTTTGGGTCGTCGGAAGCGTGGATCAGAGCGTAGACGAGAAAAACGCGGGTCGGACATGTCGAGGTACAGAGCAAAAGACGATCTGATGATCTCTCGTTTGAGAAGGACCCTGAAACGCTCAATTTAGCAGCACGTCTGAAGGAGAGCTCTGAGTGATATAGTATACCATTCTGTATGCTGTTTAGGGTAGATTGAGTTGTCTATGGGATGTTGAATAAAATAGTATTCAGTACCAACGTATAAAGCTTGGCTTGAAGAACGAAAGTACCCAAATCAACACCAACCGCATCCACCGACGGCTGACCCAAACATACGGATAGCACAAGCTGATTGGCCAAAAAGATCAAACGTCATCGCGACCATCAAGGGGTTTTGAACGTTTATATCCTCACCTTGCTTACCTTCTTCCCACCAGTTTCTCCCTCCTCCCTGTACGTGTCCGTCCCTCCAATTATCCGTGCTCTGACCTCGGTTTCTCTAGTCCTTTCTTCGTTTCATTCTTTTAGGCCTGGACGCCTTACCATAGTTTCCAACTCGACTTGCTCTTCACTTCCCCTCGTTAATCATGTTCTCCCGAATCACTGCTCTGCTGCCTTTGATCCTCCTGGCTAGCCAGGTCATGGCATCACCAGTGTTATTGCCCGTAAGCTTCGAATTTCTAAAGTCCATCACTTTGCTAATGTCTGACTTATCAGGTCCCCATGCTTAAAGCACGCTCCCCTGCCCCGCTCGAAGTCATTCCTGCGTACAGCAGGTCTGAAATTCCTGACGTTGGACGGCGCCAGATCCCCGCCGAACAGGCTGTCAAATCAGACAACGGCAACATTGTTCCCTACGACAAGCGTCAGGACATTGGGGGAGCTATCCCTGTTGAGCAGGCCGTCAAGTCGGAAAACGGCAACATCGTTCCATACAAGCGTCAGATCCCCGCGGAACAGGCAGTTAAATCCGATAACGGAAACATCGTGCCCTATGATAAACGCGATGTTGTACGTCGCCAGATTCCCGCCGAACAAGCCGTCAAATCAGACAACGGAAACATTGTCCCATACGATAAGCGGGACATTCCCGAGGCGCGCCAGATCCCCGCCGAGCAAGCTGTTAAATCAGAGAACGGCAATATCGTGCCCTACAAGCGCGACGTCGAACGTCGTCAGATCCCAGCCGAACAGGCTGTTAAATCTGACAACGGCAACATCGTACCTTATGACAAACGCGATGTCGTACGCCGCCAGATTCCTGCTGAACAAGCCGTCAAATCTGAGAACGGAAACATCGTTCCCTACGACAAACGCGATACCGTACGCCGTCAGGACATTGGCGGGGCTATTCCTGTGGAGCAGGCAGTCAAATCCGAGAACGGGAACATTGTCCCATACTAGGTATGATTAACTTATCATTATTACCAGCGCAGTTTGACTGACGACTACGCTTCAGTTAAGTCGAGTAGGATCGCTGGTAGATTCAAGCGTTTCATGTTTTTTTTTTACTTAGCACCTCTATCTACGCTCAAATATCAAACTTTTTGCATCTGAAGGCAGTACTGAGAATGGAATAGGATGGACGAGCGTCGCTTTGCGAGGTTTCGAATGTTACAGTACCATTAAATGCAAGACCCAAAGTGTTCATGAACGACTATAATGAAATCGTGCACCCCCCTCCTCAAGCTCTGGCTTGAGGTAATTCTGTGGATACAGCACGGTCACTGCCCAAGGTCAGCACCGCAGCTTCTTGTGCAAGGTTGATAATCCCCTTGAGGGTTGAATGAGAGCCAGTAGCCGCGCTGTTCTGAAGCGAATGGAGGAGAGCTCCCACGAACGTATCCCCAGCACCCGTGACATTTCGTATTGTTCCAACTTCACGCGGAGGGAAATGAGCGACCACCAGTCCGTGCCCCTCATTTCCTTCAGCAACGATGTATCTCTCCCCAAGATCGCTCTTCCGCCAACCAGAGTTGGCAATTCCGGATACGTGCATGACGACCACAACTCCCAGTTCACCGCATTTGATGATGAGGTGTTGAATGAAGGGAAGTAGATTGATGGCCATGCTGACGACGCCTTTGTCCGCGAGGAAAGAAAGATCGCCTTTGGAGTTATCGCCGGTTACGACTGAATGTCGGGCGAGCTTTTCTAGGTCCATTCGGTATTGTGAACCCAATGCAAGGTTGTCAATGAGGGCCCACCACGAAGGCTTGGAGAACAAATCCAGGGCTCCTCGCGCGCAGCTTCGTACATCTGCTGCAGTTCGAGCATATTGGGAGATGCGAAAGTGATACGAGAGTCTCTGGTCTTTACTGCGTCGATGAGAGAAGATATCGCCGGTAGTATGACTGTTGACTTCGTGACAGATGTCGGTTCGCTGAAGTTTGGTCAGCGTGCTTTCGACAAAGTGTACCTCGAAACGTACAAAAATGCTGCAAAGAGGGTGAACGTGATATATAGCTAATGAACGAGAAACGTACTTCGGAGGCCCTTCTCATTACAATATTTAATCAGCGTCTCAGTGGTCGCGGGAGATAGATTCCCATCAAACGCGACTAAACAAGGGTTATGTTTCTGGAGCTGCTCTATCACCTATAACACCATGTAAGCCGAATTTTACGAGTCCGAGTGAAGAACCGAACCGCATCACCCGAAAACTGCGCCGTAATGTCCATATCAGCTACACCAGTGACAAGATGCCCGTCGTTACTCAACATCATATTGCACACAGCGGTTCGCATCCCATCCGCCTTGACGAGACCATCAGTGCGCATATCAAGGGCCTCCGTTTCCTTGAGCAGTAGATTTCCAAACGCATCGTTGCCAATTGGTGAAAGGAGAAGGGTAGCTGACGAACTCGCAAAAGTGCGATGAGATGCTTCAGCAACATTACGAGCAACACCGCCAAGCGATAATTCAACACTTCCCGGAACAGTTGAATGCGTGGCCAATGATGACTCCGACGACGTGCTGGCCTTGGCTGTCACATCGACAGCTGAAGCGCCTACGACCACCAGTCGTGCTGGTTCTGATGTGTTCAAAGGGTGAGGTTTGACTTGAGGCTCCGGCGTCAAAGAGATCTGAATCCAAAGGAAAATTTTACTATTTCATGTAACAGATACAACCTATTGTCTTACTTGCTTCTGCTTCATGGCTCTCCTCTCATTTATCAGGTTTTGAAATTCGACAGCAATTTGGCCACCTAATGACAGAGCAATGAGAATAGTAGGCCGTCGAATCTAAATCAGGACGTACCGACCAAGGCCGTGTTCTTTAACAAGGCGACATTGGCAGTCAATGAATCACCCCCGGTCAGTTCCGCAACGCGCGCTAATAGCCAAGGTGTCGCCTCTTTCCCCTGTTTACTGATTCCGTTGGCCTCAGACTCTTCAATAGCTTGTTCCACTGCTTGTTGAATAGCTGATCCTACGGCCTGATGTTCCTCTGGAATAGGCACAGCAATGAGAGCGCCGTTATCCATACCGAATTGCCATTGTGATACTGCAGACTTTAGGAATGAGAATTTAGGTACGAAACAGGACATACGGAGCAAGCTTGCAGCGGAAGCGGGCGTCTCCACGTTGTAAGGGACCTATCGTATTCAGGTGAAAAAGTCGAACGGATATCTCTATGTAATGAAACCAACCTGAAAACCGCTATGACGCGTAAAGAAAGCCGGGAAATGGCGGGTTGGCCCATAAGTTACGACTGGTACACCAAGAGTTTCCTGTGGAGGTCCTTGATAAGTGATAGAGGAAGATTGAACAAATGACTTGCAAGATATTCCAGTGTTCTAGTCACTTATTGTGATAAGAGGTTTCAGACTGAATAAACGGACTAACCGTCCAATATCCAAGATTGACTTTACACCAGACGAAACTAGGCCGACCGGGCATCGTGACAGTTCGAAAAGATCAGCAGATACGTCCATGGCTGCAGGCTTGTGTCGGGATATAGTGGCGACAATGTGAATTTGACTCACTGCTCTCCCCTCCTCGATGAACACCTCCAAGACTAATCGCGCATCTAAGTAAACATGCACGAGATAATGGAGATGGGCATACCCTCCTGTAGCGAACACCTAGTATACTTAAATGGTTAAAGCCTGTCTCAGTACGATACAACGGGCGTACCTTTATTCCTACCATGGCTGCAAAGATCATGGTCGCACTGCATGTTGTTCCTAGCACAATTTGAGAATGACTGTTTGTAAAATCAAAGTCCAAACACACCTCCATCCATCTTTCCACTAATCACCGGTCCAATGTCGCGACGCGAAACCTTGACTGTACCGGGATATGTTTCCTTGTCTGCCAATCTAGAGTCTAGCCATCACGCGACGCGTCTCAAAGGCGAGAACGAAGACTGGCCTTTCGAGCTCGGGCCTGTTCATACCGACCTTCACCCTCCCCTCGATAATCCCAATCGTAGCCGGAATGGCGCCAGTCGAGCGTACAATGTCCTCCAAGGATGTTGCCAGCTCGTAGTTGGTTGGATAAGGAAAGCCATGCGAGACGAGGGTCGTCTCAAGAGCGACTACGGGTTTTCTTTCCAGTATAGCTGTCTGCACTTCCGGGTGGATATCCAAGGGTGTCGAGCGGCTCAATGCAATTTTCGAAATGATGGACCCCGCTCGTCCAATCCGCGTAATCTTCGACAAATTCATGATCGTGGTTCCGTCAAGAAGTCCTCTTTGGTTGTATTTGTGCTGTCAAGGGTCTCGACACTTCCCGACTCGTAAATGGCAGAGATAAATCCCAAAACGTCTGTCGATGCACGTCTGGATACCCAAAGAGGAAGATGTATCATTTCGTCCCAACCTCTTGATGTTCAGGAAGCCATTTCGTATGTGGGAGATGACAGTGCAGGCGCCATCGCGATCTTCATCGGTACACAATGTCCTCAGTATCTCGAAGGTACACTTGTTGACTCGTATGCAGGTACCACAAGAAATTGGTTCAAAGGTTAACGCGAATTTGGTGCGACAGAAGACGATTGACAAGGCTTCTAGGAAAAGTTGTTACGCGTCTAGAATACCAGGCATATTCTAAACTCGCTATCAAAACCATGGCGAGTATTGTGGAAGACGCGTGCTCTAAAATAACGCGCTCTGAACACCAGGCGGAGTCGCAAACAGGAGCCACATCACTTATCAGATGTGCCCTTTCACACCGCATTGGGACGGTTCCCGTTGGCGAACCGTCCATTGGTAGGTTTCTCTCCTTGTGTCCTTCTACCACGACCTGACTGTACAGTAATCGCTGTTTCATCGCCACACCGAAAAGAGGCCTTCGTTGCTTGCGAGCAAATATTGGAAGATATCAAGAAGAAAGCACAAATATGGAAACGAGAATACTACGAGGGCATGGCGGATGAGCAGGCCGAATGGAAAGCAAACACATAGCACATAGATCGCTTTTGTATGTCCAGTAGTACACGCATCGACGTATGGATTAATCCACTTTCCAATCTTTCGACAAAATATCATCTTCTTTGCTGACAAGGAGCTCAATCGCCCACATGCACAACGTAAAGAATATGTTGAACCACCGCCACCACACTTGGGAGGAGTGGTCTAGCACTGCACGCAATTGAGTAAACCATTCGCCATCCTCAGAAACAAAACGCTCACGAAGCAGATGTGAGTACACCATCACAAATATAACTTGACGATATGTCAACAGAATGCGAGTCAAAGTTCTAGTTGGCCGATCCTCCCAGACACCATCGACGCCGTCTTCGTACTCCCAACTGTCCGCACCAATCCTAGGCAAGATTTTGGAGGCGAATTGAAGTACTGCTAGACGATATAAAAGAGCAACCAAGACTGGCTTGGGTAAAGTATTCGTGACAAAGCTCGATAATGTTTGGAAATGAGGGAGAATATTGGGAAGAAGCGGCGCACTGGAGATGGGTCAGACTAGAATTTGGAAGAAGACAGAGTCCACATACTATGAAGAAGACGGGTCGGAAAATGACGTTGGATCAAAGCCACAGAGCCACACATTGTATGCAATGAAAAGCGCGAGACCCGACGTCTCTATGATGTTTGTGCGTCGTAAAAAGAATCCGATGAAGGTCAGGAAAAGAAGAGCCGTGATGGCTACGCCCAGGAGAGTCGAGGAAAGAGGAGAAGCAGCTGCATCTGGATATGCCTACAAAGCGTAAATATATCGTGTGATCCAGAAAGCTGGACAATACGCACAACGACAATCCACCCAGCAGTGACCACATACGCAGTCGCCGAAGCAATGAGCAGGCCAAACTGATACGCCTCTCCTTCCTCCACCAATGCCTTTGCCCGCTCACCAAGCCTTTGAACGACGAGAAGACTGGATAATCCCTCCATGGCGATGAACAATGGGCCAAGATACGTTAGGATGGTGCCCCACGCAGACACAGCGCTTAGGAGCCATGGATGGACGGCCGTCGAGAACGCATTGAAACAGACCAACAATAAGAATGAATGCATGGGAACCTGGAGGACTGAGAGGGCCTCCGAGCCCCAGAACAAGATCATCGTGCCATGGATGAAGAATGTATCGTAAGAAGCAGAGAGTGAAGCAAAAATGCTTGCTTTGAAAGAGTGACCAGAGTCAGCGGAAGGTACACCAGGACCTGGACAACGGTGGAAATCTTCGCACTGTGCGACACGATACTCCAGACGAACCAAGGATTGAAAGCCATGAATCACGTCCTTTGAAGTCTACACCTGGAGGCTGGCATGCATAAGGACGTCGTCCCGTCATTCGGATAAACGCGACCCTTACATAACATGTGATTACACCCCGACAGTTGAGCTGGTGGGCAATACTACAATCTACTTTACAATGAACATCGATAGCGTTATGAATACCTTCTAAACTTTGGTAGCGGACAACTCCTTCCTTGGCGCAAGTAAGCCTTTCTCCCGGGCAAATTCCGTCGTTCTTCCTGTGAACGTAGGGTCTGCAGGCGAAACATAGAACTGGTCTATGATGGGTATCTGCAGAAAGTTCATCTTGGGTGTGATGATAGCCATGTTGTTCGTCTTGATTTCCATCCAGTCCGCTATGAAGAGTTCTCAGAAAGACACGGAGTTGAATGAGATGGAGATGCTTACCTCGTTCAAAAGTCAAAGGCTCGCTGGCAATCTGAGGACATCTTGATGAAAAGCAGGATGATAGCAGGCTGAATAAATTCACCATTATGATGTTCTCTCGTTTGTCCGCTTTAGACATCTTGTAATGTCCTCCTTCAGCATATTCACTGAATGAAGTTCCGGACGAGAACCACTGCAAACAAGTCAATTGACATCCAGAGAAAGCGCCAGCCATACACACTAGGGAAGCAGCCTCATCCCGTTTCGAAGAAATGTAACGTGTAACAATGACAGTCTCACCATCGGTGACACAAAAGTTCATAAGACTCGGCTGGAGAACATTAGCTATGTGTGTTTCGGATACACAAAGGACATACCTCGGTGATGCCAGCTTCTTCTGCGTATTTGTTCAAGGTTGCGATAGTGTCTAACATGGCCTTTCGGAGGGTTGGCACGGTGAAAGTTCGCGCATTGGGATCTGGAAGCTGAAGACAGCATGACTTGAGCAACTGATCGCGAATTCCGAACTTGCGGCTTCTACCATTGAGAGAAAGAGAGCGAAGGCCCATTCCGAGTCTGTGTTGCCTTGCACCATATCGAACGCCACGTCCGGCAAACCCATTTGTAGCTTGCGCTTGATGAGGTGGAAGTCGGCTATTCCACCGTTATGCATAAACTGGATGATGATTCTCAATAATTCGCTCACTTCAAAACAGAACTGACGATACCATCAAATTGCCATGTACAAAGGGATGGCAGTTGTCCAACGACAACGAGCCTGCGGTTGTCGCTCGAACGTGTCCACTAAAGTCGCTGAAATGAGTATAAGCTGATTCAGAGAATACGCCACAACTAACAAGACGAGCGGCGATTTGATCTTTTCCGCCAGTCGGGTAAGGTTCACGTTATTCCATGCCTGTGAGGTCATGAAAAAGCGAGGAAGATGGCTAATCGAGGACACATACAGGTGTAACAGACGTGAAGATGCAAGGCTGACTGCCTAGCTCTTCGTCGTATACCGAGTCATACCATCCTGTGCAGCCTGTTAGCCCATCGACAAAGTGACGATGCTGCCACGTACCAACACCAAAGCCATCGCCATTCATAGGCCTTCGGTGGTCGAGCCGCAGACGCGAGTCAAAGGCCTGGTTGATAATGGAATGGCACGGTCGTGTGAGCAGCTATTGCAGGGACTGTCAGAGGTTCGTGGAACCCAAATCGCGAACTCTGACACACATGGGAGAGCTGCACCGGCGCTGTACCCTTGTAAATGACGAATCGGCACATTTTCGTTCTTTCGATGTTGTAGGCGAAGTAAGAAGGCGTGCATAGATTAAATGAGGCTAATAGCAGCTCGGCCTCGAGGTCAAAGACATAATTGAGTCACGAGATGACGATCGTCGTCGCGTCTTGATGGCGCAACATGTATATACTCGCGTCACTCCAGTACTTGAGCCACCACAGTTGATTACATTTGGTTTGAGTACACAGATACAATTGTTGTCATTCTGAAATGCGGAGAGAACTACTACAAAAACTCTTTGGGACGCTTGGCCGGATCACCGCCGGCCTCGTCATATACCAGCCCAGCTACACGAAATGCGAGCTCTGTAAAACATTTAGGAAAGCAGAAACGAAGACAAAGTGTACTTACCGTCGGCCTGGGAGCGAATCGCCGCCTCTGCGTACACACGAACGACGTCTTCCGTTCCGCTGGGTCTCACGAAAGATCGACCACCTTGGTATCGGTTCACAAGCTCTTCGATCTTCTCTTGAAGTCCCGCAGGGCTAACCAAGCGGCGCTCCGCGTCCGTCGTACGGAAAGCATTGCGATCACCAACAACCACCTTGACCAGGCGATTGGGAAGATCAGCGTATAGCGAGTCCCATTCAACACCGGTGTATGCCTTGTGCGCTAGAACAACCTCTACGAGAAGCATATCCGACAGGGCATCACCGACAGTCTGGTTAATGAGCTCCGTTAGGCTTATCAGATGCTCAAGAGCGCTCGACTGAGCAGGAGACTGCGGCTGATGGGCCTTGAGCGTCTTGAGCGTGTTGTTCGAAAACAACACAGTTCCGTGTCCGTTCGCCTCAAAGTAAACGCCGACATCATACTGCTCAGCCGCATGATGCAGGTGCTTCACTCCTGTGGGGACACACTTGACCGGAAGGCGCTGAAACATAATTAGAAAACACCACTAGCAAAAACATCGCGGAAAGAACGCACATCCTGAAGGTATTTGGTTGAAGCACCGTTGGCATAGGCTGTCTGGACTATCCCCACTTTGATGTCGGATTCGAGGCCCGCAAGCTTGACAAGCTCAACGATAAACGCCGCGGTTAGAGCGGCGATTTTGTCACCGTCGAGTAGATGGAATTGGCTGCGTTCGTCGAGGTAGTAGTAAATGAGCCGATCGGCATCACCGTCAAGACTACAGGCTCGATCTCCTGCACGCAGGTGCTCAAAAAGCGAAGGAGGAAGCTTTTGAGAAGTCTTGACAAAGTCAGCGCCGCAGTTCTTGTTCAGAGCGCCCGCCGTAGTTGTAGAATCGTTTACGAGTGTAATCTTCAAGGTTTCTCCGAGAACATCGACGAGCTTCACTGCAGCCAGCGCGCCCACACCATTTGCGCAGTCTATCAAAAGCGGTGGTGAAGGGGCTCTGCTTGACTGGAAGGAAGTGAACAAGCAGCCGAGATATAGTAATCATGACACTGACCACAAGCTTCTTGTACGCAGTTGAAAGTTTGGCAAAGTAGCCTTCTTCAGAGTCAGGTCCGTAACTGTCTTCTGTTCCCAGAGTATTGATGGATCGTACGAGATAGTGCAGGATGGGCGTAGTGGTAACACCCGCGTTCCGAGTCTCAGCTCCAATAGCAGTGAAGCCGTCTTCAAGAGCGGAGACAAGCGTTGGGCCAGATGGACGCGTATCCCTTGCATAGACGACGCGAGCCGGTTTAGAGAGGTCGATTTTAGTGGCTTGGACAAGGGTCTCCAATGCTGAGATGAAGTCTGCCGTTGTGGCAGCGTTGGACAAGGACGTCGCGTGTCCTTCCCAAGATGCTTCGAGCATCTCTCCACGGGGATCAACAAGTTTCACGCCATTGTCCTATTGATCATTCAACATCCATCGAAGAATAAGCGAGAACCGCGTACCTCTTCGGGGTTGTGAGAGGCGGTGATCATTACACCAATTGTCCTGCCATCCAGCTTCTTGCTACGCAGCCCAGCAAGAACGCCTACTCTGAAAAGAACAGAGTCAAGTACGGATCCTCTACAGCACCGTGAGTACTGATGGGTAATGAGGTCGACGATGGACGTACAGAGTCCTGAATCCAGCCGTGCCATACTGGAAAGTAATGTCCGTAGGCTTAGGATGACGATTTGCAAGCGCAGTGAGAGATTCGACGGGTAACGACGCCATGATGAGAACTGGTGGTCAAACGTTGAAGCCTTTTACGGCTTTGCTGTGCGCCCTCATGTGACGACGTCATGGCTACACTGGTCTTGACCAACGACCACGACAACCACTATGCCTGCTAAATCGCCAGCACAGACTTTACTCGAGAAGGCCGACAAAAAGGCAAACTCATCTGGTGGCTGGTTCTCGTCCAGCACTGCCAGGTTCGAGGAAGCTGGTGACCTCTACCAGCAGGCCGCCAACTCATTCAAGTTAGAGAAACTCTTCAAAGAGGCTGGTGATGCTTTTGCACGCGAAGCAGAGTGCAGGGAGCAGTGCAAGGAGCCTAATGAAGCTGCCAATGCTTGGTGGAATGCCTCAAAGGCCTACAAGCGTGGATATCCTCAGCGTATGTTTCTCCTCTTGATCTTATATATATGATGCTGATAACGCCATTCTAGAGGCCATCGAGGCCTTGACACAAACGATCGTCCATCTCACCCAATGTGGCAGGTTCAGGCAGGCTGCAGACAGAGAGAAGGAAATAGGTCAGATCTATCTCCAAGAAACGAATGATCTCCGAAAGGCCTGCGAGAGCTACGAGCGGGCTGGTGACTGGTATGCCCAAGAAGATGCCACGGCGTACGCTCCATCATTGTCTAACCGTATCTTGATTCAACGTATAACAGAACTGCTAATGCCTGCTTCAAGGATGCTGCTGATCTACACGCTGATCTTGAGGAATACCCTCAAGCTATCGCTCGATATGAAGAGGTTGCCAACCACTCTCTGACTTCGGCGTTGACCAAGTACAGTGTCAAGGAATACTGGCTCAGATCCGGACTCTGCGCGTTGGCTATGAAGGTGGGTTGTCTCCACGCTTTTTGCATTATCCTTGGTTGACTTTATCATTTTCAGGATGCAATAGCAGCTCGCCGGAACATACAGAAGTACATGAACCAGGATGCTACGTTTGCCTCGACCCGCGAGTGCAAATTCCTCAACGCCCTGTTGGAAGCGGCAGAAAACGGTGACGTGGAGGCGTTTACAGGCGCAGTTGTAGAGTTCGATCAAGTTACGAAGCTAGACAACTGGAAGACGAATATGCTGCTGAAGATCAAACGGGCTGTTCAGGAAGAGGAGCCTGATCTCACTTGATGGGTTACACTAGGCGCCAGTTATGAATGCCTGCTTGATTAATGATGCTATTATATGTGATTGCGGTTGACGACGTGTATGTAGATGTAAGCTAAAACCCTAGGGGCGAAGTAAACTGTGGTACTGGAATGGTTTGTAAAAACTCAGACCAAAAATCGCCACCTGGGGACTGAGAATTGGCGAGAGGACTGCCAGCGCCACGATTTTGGCTATCGACACTACTCTCACTGCCACATTCGCTTTTGTTGTGGCTTCCAGTTTGCCCAGCGGTAGATGATTGTTGCTGGAAGTCATGATGTAGCCTCCAAGCTTCCCTCACCAACGCCGCCTTGTCAGTCTTTCGCCAGGTCGATAGCATATTCCGAACAACATTTGCATAGCGTATCGGAGCGTGGTTGTCCGATATGCTAGCCCGACTCATGAGATCCACCATTTGATCGAGGAGAAGATCCCCAGACCCGGGCATCTCAACACCTAGTTTTCTCAGCATGAAGAACTTCATGGCGATAACAATGCCCCCACAGAACGCAATCATGGCGAATAGGATGTCGGGCGACGTGGCCAAACATGCGGGGTCACATTGTAAAGTGAATAGCATGACAGCCTCAGCGTTTCGGATGCTCTCCTTGCCCCAGAGTGGTACAATGTTTACTCCATGCGGCTGAATATCTTGGAACCAATTCCATTGATGAGGAGAGGCGGGATCCAAGGGGTATCGATCCTCGAGAAGTTTTCGACAATTCAAAATGGCGTTGTAAAGCACGCATTGCCGACAACACAAAACGACGCAGTGGAGGATGTGATAATGGAACTTTTCCTCTGCGCAGACGACTGATAGCATGTCAATTGTTTTCCAAGCTTTGAGATAATGGAACATCATACTGGGAAGCGGTGTGATCAGTTGCACCAGACTCTCCATAGATGCTAGCGACGCGGAGACGCCGTCGTGCCATGCGTCGATATCTTCCCGCCGAGTAAGTTCCACTTGTAAGCCCTGTTCTGTGGCATCGAAAACCTCGGAAAGAAGTCTGATACGAAGATCTCTCCCCTCCTCGACGGTGTTGGGAGATAGTATTGGGAACAGCTCCATATCTGACTTTGAGCGCTTTGAGACAGCCGGTCGCCCGCTTCCTATACAAAGCCTGGGTTTATTAGTCCAGAAATCTGCCCTCTACAAACTTACACTTACATGGTCTCCGTATTGGTCAGGACTATCCACTGTGAAGAAGATCAGGAAATGAAGCAGCTTTGACAATGATAGGATACGCACGATACGAGCTCGATTCATCGTGTTCTCATACTCAGCAATGTCCATGGAATTGAGCGGCAATGTTCCAGTTCGCATCTTTATTGCGCGCGCTGAGGCTTCATTTAAGCGCATGTTCATGGCGATAGTCACTCCCATGCCGATGAGCATTTTCCCGTCTCCTTGGGCTCCGAAACCACAAATTGGAGCCCACCATGCTAAAATGATGAGCGCTTGAACAGTATCGAGAGACTGGAATCCGGCAGGATTGAACGCCATTTCCGCTATCTTGTCCCGCGTCAAATTTTGTAGTCGAGGGGCGATAAGGAAACGAGTAGATGAGTCGAGGTAGCGTGAAGCGATAGTGCAACAGACAAGGTCAAGAAATGCATGATCGGGGGCATTGCGCACTAGATTGAAATTTAGCCAGGGCGCATAATGCACTGTAAATCTGGTTATAGATTAATATAGAACACTTAGAAGGCTATAGAAAAAACGCACGTCGATAAAAGATTGTCGACTTCACTTTGAGGGAGAATATGCTCCAAGCATTCATCGTGTATGACGAACGACGAACTGCCGACCTCGGGAACTTTGGCTAGTTCTTGCATTGCGACCATAGGTGCAGACCAATCCACAAATGGACTGACAAAAGTCCAGACGTACGGTTTCACCGGCGGTGTACAGTTTACCGATGCTATTCGACTAGGAGGCCCAGTAAAGCGCGCGGGCACGTTAACCGTCATATTCGCGTCGAATGCGTGGGACTCTATTCTATGCATAGCAAGGACCCCCGGTAAAATGGCCAAAGCAGAAAGAGCGTTAGCCGGTGGTGGTTCTTCAGAGGGAGGAGGAGGAGGAAGTGTAGAAGGTGTATCAGATTCGAACGAGCAGGTAGCTTTGAGAACTGTACAACGATGGCATTTACGAACACCAGCAGAATTCGTCTCCAAGACTTCGCATCTAGATTTCTGCTTTCTGCAAGTTGAACAGGCTTGGACCTTGGATTTTCTGGGTCGCGTCGCCTTCAAGGAGGACGATGGCGTACTGGACGACGGAGGCATCGTTGTTGAGATCTAAGTCAGATATTCTCGGCATGCTGTGCAGAGCAAGGGGAGAACTGATCGGCAACGACGGCACCCCACGATCCCGATCGGAACGTTCTTTAACTTGTACGCATTTATTTTGTGTTACCGTATCAGCCAGTGCTGCCCTTTATTCTCAATTCCATACAAAGGTCTCTTGAAAGGCGAAGCATCACGATACTGCATTAATAGATGACCGAAGCTACCACCCAGGCACACATACTACTGCAATATCTGACTGCGCTTCCTCACGGCACCTGTCGTGTGACTCTGAGGGCTTGCCGGTATGTATACGACGCTACGTATTTGCTAATCAAATGGCCTGCACTGAATGCACGTACTTTTTTTTGGATTCACCGACCGACCTAGACCCTACCAATCACATGATCATTACCGCCACGTCTTCCACCTTCGCCTATGATTTTGTAGAAATGCGCTCTGTCGCCTACCTAGTCCTTCGTTTTATTCATGCGTTGTATGCCGTCGCATTTTTCGCGTATTCGTGCTGGAAACGACTTACCTACGTTGGCCCGCTCTCTCTAACGGCTCCGCGGCGGCAAATCCCCAAACATCTCGGCGTACTCTTCATTCCGGACCCAGAAACACACCACGACTTGACGGAGAAATGCCTGCTAGAAAGTGTGTACAGAGTGCTGGACTGGTGCAGAGAGGTTGGCATCGCGACCATAACTTTCTATGACGAAGAAGGTAGAGTCAACTCGATGCAACGCGTCAGTCCAAACTGACGACTACATAGGAATACTCCAGGCACTAGCGCCTTTGATAGAAAGACACGTTACGTCTATCACTTCCCGAGATGTTGACTTGGGTCTCGAATATCCACCTACACCTCCACTTTCCGACTGTGCTTCAAGGCCGCACTCTCCGGACCGCGAATCGACTAGTAGCCCGTTTACTACCATTCAGTACCAACATACCGTCATGGATCCTACTAGGAAGCTATCTCCTTGGTCTGTTGGTATGTAATTGACCGGCATCTCATTCGCTGCGTCACACATGAATAGGTTCACCTGAAGTCTCAAAGACCATTTATCTCGCGTCGTACGAGTCTTCAAAGCCCATGATAGCAGATGTCGCGTCCTCCATTGCCAAAGGAGAAGCGTTACGCCCGAAAGATCAAGATACTTCATTCCATCTTGCCGTGGAAGAGATGAAATGGAGACTTGAAGGTTTGTCTCGACGCAACGCCGGTCCTTTCAATACTCATATGTTGATAGGTAAGGACGGACTACCGCCGTCAAATCTCATGATTGTCCACCCGCTTTCCCCTTCAAAATATAATCGAACCGCTCTAGAACTGCATGGCTTCCCGCCATTCCAAACACGGTTGACTGAGGTGTAGTAAGTGTCCTCTTCTCGACTGTTTCATGACTCTAACCTCCTTTCTCCAGCCATAATCGCCTCTTGAAGCGACATGACGCGTGGATTAACTGGATCCTCCCTTCCAGATTCTATGCGAGGAGACTACCCGTTCCTCTCACAGAGGTTGTCTTCAGAGAAGCCCTCGACGAATTTGCTGGAGCCGAAATGCGTTTTGGAAAATAATGCTACTAATTGGACACTGTATTGAAATCTACTAATTCACCTGCATCATGCCTCTGTGCCCGAAAAATCGAAGGGCCCATTCAGACACCGCTCCTTGCGTGGGGCTTCGGGCTATGGTTACGCTTCACGGGAAACTCTGGAATAATCATCATCGCTCCGGTTTGCGTCGGACAACGGCAATCACGAATGGCAGTACTACTATCGTCTCAGCGGCTGCATCTCCGCGCGGGCCTCCTGTGCTTTCTCACCAAAGCCGCGCCCGAAGAAAAGTTCCCAATATCGCTATCAGCTGTTTGATATTTACCGAGAACTCCGAGGCATCCCTCGTAGAATAAGGTGGACAGGACGTGCCCCTTTACACGGACCAATGAGGACCATTGGTAACAAGCTCAGACGATTTATATCCACGGCCAGCGTTAACCTAAGCCCCTTAAATTACGCATCGATTTGGACCTTCTGTACTCGGCTTCCACCGATATTGTGGTGTCGTCTCTACTAGTACTTAAGCTTGTTGGGGCGATTGTTGACCGTTAAGCGCGCGCTATGACGACTCTCCATCTCCATACTCACTACGAATCGGGTCAAGGTCAATCAAAATGGATCTCGCGTGGCAGAGTCTGCCTTCTTTCGCCTGAAGGAGACAGCGTGCTCTTCCCTTCCTTCTCACAACGTGGCATTCTTTACCCGTTGCTACGCGTTCACAATCGGTAAAATCTAAACAACAAGCGCTGGCACGTTCCATTGCTTTGTTCTCAATGTGGAACTTGGATTCCAAGACTAGAGATGGACTCGCTACTATCGATGTCTGCGGGTCCGGATGATACGGAATTGAATCAAATGACTCATAGTCTGAGGGATATGTCGAGTTCAAACATGGAGGAATAGTATGTCAAGTTACGGCATATCAACATCACTATTTACCTCCAAGCAGCTTCTAGTAGATGACTCAGTCTCGAGTTCCGTGCTCTCTAAAGTATTTCTACAGGATACCACCTTTCGCATCTCCCAGTCATCGACTTGTTTGAAGCAGAGGTCCTTTTGAACGACGTCAGGAGTTCCCACAGGGGACCATGGAATCGGCTACCCCCAAAATAAAAGAGGTATACCCTGGTAGACCTTGGTTCCAGGTGCTCTAACTCCGTACGTTGCCGTCCTCGACCGTAAGTCAAGCAAAAACGCGGGATCAGCAATTCTTCAGCCGCCTCTCGATAGGGCGGAACATGAATCACAATTCATTTCGTCCATTTCTGTGGCACTGATGGTTGATTGCTATGCTTTCGCTCTGGGCATGCCGCGCTTGGACGGTAAGATCTTGTTTGTGTCATTCGCCATTATGCGGTGTTGAAGCTTCGTTTAGATGTCTATAGTTCCACCTCCGATGTCGAACTTTAAAACGGTATCTATTTCCGGCTACGGCCCCAGTATTTATTGGGCAGACTACGAGCCGGGCAAACCCTTACTTTCCTTCTCGTCTTTCCCAGATGATTCTCTCGTTAATCATCCTCTTGATCGTCGTCTGGTACATCGCGTACCCTAACGTCGCCTTCAAGAGGCGTCCCTTGCCTCCAGGACCCACAGGCAGTCTTTTCTTCGGAGTGAAGTCTCAACTCTCACCAACAGCGCCGTGGAGGATGTATCACTCTTGGGCGCAACATTTTGGAAGTGAGGATCCTAGTCTCGAGATGTTCAGTGCTGACGTGCCACCAAGGTCCTATAATATCGTTTCGTGTTTACAATCGCCGAATTATTGTCCTCAATGACAGTAAATCTGTTCGAGAGCTGCTCAATCGACGTGCCAACGTATATTCGGACCGTCCAAAGGCATGGATGTATCACGAGTTATGTGGCAGGGGAAAGTCCGTCTTCAATATATCATCCTTGGATGAGCGCCACAAAGAATACCGGAAGCTGTTGAGCAATGGTCTCGGAGCTAAGGCGACTCAATACTACTGGCCAATATTGGAAGATGCTGTCGTCACGTTGATGCAAGGTTTGCAGGATAGTCCGAAAAGATTTGAAGCGCATCTACGCCGGTCGGTGTTCTACCCTCTCGTCTGATGAAGTCCTAAAGCTTATACTTGTCAGAAACTCGGCCGCAGTGATAATGAAGGTTGCGTACGGCTATTCTATCGTCGAAGATGATCCTTTTATTGGCATTGCCGAAGAATCTGCCAGGATCTCAGGACAGGCATTAGCTCCTGGCCGATGGCTCGTTGACTATTATCCCATCGGTGGGGACTGGCTAGCTTGTGAAAGTTTTTGAGATCATTGACGTGTTTTAGTTCGTTTCCTTCCTATGTGGTTTCCATTTGCAGCTTTCAGGCGCCAGGGCGAAGAGTGGAAACAGAAGTTGGATTCCCTCTCGGAAGCCCCTCACAGATGGGTCAAGAAGCAGATGGTCCGTCTACATACTCCTTGTGGTCTTCTGACAGTTCCTGACGCATGGATGATGTATAGGCTCTCGGTCAGTATACCGAGTCCTTCACATCCCGCCACCTAGAGGAGCATTCCGCGGATGAGGATATCGTGAAGTGGTGCGCCGGAGGATTATACGCCGGTGCTGCCGATACAGTGAGGTTATGTATTACTGCTCTCATTGTCACTGACGTGTTAACAGACTGTATCGGCCATGATGTCGTTCATCCTTCTAATGGCACTGCATCAGGATGTCCAAAAAACTGCCCAAGCTGAGGTTGATACAGTGGTCGGACGTTATAGTTCACCGTCCTGTGGCGACAACACGAGACTAGTTTACCTTTTGGCAGTGATGAAGGAGGTTTTGAGATACGCGCCGATCGCTAATTTGGGTCAGTAGCGGCACGAGACATGCTATATGTTAACTCACGCCATTGTAACAGCGCTGCCACATCGCCTCACGGAAGAGGATACCTACGAAGGTTATAGAATCCCCAAGCATGCGACCGTCGTCGCGAATACATGGGCTATACTGCACGATCCCGAGCTCTACCCACTTCCCTCCGTGTTCAACCCTACTCGGTTCTTGGGTGAATCGGAAGACTCAACTGGTCCAGAGATCAACCCAGATTCGAGAATATTCGCCTTTGGGTATGGACGGAGAACATGTCCTGGTATCATTTACGTTTCTATGCTTTGAATTCTGCTCTGATTAAGCACGCAGGTGTGCAGTTTGCGGAGACATCTATGCTTCTCACGATGGCCAGTATTCTGGCAAAGTTTGACATTAGGTTGCCCGCTCAATCTACGCCGCCTAACGTGGAGTTCACGTCGGGCATTACCAGGTGAAATCTCTGGAAGGCCCTCGTTGTTCAAGCTGCTAACAAGAGGCCTTTAGTCATGTCAAGGCCTTCCCAATTGAAATCGTTCCTCGCCCGTGAATCCTCTTTCACCGAACAATCTCGACAGAGATCTCCCTACCTCATGTCTTCCGTATATCACTACATCGTCTAGTAATTGTCACTGCTAATTGACTGTTACTGAAGTTATTATTGTACACCGCCAGGTTGATGGGAAGACTTGGAGAGTAGACTCCAATCCCCCTGTATGTGAAATGACCAATGAAGCCATCGTTGAAACACGTTGAAAGTCGAACGATTAACTTGGGGCGTTCTGAAATTTGCTGTCGCGTTTGCGCAGCTTGGGGGATCGACATCAATGTCCAAATCGGGCCGACCGATCAAACGTTTCTCGGAGTATCGGTTGGAGACAGCCTCTCATGTTGTCAGTGAGCGCCTGACCATTGACGTTGCGAGCCGGTCTTGATGGCGTACATTAAGCTCGTCGAAGGCAGCGACGTGGACAGTTTGCTTCGTCCCAACGACGCCCGTCCAAGCGCAATGACACCTAGCAAGGCCTCGAGGAGCAAGGCATCCATCAATTCTAGAAGTGGTACGAGCTCGCTGTATCGTGTCGCAGGCACCCCAAGCCGCTGACATTGCCCTCCAGATACCCAAGACAATCCCTCTTTATATCCCCTGATGACGACAGCTACGATCTTCATGACACTTCACGAACCAGGACAGTCCACAATGCCGACCAAAGCTCAGAAAAATCAAGAAATTCAGTGACTACCTTGCATTCATACACACGCGCGCCAAAGCGCAAGACTCGCGGCTTCGCTCCTCTCGAGAAGCATGATTATCCTCCATCCATGTCAGAGACCTTAGTGTCAAGGCCGTCATCTTGGAAGGCGAGGGCACCCCCACAGCACCAAACCACATACACCAATTGCTGCCACGGTCATCTTTGCTCCGGGTGCTCCCCGCCTACACCTTCCCAAACTCGACGCATACATCTCCACACTTGAGCAACCGACGTTTCTACAGAAAGGCTCGCGTTGGGAAAAGGACAAGATGTTCCCTCCGATGGACAAGCTAGCGGCGTCTGGCCGGTCAATTGAAGATCTGGAAACCAATTCCAAAATCGCGCCACCATGGATAAATAGGCAGACCATTCTGGCTAATGCCGTGAATACCGTTTTAGGTTTCACGGGATCCAGTGCTCTGGCAGCCTTCTACAGCTTGCAAGGGCTAGCGAACACACTCCAAATATTCGCCCTCATCCTATCCACTGTTGGTGCGTAGCATTGTCTTATTTTCGTGTACCCTGCAATAATGCGTGCCTCTAGTTCCTCTCTTCGGCAATGACATCTCAAATCAATGGCATCAACTTCTGCTTGGAACCATACCGAACATCATTGCCATGAACTTTGCGTCTTCCGTCATTCAGTCACTCATTTTGTTGGTCATATTTCTGACACTCTCTTCCGGATTGCTCTACTATTTCTATCGTTCTACTCGGAACTGTGATCGTTACAATCGAGTGGAAGGGTTACAGCAGACTGCGCCGGAAGGGAAACAGTGGGTTCTTCTGGTCGTGACATTTATTTTGACTGTCTTGTATCTCCCTTTGAGCACTATGGCGGTCCACGTATTGGTTTGGTCCGACGACCTATGGGTTGTCGCCAATCCATATAAGAACGCTACGGTCTTGCCACCGAAACTACGCCCACTGGGGCCACCTAGCGTGTATCGAGATCCCCTGGACTTTTGCTGGACGACCACGATGAAGAGGAATGAGATCAATTTCGCACCGGTCATTGTCATTCTTTCTATGATGGTTCTGCTCTCTGTGAGGACTTCATATTGCTCCTTCGACATTTCGACTGATATATCATAGTTGACAATATGGTTTCCGATCGCCTTGCGCAATGTAGTTCGACAATCAGTCCCGAAGGTTGACAAGTACACAGGCTTAGGACGGCGCAGGAACAGAGCGGACCTTGATGGTGAATATCATCGACTTCTTGCTCGGGATCAGAATCCGTTCTCCTTCCTTTACAGCGGTAAGGTTGACACACCACCATTACCGGCCACTTCTGACATAGCACGTAGGATATCGTCGGGGTTGGGCCACGTATCAGTCCACATTTCTCTTCGCAAAACTCAGCACATTGGTGATTATTGCGATCATTGATCCCGATAACTGCTTCTTTCGTTCGTTGCCGCGGAGTCCTGTTCCCGTCGTCCGTCAAATCCTCCTCCTAGTATCGACTATCGGATTCTTCCTTGCGCAGTGTTTTTTCGCCCCCTTCCTTGACCCAGTGAACAATGCGAGTGAATGGACGTCCAGGTTAAATTATGTGGCAACCTCCATTGTGGCGCTGCTGCTGGCTTTAGACATACCCGGCAAACAAATCTACAACGTTTATGTGCTTTACGTGTGCGTACTTTTATCCTCTAACCGTCCTTATATCTGAAGCACAAAAACAGAATTTATGTTGTCACTTATGGTCTCAGTTTCTGTACGTAACGCCTGCAAAGACTTGGACTCTACTCACAATGAACAGATTTTACTGTCATCAATACTAGCCTGATTCGAAGAGCCGTCAAACGTGAGCTTTCTCTATCTCCACTTGACGTCTTATAACTTTGATATAGGCTTGACAAAACGTGTCGACTTCAGTGAGTGTTTGCGAACAATCATTCCATTCCCTCTTTTGATTTCTTCCTTAGGCATTGACATTTTTTCTCCTGCGTGGGTGTTCTTTCCGTATTATAGACACAATCATTGATTTATTTGTAGCCTGGACCTATCATTTCCCTCTCCACACACAAAACGTCGGATTTGGCAGGAAACGATCACCGCCTTGTTACTTACGAGCCCCGATTGTCAGATACCAGCTAAACAACGAATAGCGTATGCCCAAGCACGCGACTCTGAGTTTCCGCCGTACTTGTTAAACTTTGCTGGGACTCCTGGCGAACGACATGCCGAAAACCTCAAGGTAACCTTTCATAATCCCAGTCTGGTATTTGCTTAACTGTGATCAGATTCTGCGCGAAATCGGAGGTTTTTCGTACAATAGGGCCGCTGCGCTTCTTTCGGGGCCTGATCGTGAATGGTTCAAGCAGCTTGAGGCTGAAATTCAAACCAAGTTTATTGGACCTGATTCGTTCTGGAGGAATGAGAAGAATCCCGACTCAAGATGCACAAACTACTTTGGCAATGCTTGGTGGATACCTTTTCCGCCAACTCTCGTTTGTGGAGTTTCTCGTCAGTAATGCGGATACTGACCTACTAAACAGGTGCTGCGATACGACGATGGGCCGTATGTCGTCCTGCAGGATCTCATAGATTTACAGAAATACATAGCTCAGAACGAGTCTCCTGATGTTTGTCGACGGCGACAGGTCAGAATGTCTCTGCGCGCATTGGAAGGACAGACTGTTCATTGGCCTTATGACCACATTAGCGTGAGTGCACCATCCTGTCATACGGCCGCGGGACTGATTTCCTATACAGCCTATCGGCTCGCACTCCCCTTTATCCTGGGGCAAAGGGAAGTTTACAACTCGTTCATCTGTGCACTACGAGACGTGCAAGCTGAACATTAAACGACATGGTCATTTGGAGTGGGACGGATACCAATTCGGTAGTGGGTTTGAGGTCGTTCTTTCATATGCGAAGAAGTTGGATTTGGACGGCAGTGTCATTGGCCTCACCAATGACTTCGATTTGACGACGCCAATGGCTCGTTTTTTGGGTCTGAATCGGAAACTCATATCTTCGCGTCTTGGGGACGTCGAGTTGGCGTTGTCCCACTACCGACAGCATCATCGTCAGGAGTGTCATTCCAAGATTGATGCACTCACGTACCGATTTATGGCCCATGTTTTCGATAATCCTCAAGAGCCGAAAGGTCTGACGGAGAGCTCAATGAATCGTGAGCGGGATCCGAGAGTGCAGACTTTGATGTCTGGTAGCGAAGAAGTGTTTTCGGCCGCGTATGCACGCTTTTGCGCTGCTTCTAGTAGCGAAACTGCGACATGGTGGTATATTTTCTGGGTGCGAGGATTTCTCCAAGCCAGTTGTCACTTTGCTCATGATTGACGATAGGACGACTTATGGCGTCGGAACCATGACACGATATCTGCTCTCGAGTTACATGCAACTGACTTCAATCCGTCGTATCCTACTTCCATTGCCTATACCCCACTTCCCCGACCCGCGCTTGAATCTTTGCTCATACAGCGGGGTCTGCTGTCGAAAAAGCGTAATCGAAGTGATTTTATCCATTCGGGATTTTTGAACAAGCTATACCTTCGGCTCAACGAAACTGCTTTCCGTGGCTCAAACAGGGTATGTTTGATACTTGATGTAATGCCTCTGATGACTGACTTGCGATTAAGGCTATCATGTTCCATGTCGGCGACGACAAATATGAGGAGCTGGACATGGAGGATGTGGACATGGAAACACTTGTGCAACCCTCGACAATGGGTACTTTGGGGACTGGAGGAGGAACGGATCATGACGATGTTTCAATACGCGCTCGCCCAACGTACAAGTGGGAAGGTTTACTGAGCGATCCAGTACATTCATCACCCCGAATAAAGTTCCTAGCAAAGCTTGGGGCCTGGATGGGAGTGACCCCTCTGTGGAGGTCTGGTAGCTTGTCGCAGGGACTATCTGTCGACGTGCGGCTAGAGAATGGGAGATATGTGTTGACAGACGATGATAGCACGTTAGGTGGGAACAGTTACATGGAATCTCGGAAACAATAACATCTACATAACTCACGACAGTATATACTTATGATATTTATTCAGTACTTACCTTACACTACGTTCAAACTAGTTGCAATGCCAGGTTGTGATGTGACACACTGGAGACTGTCCGTGACAATATTGAGGACCTTGATTTGAAGCCGTCATGTTGCGAGCATTTTGGGCATCCAGTCGGCCACTGTTGACGCGGTTGCGAACATTATCTCCCGCCGTGCACCACCAACACCCGCACCCTCACAATCACAATCATGCCGCACCGTGGATGCCGCTGACACCAAGCCTGGCTCGCGGAATGAAAGTGCGGTCGTCCGTAAAAATCATGTGCGACGGATGCAGCATCGTCAAGAGAAGGGCAGAATGTATGTCATTTGCAAGAAAAACCCCAAACACAAGCAGGTGCGTTGTCTACAACTCCCTTTCTTTTTTACTCATAGTACTACAGCGACAAGGATAGTAGTAGGACGCCTTAGAAGCACTGGCGGACCCACATTTGAAACTCATACCGCACGCCATTCTCCTTCTGCACGCCCTCGGGCACGTCGAACCCCGCCCAATCTACCAGACTTTTATGTTCGGCTTTGGCCCAGATTAATACACCAGCCTGTCCTTCTCCGCCGTGATGTCCGCCATGAACGTGTCGCAGTCGTCAAAGTCCGGTGAGAGCACTCTGGTGAGCAGGACGCGGTCCACGCGTGCGGGCGCCGAAAGCGCCAGGGACTCTGCATATAATGATGCGCCCCCGATGATAAAATGCCGATGTGCGCGTTCGAGGCTGCTCAGTCGGCCCAGGGCAGCCGGCAAGCTCGAATCAAGATACGCCCCCGGTATCCTGAGTTTTTTTCATATCAACAACGGCATAGTGTGAAACGGACACACGCCCAACTCACAGATCGTAGTTTTCGTTTCTGCTAATCACAATGTTTGTACGATTCCGGAGGGGGCGAAACTTGAGCGGAATGCTTTCCCAAGATTTTCTACCCATGATTACGACGTTCTGCTTTCCGGCAGGCGCGTTTGAGGTGACGCGCGCAAAATACGCCATTTCTTTCGACAAGCGCCATGGTAGGCCGCCGTTCTGACCGATGCCGTTGGCTTTGGTCGCAGCGACGACGATGGTGAGAGGATAAGGCATCAAGTGGAAACGTGATGATTGCTTGAAACATGCTTTTGAAAGGTATATATATTATACACTCCAATGTATTCGGTCTAGCTTGGCGCTCTGTGTAAAGATAGTAATAAACCGATATAATAATTACAACCGCCAACGTTCAACACCCCAGCATCCAACTGGTACACATGCACAAAACGACTGTGTAATGTCTGCAAAAAAGTAAATGCAAAAAGAGTCAACAAGGTAGCTAAATTACATGAAAAGTGGGTGAGAAATGTCGAAATGTGGATGTGTGTTATGAATGACTATGCTGTTCAAGGACCGAATTTGTCTGTGTTGGTTTCGAGTGCGCTGACAATGACATTGACGGCAGCGCGACTGGGACCTGCTCCGGCTCCGTGCGCTGAAACTTTTCCATTTCAGAGTATTCTTCGCCGTCCAGCATCGCCAGAGCGGTCTCCAAAAACCACATGTTCTTCTTGATAAAATGCACCACGACAGTACCGCCCACGCGCTGGTGCTCATAACGCGTCGCTCGTCCCTCTCGATGCCGCCACGCGTAGTTGGAGAAAAAGGGCCATCCTGAGGATCATTTAGTATCAAGGTCTGCGAGAAACGCGTCGAACATACGGTCACGGATCGTGGACATGTCACTGCCCTCCACCATCCCTTCGATTTCATGCTGCGTAGTTGCAACCGAGAAAGGATGCGTATAACGCACACCAAACGTCGACACGCTCGAATGCGCCCATTCCGTAGGCGCGGGCAGATATCCAGGATCTTCCGTTTCCGTCCCCGTGGGCTTCTCAATGGGCGCTGTGGCAAGAAAGGCCGCCACGCTTCGCCTCACTCGCGTAACTTCAGAGGGAAAGAGGAACCCATGCGCATACCTGCGCCATTCAATAAATAACCAATGAATGAATGGATGAACGAACGTACACAGTGCCAGACCTCGGATGGTCATAGATCCAGCATCGTTCGCTCTTCCATTGGATTTCCGAAGCTCGAGGATGTGAGGTCATCCATTTCGCCGTTTGCTTATCTTCGGCACCCTTGACCATGCCTTTGACTGCGGGATCTCGCGCAACCCAGTCGACTAAATTCCAACTAAGCGCGTAGAGTTCTCCCGCCATGAAACGATGCAGCCTATTCGTCACCAAGTAGCCCCAGTATATCATTGGGTCTTCCAACGGATCGGTGCCTGGCGACTCGGAAGTATAGACAAAGGCAGGCCTGCTAGTAAAGTCGGTGGTATTCCAGCTAACCTCGTCGCGAGGATGATGAGACTGTGACTTCTTCTCGTGTAGAGCTAACCGCAGTCTGGCCTCTAGTTCTGCGACCATCACGAAGGAATCGTCATCGACTTTGACGACATAGTCTGGTCGGACCCAAGCTTTTGGCCGCGGCGTAGCCCGATCACGCCAAGCATGCAAAGAATCATGAGGGGCAAGTGGAGGGGGCGGTGTAGTCAGGTTGGAATAAGAAAAACGCGGTGGCGGCACTGGCGTATCAAAGTAGATTGGTGGGATCCAGGCGTCTAATGATGCCCATGAAAAGAACGCATATGACTTGCCACTATTCATGTTTTCTACGACTGGGAGAATGACAATATCGTGGTACACTGCCGTAAACGATTAGCAATGGACCAGTAATTCAAGAAGACGCGACGTACTGTCCATCTCGAGCTTGATCTGTCTCTCCCAATCACGCCCTGGTTGGCCCAGGATGAATCGGATGACGGTCCGCGACGTGCCCATTCCATCGTCGCCATCACCAGCGCCGTTTCGACTTCTATCATGGCTTGCCCATGTTGATCGTATCAAGGAGCGACGCTCAAACGCAGAATCAATGGAGAATACACCGATAAATATGCCTGCGGGCGGAAGGGTGTCGATATTATCGGGAGGAAATGTCCGTTCAGTAGAGAGCGGACCAGGATAAGGCGAAGGATATGTGGAAGACATTATATGGTCTGTCGGGGACGCCATGGAGGGAATTGAACAGTAACCCCGCCATGGCAACGGCTCCTTGTCGGGATTGAAGATGTAGATTAGTAGAAGAGTGAGAAAGGTGGCAAATGCAGAGAGAACGACAAGAGTAAGAATCTGTAGCCGTTAAATGAGAAATCTCGCGCAGAGAAAACGAAAAAGGGACATACGATTGTAATAGGATGCTTGGGCACCAGCGGATGCCGTACTATGCGTCGCATCCACTTTTTAAGTATCCGAAGGAACCTGCCCTCCCGCCGCCGTCGACGGTTCGAAAACTCCCACCACCGCCGGTCCTGCTGCCGCCATGTTCCCGAGCTGGTTCTCCTCGACAACAGCGGCGAACTGGGCTCGCTCTCCGTTTCCGACGAACACGAGGAATGGGCTAGCGTAAAGTACTGCGGCAATGGCGACGTCGAGCGGGACACATTCGGTGTCGAATTTGCGGTGGAATTTGCAGAGTTGCGGCCTGGGGAGCTCGGGAGAAAGAGAAAGGTAGGACGGGGCGACTGGGATGGAGATGGGCGGGGAGACGCGGAGGGCAGCGGCATGCGCATGGTATCGTCCGAGTCTGTGCTGGCATTGTCGTAGTCGTCGGAGAGAGTAACGCTGGGCAGAGGAACCAAAAAGTTTGTGGATGGAGGCATGTTACTTTGCGGCCGGCTGTTATGAATTGTGCACAGTTATGTGCATGCTCAGCTCGTCCTCAGCTCGCAGTCGCCAATCCCTGTGTATCAACGCTGTGTACAGAATGAGAGGGTCGGAGCAGATGCGTCTGTTTGCTGCTGATTACTTATTTCAAACCTCCTGTACAACTTTTCTCCTTTGATTACTGCCTAATGCAAGCCCCCTACATATACCTTTTTCCAGCTCTCTCTCGTTTTAGTACACTCCCAGTACGTCCCAAGCTTGCTCTTCTCCTCAGCCGACAGCTCGCTCCCAAGGTACTTTTCTAATTTGCCCACTGCTACAGCTCCATCGTCCGCAACCTCAACACCAGAGTACGACAGGATGCGTGAAAGCCAAGCCATAAGATGACAGTCAACAATGGACAACTGGTCCCCTGCACCTTACGTTAGCCAACCCGACACAACGCGTCGCGACCTACCTAGAGCATATGGTCCAATAACCTCCTTGCACAGTTGCGTCAAAATGCCCTTGATGGTGTCTTTTGCTACCTTTGATTTCGCAAAGAGCTCTGTGCGCTTAGCCTGATCTTCTGCAGACAATTCGGATTGCGCCAGATGCGCATTTCCATAAAACTGGAGCAACAAGTCCGTGGCGTCCTTTTTCTCCGTCCAAAATGACTTTACGTTCACGGACACGTTATACTTTCCGGCTTCTGCGTCAGCAATATACTTTGCAAGTGCTTCCTGTTTGCTCGTCAGATACGGAACCATCTCAGCCGCAACGACTTTAAGTGTACTATCGTCCGTCGCGTGCAGATAGAGGACATTGTTGGGATTGGCTTCATCGGAATGAAGGAGGTCCAGTAGCAGGTTGCTCGTCGAGGTAAACGCGACCGTCGCGGGGGCTAATGATATCGCGGGCGCGTGTGATGTAGTGTGCGTTCGCGACAGTGCTGATCGCGATTTGTCCAACATGTCGACGATTGTCTGGGAACCGTGCCTCAAGATAAGTTCCTGTGAACACACAACGACATACATACCCGGGATTGATTCAATGCCTTGTAGCGACTTTCAACTTCATCTGACAGCGAATTTTCCAAGGGAACCACCAAGGTAGGAACCGTTGCTGGCCAAAACTAAAGGACTGGTTTCCTTGAGATACGTGGCGCGTACCTTTTCGGTTTAATCGCAGAAACGTCGGGTCGAAATTCTCGCCTTTGGCTGAGGAACTTGAGTCGACAGTGTAATTCTGGATTGTTTGTGCTCACATAGATCAACGACCTTGAGATCGACTTCATCGTCTCCGTATCCCTTTTCGTTCCTAAGCCAGCATGAGCAGAATACCCTAATCATTGATAGTCTTCTTACAACGCGAGAAGGACTGAACGGTTGAGGATGAGCTAGTGACTGAATGAAATTAATGGACAGCGTACCGACAGAAGACCAAATAGACTTTGGTGAATAGTATAAAACGGCTTTGGGTACGTGAGCCATGATGGTAGAGTCCTAGAGTAGTTTGAGCCCAATCTCGATGTGGGTATGACGCCCGCGTTACTGTCTCGCACGTGATTAAGGTCACGCAGATATGTGACACGTCTTAGAAAGTTCTCGTGGCGCTTAGACCACAACAGCTTCCTTTGATTACAGGCCATGTCTGCCCCACTGCGGTATGCTGCGATGCGACTCTGAAGGACATTTCTGACGACAAATAGACACGAATTCTACGAGAGCGACGAGTATCTCACTCTATCCATCTTCGATCGCGGCGCCGACCCATCCCAGGTCGAGGTCCAGTTTGCCCCCAGAAAGGTATGCAGATCCGCCTACGACTAACACACTCTTACCAAAAATATTAGTTCACGTACACTAATGGCGACAAATCCCTCGTCCTTGAGCCACTCAAAGGCCAAATAAACCCCGAATCCTCCACATACAACGTCGGCAAAGTCAAAGTGGAAGTCAAGTTTGCCAAGATGAACTTGGGCCGCTGGGGCGACCTCGTCGGAGACAGCCCAGATCGTGCGTCGTTTTCCTCTCCGTCGCGACATTAGCGCTTGATTTAGTCGGGACAATAGCGCTCGCGGCCTTCCCTGCTGAACCTGCCATTACCGCCACCTCGGTCAAGCCAAAGCCGAAGAAGAACTGGGAGGGTATCACCGATGGCATCTTAAAGTCTGAAAAGGAAAAGACGACCGACGAGGATCCCAACGTCGGCGGGGACGCCACACTTAACTCCTTCTTCCAAAAGATGTTCGCAGATGCGGACGAGGATACCAAACGGGCAATGATGAAGAGCTACTCTGAAAGCGGCGGTACCACTCTGAGTACCAACTGGGATGAGGTCGGGAAGGAGAGGGTGACGGTCAAGCCACCGGCTGGCCAGGAATGGAAGAAGTGGAACTGAGTCCTTTTATCTTTTGCCTGCTTTGCTCATTTTTACTCTCAAGATATAACTAAGAAACACCATTTGTTCTGCTTTTTGTTTGTCATTTCTTTCGTTAACTTGCAAACATTTTTGACCATACCATCAGCCCTTTGTGAAATTTGGCGAGCGGAAGTGTGTACAACGAGTACAAGTAACGAGCTCAATTCGACAGAGTATTAGTGCCAATACAGAAGAGTGATGTGATAAAACGAGAAATTGGGTGCGACGATCTACTATGAATACTTTGTCCGTATGCGATAAAGGTTAACTACCAGACAGTACATCTTGAGAATAACTGTCTAGGGTGTCAAAATACAGTAATGATATGCAAACTGAGTTAAGGATCGTGTCAATGTCTAAACCGCTTGCAAGGTCCGTAGCATGCATGCAAATACAAATCAGAGGCCGTAGAATACAACGAGTCCAAGTGAAAATGAAATCATCGCGGGTTACTGGGAAAGGACGCTAACACCATCCGGAATATTTCGAACCTGAGGAAGCGGGTTAGCATGTGCGCTAAGGTTGGAGAAGACGCCATACTCCAAGAACAGGACGAGAATAGTCCTCATCGTCCCTCAGATCGCCCTTTTCAGCGTCGTTATCATCTTTCATCCGTCTTCGAAGGTCGGGATCCAGACGATCGTCTCCCGTGTCCTGAGTTGAGTACGAAGAAGCAGCACTACTGCGCTCGCCCGGCAGACCGCTCTGCGCTAACACTGGGCTTTTATCCGCATTCCTCTGCGGATTACGTAGAGGCGGGGTCGGCCCCCGAGACGTCTCGTTTTGTGCATTGTAATACGATGCGAGCAGGGGCTCGTAACTCCCGGCGCTATGCGACGCCGAATGGCTAATCCTCTGATCGCTTCCATTGCGAGCATTGGAGATGAGCAGCGGTGTTTGCGGAGGACCATAAGCCCCCATTTCGGCATATGGGTTGAAACCACTCTCGATGTTTACATCATTGAGATAAGCGGATGTGCGGCCAGTAGTGGGAATTGTAGGAATGGAACTCCTCGGAGAATGCTGTGCCATCTCAGGGGATCCATACCGCATTTTACCGGTGGCACAATGATCGTCGTCTTCGTCCTCCAAAGGGGCTCTATGGAAGCCTGCGGCTGCCAGAGTAGCGTTAACAGCCGTGTCATGTTCCAGTCGCCGTGTGCGACGTCGGCGCCGAACAGCAAACAATATCCATAAAAGAATGGATGCCAATGCCAAACCGACCAGTACGAACACTCCAGCAACAGCGCCCGTGTTGTGGAAAAAGCTGAAAGGACGTAAGACGAAGGAGCATAAGTTCTGAAATAAAGGAACTCACGAGGAGCCATCGTCGTTATCGTTGTTCGGACTGAGAGTGGGATTAACGCCAATCTGAGTTACGGTAACGATGCCTCCGTTCGAATTGGTGGACGTGAGGAGACTAGTGACCTCAGAGGGAGCGCTGGTAAAGGTGGACCCGGCGCTATTAGTGGTTGTCACAAACACCGTGCTCTCCAAGGTTGTTCTATAAATGGACAGTTATACGGTTGTATTTCGGAAGGTTGGACCAAGCGACGTACACAACTTCATTTGTGTGAGTTGTTTCATTTGTAACGGTGGCTTGGGTCGGCGTTTGGGAACGACCTGTCGAGCTGTCGGTCGAGGATGTCGACGTCGACTCTGTTGTGCTCGTTGGGGTTGTCGATGTGCTAGTCGAGGTGGGCGTCGTAGAGGTGGACGTCGATGTGGAAGTGGATGTCGTGCTCGTAGTCGAGGTTGGCGGCTGCGTAGTCGATGTGGATGTCAAAGTCTGTGACTGCGTAGTGGACGAAGAGCGTGAACTGCTCGTGGAGTCGTTTGGCGGACTGGACGGAGGGTCAGACGTCGAGGATATCGTATTCGACGCCTCTGACATGGTTGGAGTGGTGCCGGTGCCAGTGCCTGTGGTGGCAGAAGGCGTGGTTGCGGACGATCTGGGCGGAGATATATATCAAACGCGATGTCTGCTATTTGAATGAAATACTAACGGAGCAGAAGTGGTTGAAGAGGGGGTCGTCGGCGTCGTAGAGGCCATCGTTGTCGTCGCAGCAGTTGTAGTCGAAATTGTTGGAGAATCAGAAGGCGACGCAGCAGTCGTTTGTGAGGTGTCGGAAGTGGCGGTGAGAGAGGTGGACATGAATAGAAAAAAAGGACGACACTGTTAGAATGTGTTCACGGTAAAAGAAAGGGAAAGCTGCCGGGAAATGTGAGCATGGACGTGCTCGTGAACCAACAAAATTGCGACAGTCCAGCCTTGACATTTGGCCGATAAAGAGCCAACATACCTTGTCGCTTGTTGACGCCAGCAGGCATTTCCCGCTTAAACACACATGGAAAACAGGCCGGGAGACAGTAGATAGAGCCACGGGGAGGCGGAAAAAGGAAAAAGGAACAAGGAAAGGAACGAGTCGAAATTAGTGAGCGCAATGTCTGACATCATTCAATTGGATCAAGGGCCTCCCAATATGGAAATGCAGCTCGTTGCTCTCCTCCCTCCCCAGGCAACTGTTCCATCAGATACAGAGTACTGTCGACTCTAGCATACGGCCAGTCTACCAAGCGGCCAGTCTTCTCCGCCAAACATAACAATCTAGATTATACACGGCACAGCACTTTCCGGATATTATTAGATCGGCCTTTCTGTCATTCCAGCCTTGCATGATGATTGTAGTCGACCATGAACCGGGAAAGACGGCGCCGCCACCCCCAGGCGCTGTCGCTGGGCCTTCGTCTGAACCGCCACCGCCATTCGAAGATGCGGCTACTCACCTACTGATCGACTTTTCTCAATATGATGATCCGGCCACGTACCCCCAGACTGAAGAACCGCCCCCCGAGTTTGCTCTATACGAGGCAGAACACTTCGACGTAGGTAATGGCAACATCGTATCTCACGATCCTCACCTGAATACGGATGGTATGCATGCTCCTCGCCTTCTCCAATTCATTCAGCTCATCAATGCTGTTAAACTTTGGCAAGGCGAAGCACTTTACCGCTTTCTTCTCTCCCAAGCCCAAATCCCGCCCAAGCTGTCACTTCACTGTCGCGGCACACACTGTGAAACGCGCTATAGAAATGTGACACGCCGAGAGCGCGACGGCCAGCACAATGCCCATACCGAGAGTTACTCGGAAACGGTCGTGGATTTCGACTTTTACATCAGCTTGGACAAATACGTTCTTCCAGAAGTCACCCACTGGTCCGTTTCGGATGTAGATCCTGCTTATCGCGGCCGCATGTTCAAGGACGTGGGCAGTGAGCCACGCAGGGCAAAGTACAACGAGCGCAAGCTCCACAACAAGTGGACGAAGCACCGCGATGCTCAAGGGCTGCCTCCTTGGATATCTCATAATGAATACGGCGTTCTCCCTTCGACGACCACAGACGATTATTCCGTGGTTTTGAAATCGTCAAAGAGCCTGCGGGCATGGGCAGATGACTACTGCGCGTCCCCGAAGAACTTAAAGGAGTTCGTATACGTCAAGGTTTGTACGTCCCACTGACGCTGTGTACAGTGTACTAACCTTATCTTCTAAAGACATTGTATGGATGGGACTTGCAGAAACTGGAACAAGCTATACGCACGTCCATCAATGGTGCCTCCTTCTACTCTGGAACTCTCACCGTTGAATTCGAGAAATCGGCAACGAAAGTGTACGTTCGACCGGATAATCGCTTATCACGTATGCTGTCGAACAAATGGCTCAAGTTTCTGACCATAATTCTGCTTTTATTCCCTTTCATCTGGCTCTTCAAGCGCTTCAATAAGAAAGGTGGCGGTAGATGGGAGGTGTGCGGTGGCGCATATGCATTGAAACGTTGGGTGTCTGTCAAGCCACAGGAACCAGTGGAGGCTGGTAAGGATATATCCGACTCCATATTGCGTACACAAGGTAGTGGAGAGATGCGCAGACTGGTTGGGTGCCGAGAGGTTGACTGGTTGAAGGAGTGGGAAAGCACCATTACACGGGCCGTCGCGATGAGGTACGAGTCGACGATCCCATTGACGCGTACCAGTGGAGAGGTTAGCAGGGATGCCATCGCACTGATTGACACGTTGTAACAACATCATCTGATATTTCTTTCTTTTGTGGGTCTCCGTCTCTACTGTATGTCACTGATCTCCGTATATCCAGAATGGAAAACGCTTCACTATGACGCAGAGTCGTTCTCACTTGTCTTGTCAGCCGGTACACGCGTAACGCGCTCAACGTGAGACTGGGAATAATTCTTATCATTATCGCCACCGACCTCTTCGCACACTACGTGGTAATCTGGTTATCTGTACGCTTAACATCCATTTATCACCATGTCCCGAGTTCCCCTGCACGACACTCCCATTCTCGGAATGGCGACTCGTCCCCCCGTTTCTGAAACAACCAAGTATGGCGCTGGAACCTCATTTTGGATCGAGTATCCTTCGGGCTTGATAGACCTATCCCGCTCGAACGACACTGCCTTATCTGGATCGACCCAGGAATGTCCTCAACCTTCCCCAGAACAGCTCGACATTCCGGTGGAACATAATCGGACGATACGCGTTGATAGGAAATCTAGTGCGATCGTCATAATCGACATGCAGAAGTCGGTTGTTCAGATATGACTTGTGCGCCGCGGACGCTCATGCTCGCTTAGCTTCTTCCTACACCCCGACCTTAGAACTCACCCTACCGGCCTCACATGCGTAGACCCGATCCTGAAATTGCTGCCAGTCGCCCGCGAACGCGGTCTTAGGATCCTCTGGGTGTACGTGTCGCGTGTGTTCGTTGCGTAACATGTAATGGATTTACTCTGCAGAAACTGGGGCCTGACCGATCACGAACTGAAGACCCTCCCGCCCTCCTTAATCCGTGGATTCTTGAAGCCCGGACGGGGCGGCTTCGGCGCGGAACTCCCAGGCGGTTTCGGTCGACTTCTTATGCGTGGCGCGCTCAATTCCGAACTGTACGGGCCCCTACAGGAGGAGTTTGTGAAAGGAGAAAAGCTGGGAACGGATATCTGGATTCACAAGAATCGGTGGGGTTTGTCACACGCTCTGGCCTTGAGGTCTCCTGACTCATAGTGACTCACAGTATGAGCGGGTTATGGGGATACCAGAATGCGCTCGATCTCTACCTCAAGGAGAATGGCATTACAACGTTGTTTTTCGGCGGCGTAAATGCGGACCAGGTATGGTGAAGCACCCGCGCGTCCGGTAATGCCAATGGCGCAATTAATCACGTTTGGGCAGTGTGTTTTAGGGACGTTCGTCGATGCTTACTATCGAGGATATGATTGCATCTTACTCAAGGATGCCACTGCGACAACATCGCCCGAGGGTGGTTATGCAAATGTTGTTTACAATGCCGGAAACGTACGCGCCTGCCCCTCTGCCTTCGCGCGATATTCAATCTGACTTTCCCTGTAGAGTTACGGATTCGTTACAACGACAGACGCGATAGTGTAAGGGCGTAGAACCTATATGATCATTCATAATTCTATCATACACAGACCACGTACAGATTCCCTTGTCCAATTGAATTGTATATATGCGATGTATGTAACAAACGAGAACGATGACACGGAGGGACATTTGGAATGTAAAAATACAGTTGGTACATATCTGGTGTTACTTAAATCCGGGCAACATGTACATTATCTTGACTTGGACGTGGACGAATCTATTCAAGTCGTGAGAAAGCGAAAACATGAAGAAGCGGGAGCGGAACTCACATCAAGTACTGTTTTCCGAGTAAGGACCGAATACGGAGAAACCTGCTTCGCAGTCGATCCATGACTGCTTGAAGGTGGGGTGGCATTGACCGGTGTCGAAGGAGGCGTCGACGACTCGACGGTCGTCGGTGGAGATATGGGCCTGTACTCCGATGGATTATACTCCGAGGTCTTGTATTCAACCGAGTTGCTAGCACGAAGATGCGAGCGCGGAGGACGTGCCGGCAAAGTCAAGGGGGCGACCGCATTGGTTTGTCCTTCGTCCGAGTGTATATCCACTTCATCGTAAATAGACTCTTCGTCCTGCTTGGAATAGAGAGAAGGAGTATCGTGTCCAGAGGCTAACGAAGGAGTCGTCACCGCAACGCCAATGGGACGAGAAGAAGAATATATGTCGTTGAACGGATCTGCCAGTTCGTTTTTGAACGCGACTGAACCAAAAGCCCCTCCTGAGGACGGAGCAGCGGCGACTAACCCTCGGAAATCTTGCGCGGTGGCAGTTTGTGGTACAGACGCATAGGCATTGCGACTAGGCTCAGGGAGTGCCGGAGGTGTCCTTGGACGTTGAAGCATCTCAGGCGCAGCGTTCCTATCCTCGAAGGGATCATCATGGAAAGAATCCAAGTCGTTGTCCGACTGGGGACGGGGGCTATGCATTTCCTGCAGCCACCGAAGCTGATGCCTGAGCCTTCTCTTGCGGCGATAGCAGAGATACAGGAAAGCTGCAATAGAAGTCACCACAATGCCAACAGCGACAAACGTTCCTGCCACCGCTCCAGTATTACTGAAAAATCTACGCAAAGGAAAGTTAGTTCAGACGACCAAATACGTAACGCTCATATTTCTTACGAGTCTGGATCCTTGATTCTGTGGCTAGTTTCGCCTGTGGGATTTATAACAACTTTCGTCTCTGTCGTAAGGGAACCGTCCGAATTAGTTCCCGTGCTCAAGACGGTGACGATGGCAGGGTAAGTCAATGAAGTGTGACCGGACGAATCAATGGCAGTCACTCCGACAGGACTAGCCAGCGTCGGAGGTAAAGAGGTGGATATTTGCGTTATCGTCGTCCCGTTAACACTGGTGACCACGACAGCCACTGACGCTAGAAAAGGAGTGAGCATATACGTGTAGATGCATGTAAGCGTCTTAATGATACTCACCACCAGCTGGTAAACCATTATCCATAGAAGTTGTAGCTTTGGCATCGACTGGTGTTGTCGTCGGGGTTCCTTTGATCGTGGCTTCGGTTGTCTGACCAGGTTGTGCAGGCTGAGTGTTCGTGGCTTTAGCATTGGTGGGAGTGGTCAATGAAGTAGTGGGAGCAGAGGGTGGCTTAGGTGTAGAGCCATCGTCTGTCTCAGAGGCTGCGCCAGAGATCACAGTGGAACTGGAGGATTCGGAAGTCGGAGTAGAGGACGATTCTACACTGGTCTGCGTGTTCTCTTCAACGGAAGTAGAGGTGGATGCGGATGCGGATGAACTTCCGTCGGCCGGTAATCCTGCTCGAAGGCTAGTGACATTGGCGGCCTCGCTCGAAGAGGCAGGGCTGGCCGACATACTAGAAGAAAATTCAATGCCATATTCAAACATTACATGAATGTATCACCCACTCAGATTTGTTCTCCTCAGCAACGGTGGATGAAGCGTCAAGCGATGCTGATGCAGTAGAGGAAAGTAGGGCCTCAATGGAGGATGAAATGGGTCGTGAAGAAGCCAGACTGGAAATGGAACCGGAGGACGTCGTAGGCGCTCTAAACGAAGAAAGATTGATGTAGAGAACGACTGGGCCCCGAGGAACGATGTCTGCCCGACAGGTAAGGATGAGGATTCCGACAAAGATAGATTTGACGTCGAGAATGTTGAGACTACGGTCTGTGAACTCATAACCTGTACCTGAGAAGCTTCAGCGACAGTCGGGCAAGCGATGATCGTCAAGGTCCGTAAGTCTAATAATCATCAGTTCACAATGATTTGAGGCGAGGACATGGACTGACCACTGGGGTGGATTGACCATATCCTTCCTTCAGTTCTGGGGAGGAAGTAAGGTGGGCGGGGGTATCGCAAATTCAGGAGAGATGGGTCCCATTATAGCTCGTCTACGTGTCGACATTTCATGAGGCATTCACACGGGTAAATCTCGAAAGATCACTGGAACGCTCGATCATTTGACACGGTATGCATGGTCTTGACGAGATTCGCACCGAACGAGCCGCCAAGAAGAGGCTTTAGGGTGGGGAGAGTATTACCGGAGTTATTACTGCCTTGATAATGCGTGAGCATGTGAGCGTTATCAACCTCTGATGCGAAAGACGCACCCAAATCTTCGCCCATCTGAATATAAATGGACGGTAAAGAGAGTGTTGCCTGCGAAAACGAAATCGCCGTGGAAATTAACGTTAGACAGGAACCTGGAGAACATTGCATTTATCACATAAGACTGTGCTTAGGCACCGAAGACTGAATGGAAGTCGGACTTTGGGATTCGTGAATGGGACTCTTATGCATGACAAGTACCGAAAGATGAACGAGAGATTACGAATAGTATAAGCCGATCTAGATGACATGGTAGATGTAAAGTAACTGTACGGAATGGAAGGAATGAACGTATGGCTTGAAATACAGTGAAGAATGAGTATGCACCTGGGTCTGATAATAGGATATTATATGTTGTCCACGCATGAGTGGAGTGGGAGCATGCGCTGGTATAGAGGGAGTGGGTATGGGTCCGGAGGAAAAGAATACGGGTGGCCCGGCGAGAGAAGAGTATCACACGGTGGTGTATGGCATGCCTATCATATACAAATTAGAATGGTAGGTCTCATGCGAATAGCAAAGGAATCGCACCATGTCATCAGCAACATTTGTTGCCCGGTATCCAGCTTTTCACTTTCAATTTAACTGTCCCCCCTCGCCGGCGTCCACCACTCAAACTACCAAAACTCAACCGGCTTGAGCTATTGACTCTTCGCAAAGCCCTGTCGCCATAGCTGACACCACTACCAGCCTTCTCAGGATCGAGTACTCCAGACTCTATGGAAAGCAGGATGGACCGGGCTGCTAGAAGGAATGGAGCTTCGACATTGTCACCCGTTAACGATGATGATTCCAGGAAATGAACATCTGATTCAAGTTGTCAGCCCAATCGTTCAGAACAATTGAGATGGATCGACTATACCATTCTCTGCTGCCCAACGGCTCGCCTCAGCCCACTCTACTTCTCTGTCCTCCTCTCGGTCAGATTTGTTGCCCACGAGGACAGCCACAAGATGAGAGCTAGCTAATGCTCTGGCGTCAGCAAGCCATCGTGAAAGGTTCAAAAACGAGTCGCGACTGGAACGTGTTGGTGAGCACTGGATTTCTTATGTTATTCAACATTGACCGACTTTGTTATGTCATAGACAAGAATTGCCCCTGCAGCGCCGCGATAGTAGCTTCGAGTAACAGAACTGTTAGGCGGTGTGAGATTGTGGGAGATACTTGAAAGAAACAGATGCGCAACCGAAAACGTTCTTGCCCTGCTGTATCCCAGAGCTGCACGGATCATAAGAGGACATACGGCGATGCTAAAATAGTGCCACGCACCTGTAGCTTTATCCGCTTCTCTCCGAGTTTGACAGTCCTGCTAGAGAACTCGACTCCAATAGTGTGTTGGGAATGGTCCTTGACTAGCGAGCCGTATAGTTAGCGGGCGAGAGGAGCATCGTGACATGGCGGACGGACAGGAATTATGTGTAAAGTGGTGCAGCAGGCAGGATTTGCCGGATCCTGCTTCGCCTATGAGGCAAGTGAGTATATCCGACGATTACATGCTGTCATGGGACAGCGTACCGATAATGATGTATTTCATGAGGAAGTCTAGTCGGCGAATGAGTGCATGCCAGATTTTATACATAGAAATGGCGCACCATAAGTTTCAAGCAATTCCGTGCCGTCTTCATCGTAGTCGTTGAATGCCATGATGATGGCAGGAGGAGAGAGATATAATAATGCTCCGTCGCCGCCTCTGACAGCATACTGTGGGAATATTAAGACGTCACATCATTTATGTCACAAAGTACAACAACGTTCAACGCGTTTATCTACCATCCCTTCCACGGCACCCATACATCCACAATCTTGCTGCCGTTGTCTACCGATGAATCAACTATGTAGTACCATGGGTATGCAGCCGAAATAAGGCAGGCGTGTTGTCCGACAATGTCGAGCACTTGACCCAACTTCAATACCTCCTCTTTGTCATTACGCGTCAGTATCCCGTGCTCCTGTGACACGCGTCCAACCCTCCATGAAGTCCCAATAACGTCTCCGAAACCCCCCGATGGTCCAGTGTCCTTGCTAAATGCAATGGCGCCCGCATCGACGATAGCTTCATCTGTGCCATTCTGTCCACGCTCTGGGTAATATGACACCACAGTGGCGCGAACGCGTTGAGCGATCTGAGGACCACCCACTAGGCTAGTGTGCTGTTGCTGGAGATCAAGCATCGGATAATTTCCTGGACGTGTTCAGCTTTGGATAGAACCTACATCAACTCACAAACCGGCATGTAGCTCCAGTTCTCCATGAAGAAGCGTACTCAATGCGGCCTTTGTCTCTGCACTCGCAGCATGAGCCGTAGGCGTCGATCCGACTGACAACTTAAAGGGGACGTCAGGACCCTCCTTCCCCAATGACTTCAGGATCGACTTCGCAGCCGCTGCAGCAGTATTGACAGCTCCGACCTCTCCAGACAGGAATGAAGACGCCTCGTCCAGCGATGTCGATGCATATGCATTGCCTGCGTGGCCATAAAATCCATAGACCGAAACATTTGGCGAAGTAAACATCTTCTTCAGGAGCGCTTCAAAGTACGGAGTACTTGTCGACACACCCGCACGTCTAATACAGGAGGAGTGGTCAGATCTAGTAGACGGTACAAAAACCAGACGTACTTTTGACCACCATCTATCTTGACGAATGCAGACCATTTCCTAGGAGTGCTTCGTCGCGATTCAAACTCTTCAAGGAATGTGATTTGATCGGGATTATCCACAAGAATTCGTATCATGCCTCCGCTCTCTGCCATGATATCCCACAACGTCGATAGGTCTTCAACCTTGCTTATGTCTACTGGCAGACCGTATAGCATCTAGAATCATATGTAGGTAAGGCTTCGACTAATTCCTGAAGATTTGCTTACATCTTTAACAGTTCCATCTTTGACGAGTCCAGCCTTTACCACGTTCCAAGCTTCCATGAGCGTTGACACTACGACATTGTGTGTCGTATTCGCGCTTGACGCGAGCTGAAGTCTAGTTCCTTCTGCAGTCTACGCCATGTCAGGCTTGTCAATATAGCGCATCTGTCGAGCTCACCTTATGGGTTTTCAGATGTGCCCTGAATCCTGCACCCCACGCCTCAGCCTTCTTGTGCATCTGGAAAAAAATTCAAAGCATCAGCATCGCTAAATCTTTTCGAAGAAGCGGCGCTAGACCTTGGCACAATTCTCAGCGAAGATGCCTCGGTCAATAATGAAGGCGGGTGTTCGCAATCCATCGAGCGATTTTCCAACGAACTCTTCTACGAGGCTGTCTTTGGATGGGAGGATGAGGAAATCGATGGGTGTTTTCGTTTGTACGGCCATGATGGTAAGTTCCTGAGGCTGGTTCGAGCTCAATTGAAACGGCTGCTCTTGAAGTGATCAGCTGCATTTGATATAGATACGAGGCACACGTGAACCGGACCGCGTATCGACGCGTTCTAATTTGCGATCAGTGGTATCGATCAACATCACCTACACCCACACACTTGGGCGGTAATAGACGGCTGCCGACGGCTACAGTGACGGACACCCGTTATCATGTCGCGATACGGTTTGGGCGATTGGGTCAAACTCAATACATTGATCTTTTTTATCCTACAGCAATACGATTCACGCGGCAGCAACTGCCTCAATCTCAACATCGACATCAAAAGGAAGCTTGCCGGCTTGGATGCAAGTCCTAGCGGGTTTGGGGCTGGGAATGATCTGTCATGAACGTCAGTCTGGGTTTCATATGTTGAACAAAGTAATGACCTTTTCGTAGACCTCATTCATTGCAGAGAAGTCATCCATGTTCTTCAAGTACACATTAACTTTGAGAACCTTGTCCCAAGAAGAGCCAGAAGCCTCTAGGACGTTTCCGAGGTTGTTCAGGCATTGGGCCTATACCCAGAGATCGACATCTATCCAATAACAGTGGAGACAGGAACGTACAGTGTGCTCCTTGATACCACCCTCAACGAGCTTGCCAGTCCCGTCGACGGGGGTTTGGCCGGACAGAAAAATCAGACCAGCACCTTAGTTGCATGTGCTGTTAGGCTAATCAGACGCGATCCAGCTCAATGCGCAACCAGCTGAACGTACAGAGAATGCGGGTGAATTGGTTGTTTTTCTCCGAGTTGATTCGTTCAACAGACATGGTGGATGCAGAAGAAGACGTTTTGAATTTGTCAACGATAGCAGATATGATCGTCCGGGACCGGTCCGGTCAGCTCTTTTTGCGATGCGGGTGGCCGTGGCCTATTTTTTGACACCGTAAGTCATCCTGATTCCTCTAAACTCCTGCTCGAAACTTGGCAGGGTGTATACTTCAGACCCGAGCAGAACAGATATGTCTTTAGAGCGTTTTACGACACGGAGGACCTGGTCAGAAGACTATCTATATCCGTCCGCGGTGGTAATCACCCTGAGATAACAACTAGTCCTTGGAGAGTATATATATTCGAGCTTGTGTTGATGGGACCGTGTGCTTTACCTTGCATCTCACCGCTATGGAAAAGGCTGAAGTTACGTCTCGCGCCGCCGCTGGGTCTCCCACCAAGGAGGATTACACGGATGCGGAATCTCAGGTCGTGGAGTACACTCGCGCTGAAGAACGACGCCTTCTGCGCAAGTTCGATTTCTCCATCCTACCGCCTCTAACTATCATGTGGATATATTCGTCTTGCACTATCATCAACATCTCATATGAAAATTTAGGTATCTCGCTAATGCACTTGACAAGGGTTTGCGTACTCAAAATCGATGTCGCGTTGGCTGACGACCTTGATGAAGGTAACGTGGGCAATGCGAAGACAGACGGCTGGGACAAGGTGCGCGTTTCTTTCCTTGGACCTTGTGCATTCTCCTAATCCCCTGGCAGGACATCGGGCTAGTCGGTAATCAGGTAGGAGGCCCATTCGTCCCGCGGCTACTCTAGTCTGAAAGCGTAATGAACAGTACTACATCCTCGTGATGGTTTTCTATGTAAGCGATGTCACATTGTGCTTTGACGCGATAACTGACCTTATGGCACAGGTGCCCTTCTGCTTGTAAGTCGGGACCCTGGACTACGACCACTTCTATTCATTCGGTATCTCAGGTTTGGAACCCCGATTAGTCTGTTGGTAAAGAGGTTCTCCGCGGCTCGCGTCTTGCCCATCATGATGCTTGGCTTCGTGAGTTCTTTTTCAGTAACGTCGCGACTGTTACTGACATTCATTAACCAGGGTTCCATGTATGCACATTTCACTTCGTCCGATGAAATCTATTCACGTTCTTTAGGTCTTTGTTCGCCGGTATCGCGAAGAATTTCTCGGGTTAGTGTATTGAGCTGTCTACTCTGGCCTAATGTTTACACGTTTCCTTCAGAAATCTTTGCGATTCGATGGTTCCTCGGCGTCTTTGAGTCGGCTATGCTCCCTGGTGTAGTAAGTAGTTTGTCAGATATCTGTTGTTCGTTGACGCGTCCTAGGTCTTCTATCTTTCCACGTTCTACACGCGAGGCGAACTAGCATCTCGTATTGGTCTCTTTTACGGTAGGCCTCTGTATTGAATCATATATTGTTGTTCTAAAGATGCATTCTTAGCTGCTGCCGCCATATCCGGTGCATTCTCTGGTCAGTCTTATCAACATACACGTGTTCTTGGCCATTCAACCCGGCCTTAACGGTACAGGTCTCATTGCCTTTGGTGTCTTCCAAATCAAGAACGGAAAGCATCATGGTTGGCAATATTTGTTCTGGATTGAAGGTCGGCTATCTCCTTTTTCATCTCCACCCTCTCAAAAAGCGCCACAGGTGCAGGAACATGTTTCTTTGCCATCATCGCGTTCCTTTGGCTCCCCCGCTCGGCATCTACTTGGTGGTTCCTCGATGATCGTCAAAAGTCAATCGCCCTTGCTCGTATTCTATCGGCATCCTCTGTTACCGCGGACGAGAAGTTGAACATTCGTGACGCTTTCAAACCACTCATGGATCCATTATACTGGTTGTGGGCTGTGATTAGTTTAGCCCTTGGTGTCCCACTGGCGAGTGTGAACAATTTCCTGCCACAAATTGTCGCCAGTCTGGGATATTCCACAATCAAAACGAACCTGTATACCGTTGCGCCGAATATTGTCGGAACAGTTTCCTTACTGTGCTTGACGTTTTCCTCGGACTACTTCTACGAACGGTCAATCCATATCTGCATCCCGTTGGCTACTACCCTAGTTGGCTTCGTTGTCCTGGGATCAATCGATGTCGTGAAGCACACTGGCGTACGATATGCCTTCATACTTGCTTGTGACGTTCCTGACTTATTGTTAGGTGGCGTACTTCGCTTGCTTCTTGCTGACCATGGGGGTATGGTGCCTTCTATACTTGGCGGGACAGCTGCTAACTATGCACATAGGCCTCGGCACCCTCCGTGCTGGTCGCTACATGGTACAATAACAATACGCCTTCGGAATCACGCCGAGCTGTAGTGACGGCTGTCATGGGTATGTGCTTGTCCTAGCATGCTTTTCGGGTGCTGAGTGATGTACCAGTCGCCCTCGCCAACTCGTCTGGATTGATTTCAACAAATGTGTTTAGGGCACAAGATGAACCGAAATACATCCAGGTATGGGGTCTATCGTGTTTTACCGACTGTGTTCATGTATCCCCATAGCGCTTGCGACATCCGCTGCCTTTGGAGGTCTTTGCCTTGTGATCGTGGCCGGGTAGGTTCAGTTTATCGCACTGTAGCTGTCGTTGATAAATGTGATAGTACCGGGATCTGGATGAGGATTGAAAATAGACGGAGGAACAAGGCCCAAGGTCTTGAGGAAAACTATTCCGCCGCCAACACCAATACGGAGGAGTTGGGTGCTGGAAGGCACTCGCCATCATTCCGTTACACGTATTAGACACGTCGACTGAGTTATGGCTAGCTGTTTGATAATGAATGATTGAAGTTCCCAATTCGCTGTGACAGAGATATGTAAAGATGCTGAGAATTTGGAAACGCGTCGCTCTCTAGGTTGACAAAATAGGAGCACAATATCAGACGCAAGTGCCACATTCGGCGAATGATCTGTGGCGCTCTTGTGGCAGTGCAGCTCCGGTAATTGCCGGGTATCGACTGTACAGTCTTGAGGATGGTTCTAGTAAACAAGTGTCAATAGCCGCCAAAAGTTCACTCAGCGTCAAGCCGCCCTCGTCAATCTCCTCGACGCCCTCAAGACCATGGCTGAACAAGTGCGTTCACTTCGATATCCCGATGCTACCGTCATGCTGAATATCTGCTGCGTGGATTAGATTGAAAAGGCGTTCCAAAAGCAGCCCATCTTCCAAAATGCCAAAGTGAAGGGTATGTATCGTGTAATCAAATGGGAGACTAATATCCTGAGACGCGAGCGCCCGCAGGCAAGAAGGTCGCTACCAAGGATAAGCGGTGGTACAAGGACGTTGGACTTGGCTTCAAGACGCCTCAAGAGGCGATCAATGGCACTTACATTGGTGTGTAGCTTGGATCTCTGAACAGGATTGACCTGACTGGTTTGGACAGACAAAAAGTGCCCCTTCACTGGCGAGGTCTCCATCCGTGGCCGCATCCTCACCGGCAAGGTTGTATCGACCAAAATGACCCGCACCATCATCATCCGACGAGACTACCTGCACTATATTCCCAAATACAGTGCGTTGACACGTATCTTTCGCGTTGACAATCTGTACTGATCTGGATGCGCATAGACCGTTACGAAAAGCGACACAAGAACTTGGCGGCTCACGTATCGCCAGCTTTCCGTATTGAAGTCGGGGATACCGTTACTGTCGGTGCGTAGATATATCATACGCCACAACAACTATTGCTCATTAGGTTGCAGGGCAATGCCGGCCATTATCGAAGACTGTGCGGTTCAACGTGCTGAGAGTGAGCAAGAACAAGGCGGCTGCGAAGGCGTTTGGCAAGTTTTAAAGGATTTTGTCAACTACTTTACTTGTCTATGTTACCTATGCTATGAATCTCCATGACATACGAGACTGGAAGAATATGGCGTGCAGAATAATTTGTTCGAATTGTTGGCACTAATTGATCAGTTCCTAAATTGGCACAAACAGCTCCATCCTTGTTGCTCCCAGGAGGTCCTACTGCTCGATTTCATCCTGCTCTTCGCCGCCGCCGTTGTCGACGACTGCGACGCACATTCCTTCCCATTGCCCTCGTTTCCTGCGACCCTGCATGGCACCAACCCTGCTCTCAGTCTTCACAAGCAGACTAGGCAAAGGCAGGCCAAGTTCACCACAACCACCTGGTACGCCCCCGATGGGACAGCAGCCATCAAAGTCAAAGTCCAAGAAGGGGTCCAAGGAAAAGGACAACGCGGAACCACCTTCTGAGACTGTGGCGGGAGAGAGCGATGCGGCGACGGCCAGTTTGTCGCGAGCCACGGGCTCAGAACCCGCCAAGACAGCAAATGGTCACCCTCCGGCGCCAGCTAACGGTATTATTGGTGGAATCACGCCAGCCATCAGCGTTTCCAACGCGGACGACGGGACAGCGTCGAATGGCCTGCCCAACCCCTCTTCGACCAATGAACAGTCGTTGCCGCCGCCCATCAATCCACCTTCTCCGCAATCGGCCTCTGCTAATATCCCTCCTTCAAAGCCCTCTCCAGCACCGCTTGATATTCCTGCAACGCAGACCATCCTCTCCAATTCTAATCCATTCTCTCCCGGATCGGCGTCCAGTAACGGCTTCCAGAGCGAGTCCGCTCCAAAGGACAAACCACGGCCTTTTGATGTCGATGACATGATACAACGTCTTCTTGACGTCGGATACACAGGCAAAATTAGCAAATCTCTCTGCCTTAAAAACACGGAGATTACTTCCATTTGTCTAGCAGCCCGAGAGGTCTTCCTCAGTCAACCCACCCTAGTAGAACTTGCCCCGCCCGTAAAGATTGTTGGCGACGTTCATGGCCAATACTCGGACCTCATACGGCTCTTCGAAATGTGTGGTTTTCCTCCCGCCGCCAATTATCTTTTCCTTGGCGATTATGTCGACCGTGGCAAACAAAGTCTCGAAACTATTCTCCTCCTCCTCTGCTACAAAATCAAGTACCCGGAGAACTTCTTTCTGCTGAGGGGAAACCACGAATGTGCCAATGTTACACGAGGTACGTGGCATCAACAGCTTCTCTTTATCTCACTGACTCATCCTTCTCTCAGTTTACGGCTTCTATGATGAATGCAAAAGACGATGTAACATCAAGACATGGAAGACATTCATCGACGTGTTCAACTGCTTGCCCATTGCCGCCGTTGTCGCGTCAAAAATATTCTGCGTACACGGAGGGCTATCACCTTCTCTTCATTCCATGGAGGATATAAAGAGAATACAACGGCCGACCGACGTTCCTGATTATGGCCTCCTCAATGACCTTCTATGGTCTGACCCGTCGGATACCGCTCTTGATTGGGAAGACAACGAGAGAGGTGTCAGCTATTGTTTCGGAAAAGGCATAATCAACGAATTCTTGGGCCGCTACGACATGGACTTGATATGTCGGGCGCATATGGTGGTAGAGGACGGGTACGAGTTCTGGAACGATCGGACGTTAGTAACTGTGTTCAGTGCACCTAACTACTGTGGCGGTGAGTTCAATCATTTTTAGCTGTATCTGGTGTTCTGATGTCGTATCAGAGTTCGACAACTATGGCGCATGTATGAGGTGAGACTACCGACACTGTGTAAATGCAATGCACTGAATTCTCCGGAACAGCGTATCGGAAGATCTGCTATGTGCCTTTGAGTTACTGAAACCCTTGGACGGCGCAGCTTTACGGAAGGAGATGACCAAAGCCAAGCGGAAAAGGCACGTTTCTCCATCCAGCGTCGTATAATACTAACGTCCTCCGTTTCATAGTATGGTCACGGCAGCATGATCTTCATGGACTGATTTTGTGGAATATACGATTATAATGACGAGGCATTCTGGCTATGATATCGAGTGGATCATGTTTTGGGCGTTTAGACACACGATATCATTCGGTGACGGAGACTGCTGCATTTAGGACAAAAATGTGTCTATCTTCATCCTCCCATCCTGTTCTTGTCTCGCGATTCCGGCTGCCATTCCTTCTCCATTCTTCCTGCATCTTGTAATTATACTTTTTTTTCTGGTACACTATACTTTAGGATTGGTTTCCCTCCTGTTGCTGTCTCTCCGTCATCGGTTCCAAGTACTTATTCTGTCGATGTTTGTGTATAACCTTCTCACTCATTCTGAATCTGGGTTTGTCCACTTATTTATCACCGTAATGAAATACTTTTGAAATGCACCAACTTCATTATGGCTTTATTACAGTACAAGAAAGAAAGAATTGTATATAATTAGCGCGCTTTGAACATATCATATGCTAGCATTCCGAATGCTATTACGATGGTGGTAGAACCTACGACGCTGCCTGTCGTGATTGCTTTGACGCCGGCGCCAAACAATATATCTGCCAGAAAGACGAGAACTATGGTCAAGAGACCTCCGACCGAAGTTATTATGGGGCCCCACATGGCAAGGAGAATCTAGGAGAGCTTAGAATGAAGGTTGCGAAGGACAAGTGATGTCTAGAAGCATACCATGAATCCGGAGTTGAATATAACACCGCTAAATGCGATTGCTGCAATTCCGAGAACGGTGGCTTGTCGGTTAGGCATGGCGAAGGATTCTAGCTCGAGGTAGTGCAGGATGGGTATAAATATCCATAGAACTAGGCAGGTGCAGACGCCAATTGCAGATGTGAGAAAGTTCGGGTGAAATCCAAATGGCGGGGGCTGAGCGGCAGGGATGTCCTTCGTCCGTGAATCGTGCGATTCAATCTCATCGTCTGCTTCGGCTAGAGGCTCGTACAGGCCCTCTGAGACGAGTTCTGGGTCTGATGGTAATGCGGCGTACTTTTTGTACATGACCTGATACACAGCGTATATAAGAGAGGCCACCAGGGTGAGTAGATCTCCGATGAGAGGCGCCGTAGGCCCCGGGACTTTTAAGACCTTGGAGGTTTCAGGTAGCGTCTTTGAAGTTGGAGCGGAGGTGCTTCCTGCGTACACGACAATTAGCACCCCGAGAGTTGCCAATGTGACTGCCAGCAGCTTCCTCGACTCCCACTGCAGATGAAATACTTTGACGGTGATAAGATAGGCAAAGAACGCGTTCGTGTTCCATATGGCTATAGATTCATTCAGACGCGTTCAAGATTAGATGGAACGAAATACCCGTTACGTCACTGACACTGTAGATTGAGAGGTCAATGCATTGTTTTTGGACGATAGAGCTGAGCGACTTACGAAGCTAAAGTGATAGATGCAAACCATAACAGACCAGGCGTGTTGCAGATGGTCGTTAAGATAAGGATGAAACAGGCGAATCGGATGTACGGGAAACGTGGATTGGATGATGGTGGAGAGGTCGAAGGACGCATATGATCTGAGATGGCCATTGAAAGCCCTCGCATTAGAGATCTCGTAGAGTGAGACGTCGTAGCTTTGAGGTAAAGCAGATGTAAGGGAAATATAATGGCAAACGAGGAATGCACAACGTAACTAGGTGTGCACGTTAGCACAGTAAACAGCATTTGGCCAAAAGACACGTTACAATAGAAAGAACGGCTTTCTATACCCCAGCGTAGTTTGCACATACTGAAGGCGACGATAAGCATCGAAGAGGAAACCCATTCAAGGTGGATCACCTGTGTCATTTCGCTCTCGACGACAAATGCGATGAGCATGGAGACGAATACGACGATGGCGAACGTGCGGCCAACATGGGGCACAGATTGTGTGGACTCGCGGGTCATCTAGATGGAGGTTAGGAGAGAAGAGTATCCGCGTACTCCGGAACGGAAGCTGAACGGGAAGGAGATCGCGAGGCTGTCATGTGACATCCATTCTTTTCCATATCCCCAATCCATGGCTCGTCGTCCACGGCCCACAACGCGCCCTGCTCCACACAAAGCACAGCAAAAATCTCTGCCAAAGGAGACTAGTGAAGTCTCGAACGAATCCTCAGCTTCAGATGAACCTCAGGCAGCCAGTCAGCAAGAAAGTGATACAGACGACGATGAAAGTGCCGAAATCAGCGCGGACGACTCGGAAGACGCAGATGCACCCAGAGTAGTCCAGTGGGTCGACGATGAAGATGATTGGCAGCAAGCTGATGAAGAACCAGAGGCTGGTCCATCGACATCGGTGAGTTTTTATGCTGCTGGTCTCTTCAAACACTCAGCATATGTTTAGAGCGCAGTACAAAAAGGTTGGACCTTCACCTTGGTATACGATACCCAATGACCTCGGCGCTCAGATTTATCCACCTTATCCATGGGTACATTGCGCAACGCACAACGAACTTTGCTTCGGGCCGAGGCTATAGAAAGCTCCGATGAAGATGAAGACGAGGATCGGCCTCAACCAGCTTCTGCAAAGGGAAAAGGAAAAGAGGTAGTCGAATGGTCTGCGCATCCCAAGCCGGTCATTCAGTCTCGCGTCAGTAAGCATGCGTATGTCGTCAATTCGTGCGAAATGCTGCTTGTTCACACTGTCACGTTCTTAGCCCTGTTGAAGTGACCTCCAAACGCCCGGTCAGCAGAAAAAGGACCGTTGTTGACGTCAAGACAGTCGTAAGTAAGACTGTGGTTAGTGTCATTTGAAGCTGAATCGTGCAATAGCAAGCAAGAGATCCAAGATTTTTGCCTCTTTCTGGAGAATTCTCGTCTGAGAAATTCTCGACCAACTATTCGTTCTTATTTGACGCGCATAAGAATGAACTACAGACGCTTCGAGAGAACGCGAAGCTTGCGCGAAAGCTCCTACAATCGTCTCCGAAACATTTGCGTGAAGAGCGAGAGGCAGAGGTATCGAAACTCGAACTTGCTGTGAAGCGAGCAGAGAGTAACGTCAACAGAGATAAACGTACTCAGATTGAACGGGAGGCTTTGCAACGCGTGAAGAAGGACGAGAAGGAAAAGAGGCAACAAGGAAAGCAATCGTGGTATATGAAAGAGTGTTAGTGGTTATGTTTTGCATCATCTATCCGATATTCACACTCTCACAGCGGAGAAAAAGACGATGTTAACCAAGGCTCGTTACGAGGCCCTTGCAGCCTCTGGCGGAGAGCGAGCAGTGAAAAAGGCTATTGAAAAGAGACAGAAGAAGATTGGCCAAAAAGAAAAGAAATCAAGGCCGTTTGGACAGAAGCGTAGTGCCCCGCGAGAGAATGGGCAGGGTGAAGGACGATTCAATAAACGGCGCAAAATAGAGTAGTCGATCATCAATTCATATAACTCAACTTGGTGTTTCTTCAACTTACATGCTCTCTATTCGGTAAACATCCTGGCTGGCGTCGGCGGCCACAGCAGCCATCGAGCTGACCGATAATGTCCCTGCCCGACGTTAACCCTACAATCCCAGTACATTTCCACGACGACCGCGACGACGAAAATGATATGGACGACGACGACGACGACGACATCTACAGAGGCTCCATTCCACCGTCGTCGCCACGGCCTAGCTCTCTTTCATCCGCTTCATCGTCGAGCTCATCGTCGTCGGGCTCATTCCTGGGTGTCGCTCGTTTGGGTGCAATCGCAAATGTTCTTGAACATGCAATCACTCACTGGGCGAGAGGAAGCTCGTCTTCGTCGTCCTCGTCTTCATCATCTTCTCGGTCGTCAATCAACACTCTTTCCCGCTCACAAATAGCTCGGCGCAGGCGACGACGCCCGAGCATGGGCAATTTTCACAGTGACCAGTCGGAGCGGGATATAGCAGCGCGAATTAGCTTGATTAAAGCTAGAGAGGAATTGAGGCAAGTGCCACGCCAGTTCTGTCTCTATCTACCCCCTGCGTACCGCGCTTTTGTCGCCGCTGAGGATGTACAACAAAGCCTACATGATCCCCAGCGAATGACACTCAGCTCCTCGTTACCATTCGTACTCGGCCAACTCGACAGTGCTCTCAGAAGAGCGTCCAAGGCTCGTCGGAATGAAGCGCGCAGCCGTGCAGCTCAATCTCCATCACCATCGCCATCTCCGGCCCCGCTCCATCAAGACTTTATGCTTCCTGAATCTATGAAAATTCCCAGTCGACCTGCTTCTTTCACCGATCTCACGCAAGTAGGCAGCCGGTCAAGGAAGGGCAAAAAGCGAGAGGTGCAGGCGGCGTTGGATTTGAGCACGCCCAACACATGGTACCTGGATGTCGCGTCCCCCACATCTGCAGATATGCAATCCATTGGGAAGGTTCGCTTGCTTGACTTGTGTGTTTGACGCGTGTGATAACATCCCCTTTAGCTTTTGCATCTCCATCCGTTAACTTTGGAGGATATACTGCAACAGGATCCTCGCGAGAAAGTCGAGGTCTTTCCCAGACTGGGCTATTATTTCGTATCCTTTCGTGCCATGGAGAATACGGCTATCCACGACCGCCTCGCTACCGCGGCGGAAAGGGAGGCGAACACACGGCCAACCGCCCAGATGAAGGAATACTCGGCGAGGCTAATCTTTACGTTGTGGTCTTCAACGAAGGCATTTGTTCTGTGCGTAACATGACTAGCTTTCTGGGTTACTGTTGACCTTGCTCTAGTTTCATTTCACAGACATGTCGGGTTAGCCTCGTCCGTCCAGACCTCTGCTTAGTGCTAAACTTGGTCCAGAACACACTGATCGAGTGCGAAATCGTTTGTTCATGCTGGAGGGTCTTCAAAGTCTGTCTTCATGTGAGTTACGTGTCTTTCAAAGTCTCTTTCATCTAACCCTCTGCTCGCGTCTTACAGCCTGGATTGCTCATGGTCTACTGGATTCCGTAGTTGATTCCTTCTTCCCATTCCTGGAAGAGATTGAGAAGGAAGTCATAGCCATCGAGGATCTGGTCTTTGAAAATACAGTTCTGCGGCTGATTCCGGGACCTCCAGCTCGGCTAGTAACACTGCGTCTTCGCCTGTCCAGTCAGACCGAACTCTCAACGAAAAAGATGATACGAGTAGCTTATCGGAAAAGAAATCTGGGAGTCCTCCTAAAAGGACCACACGTTTTGAACTTCCTCGACCACCACTTCCGATGCTACTTCGGAGACTGCGACGATTTGGACGCCGGAGTCCCACAAAGCCTCACGAACACGAGGAAGCTTCGAAGTCCCCAAGTCCTACCTCTTCGACACTTAGGCGCATGGCAAAGGCTAGACGGCTGGTCACATCGCTGACGCGCTTGCTGGCTGTGAAGTCCGACATCATTCTACAAATTAGAAAACGGCTTTTATTAGGTGGTGCTGCCAGCCCCGAAGACAAGCGCGAGGACGCGGCAGAAATTGCTATTCATATGGGCGATGTGCATGGTGAGAAGCTCTGTTCTCAACCCGTCATGTTGTGTAAACTGTTGAGCCAATAGATCATATTCTCACATTACAGCACTCGTTGGCCCATTACGAACGCATGTTAAGCCAATCGCATCCTATCTACTTGGCACAACTGCGGACGACAGCTCAGATGACGAAGTCTGGTATCGATAAGGCTCTTATTTTTCTTACCGTGGTGTCTGTGGGCGTTCTCTGTGTTCAACCGATCTACGGTGGGCGATGTTGCCTCGGCTTTTCTTCATTGTTGCTAAATGTGGCGTAGGTGTTGTGTCTACCAACGTGACTGTTCCCGCCAACGGTTTAACACCAGCCTATCCTCATAACGCATTTGGCGTGATTGTCGCCCTTGTGTTTCTCGTCTTAGTCGCGTATCTATTTCTCGCCCGTTATTGGTGGCGACGAGCTAAAAGACGACGCGATGTCGCTTTATAGCTTCACTTGCGCGCGCTTTATATACCGGGACATTGCATACCAGAAAGTAGCTTATAATTATCTATATACTAATTGTGGGATGTACGCTAGGTCATTAGATATCACCGCATCGGCTCTGTATTTCTCTTTCTGCTTCCTCCCACAGTCCACCACCTGCAGTCTCGCCCCACTGCTTGACCACTGATATTGGTGCTTTAGATATGACGAGACGCTCGCTCCTTTGACCTTTCTCTCCTGCCATCCTGCTCAACTTCCATGCTTCGAGGGATTCAACAAACTCGAGATTCCTTGAGCCCATGACTTGCATGTACAAGACTTGGAGCTCTGAACTAATGTCCAGCAGACCCGCCAGCGCCATCTGAACGATTTCCAATGATGCAGAGGAGTTCGTGGGGATGCTCAACGCAAGGTGAGTTAACCCTGGCAGATGCCCTAGGACCGATGTTACGGAGGGCAAGACGTCCATGGATATCTGGAGGTGCAAGTGTGTCGTATTCGACGATATCAAAGAGAAGGGGATACCATCTCGACAGGAGAGCCCAAGAAAATGCTTCTCTAGTGGACCACTGGCTTGAGACGGGTGGATTGGGGAGGGCTGTAAGGCAACGTGATGGCTGTAGCTGCGCAGAGAGAAACCGCACGCCAGACTTTGCATGTCGGTACAATAGGAGATGATTTTCTGGATGGACGGCATCGGTCCAAGCGCAAAGATGCCGAGGGTTTTTACCCTGCGACAGAGTGGAACGTAGGGTGTGAGATTCGAACGCGTAGAGTCTGATATAGCTTCCAGAAAGCTTGTGACTGCGCGAGCTGAGATTAGAACTACGTTTCGGTAGATGATAGGGAGGGTCCAATGTCGTGCAAAGGACGAGACCAAGGTGAGACTGACAGCAGTTTGTCGCGATGAAGTCGACGCGAAGTCGAATATTTCACGGAGAATGTCCAAGGGCATGTCTGGGAAAGGTTGGATCACGTCCATGGTAGCGCTATAGACTTCATGTCAGAAAACAAGTACATGTTGTGCAAGGGATTACTTACCCGGCGCGTATACGGGGGATAGATAGAGATGTTGCGAACTGGTCATTCATTCAACCTTTATAGCATGGCCACCGTGTCCATCGGTAAAGGAAGGCCCCACTGCCCGTTGCCTAATGTCAAAAACAGACGAAATTCAGGCCATCGACCAGGTCAAAGGTTCCCATCCCCAGGTTCATTGGAAAGAGGCGATTCAGCTGATGCTGTGCATACCCAGAAGTAGTACATCCCCGCTCGTTCGCAGCGAGGAATAGATGTCCTTTGAGCAACACAGGAGTAGCACTATGACGGTATGTCTGTGCCTGTATCACGCACATCTGATGTGTACACCTGCCTATTTCAGCGATCTTTCTCACTTTCACACCCGCTTTGACCAAGTGAGCTTTGCACTATGTCACCATCGCGGAAACGCAAGAACCGCGCCAGGACGGAATCTGCAGCGCTTGGCGATGATAGCAGGCGCGTCGCGCATGGTGCACTGTACTTTCAAGCCCACGAGGCTGATGTTGTCCGTGGTTCTCGAGGTGCTGCATTTGCCGCGTCTCTAGAGTCCACTTCGATCGGAAAGCCAGGGTGCGCCCTCATACGAATTGGTTATGTAGACCACAACGTTGGGTCTGAAATGGTTCCGGAAGTCTGGGTAGACAGGTATGTTTGTTCTGAAAAGACATAAGAATACACTCGTAGTAGCTTGTCGAACCTCTCACGGCTTGCATACTGACATAATTGTACCTATAGTTGCTTTTCCATGTCCTGTTTCCTACTTAACTTGACTTTTCCAGATATGATGTCCGTCTACTCCTGGATTCGCTTCACGTAAACAATCCGAAAGGCATGGATGCTCGTTCAGAGTCACCCGCCGGTTGGTCAGATCTTCCATCAGACTCTGAAGATACGTTCTTCTTCTCGCCGGAAGAAACAGATGATTATCGACGGGAAAAACGTCGCCGTTTATTGAGCCAAGCGCAGGAGGCGCGTTTACGTGCACGCATTGAAGAAGAAGGAGAAGAAGAAGACGTCTGGGGTGGGAGCGACGAAGAGGTGAGTTGCAGTTAGACTCCCTTCACCTAATGCTCAGGTATGTCTTAGCCGGACGAATCTGTCAAACAAGTCATGGAGAAGACGGCAAAGCTCATTCTGCTGGCACCAAACCCCACCCAGATGGAGATGAAGATTCTAGTGGACTTTGGTGAGAAACAACCGGCGTTTGCATTTCTCAAAGGGCGATGGAAGCGCCGATGGAGAATAATCCGAGCGTCGACGGGTCGTGACTTGAAGCAGGCCGAAGAACTTGAAGCGGCAAGCAAGGGTCTTGGTGGCCTTGCGGCCTACGGTGACAGCGACGATGAAGATTCAGATGGCGAGGCTTCCAATAAAGAATAAGAATTAGTGATTACTTGACACATGTTGTTAAATAGTATACATATATCCTTCCATCCGGCGTAGTTTGATCATTTCCTTCGTACAGTTGTCATATGTCCTCGTCTTCAGAGTCGGACAATTTTGAATCATCGTCGTCAACTTCTAACACTGAGGAGTTATAGATGAGAGACGTTCCAAGGTGGAGTTCTGAGTTTCTACCTTTCTCCAGTAAAGTCGACGTCCGAAGATGATGAGTGTCATGTATGCCATGGCGTATCTTCTCCTTTTGTTCTGCGATGAGCGATTCCACTAGTTCGAAATGTGATGGATCAGCTTGCGCTTCTTCCAAGCTCTTCTTGAGCTCAAGGTGGAGCGAGTCGATACCAGACATCGCGTCATCGTCGTCTTCCTCTGTAGGGTGACATGAGAACCAATGAGACGCCACATAAGAGCGGTTACAAACCTGGCTCATCGACTCTCGGCTCAGTAGTGAAGAAAGCTATCTTCGCGATCTGCTCCGATATATCTCTATCGTCAGCCCAAGAAACAGTCTTCACCGAATCACCGCTGGAACGCTTGATGCAGCTTCTGCGGCGAGCCAAAGCAGGTTTTACGGGTGGTGGAGGTTCTATTGGAACTGGGGTAGGCTTTGGTGCGGGAATTATGTCAGTTTCCATGAGATCTTTGAGAAGGTTGGGGTCTGATATGCGCAAGAGGTGCGGGAGGGGGGGAGGAGATGCTGGTGGCGTTGGCGCGATAGTGGAAGAATCGGACGAGGAACCGCTCTCGTTCTGCTCCGCGTCATGATTTTGCGTAACAGTCGGAGAATCGGGAGGAGGGGTTTCCGTGGAAGGAAATGGTGATTCAGATTCTTCTTCTGGTATTGGTGTGAGTGCTGCTAGTTCAGGAGAGGGTGCCCGATATGGAAGTGGGTCGGGACTTGGGGAGCGCGATCCGTCTGGCGCGTCTGGAGGACGCGTAAGTTCAATGTCATCCTCGACCTCTTCAGCATGAGAGTGTTCCGATACGTGCGGTCTCCGCTCCGGCGCGTGCGAACGGCCAGGCGAGGGTGAACGCTTTGCAGCATGCAAGCTGGGCGGATGATCCTCAGGGTGAGCACCTTTGGATGAGACAGGCTGCCCCGGAGACGGTACTGGCATAGGCAAAACAATCGCAGGTTCAGTTGATCGCGAGCAGCGAGCGCAACATGTATTGCGAGCAACGACTTTCTGGAGGGGAATTACCGGCCGCTGGAGAACAGGCTTGCTCTTCAGTGGTACGGGAGCCGGAATGCTCTTTGCAGAGCGGGCCTCCAATTGGAACCAGTTTTCCATTTCCTTGAGGCGGAAATCCTCTGGCGCAATAAGGCTTTGGAAAACGAAAGATTCGCCCCGGCCGATGCGTTTGGGAGGGAGGATGCGGGAGAGGCGCTGACATTTTCTAATCATGCGATCCTTGAGATGTCGTATTTCGAGAATGCGCTCCCATTGCACCGAAGGGCGTTTAGAAAGTTCGGCGAGCTCAAGCTTCAGCAGCTGCTCGTACTGGGACGATACTGCAGGCGGTAAAAGTACCTGTTGCGCGCCGAGCGTAAGCTGGACGTAAAATCTGGCGAGGGCTATGACTCACGCGGAGCTCATTAGGTGTGTCTGTGGTCTGGATGTATCTCCAGTTACGAGGCGATGAAGGATCATAGGCCTCTAGTTGGCCGCGGACAGGGCTGACACGGTAGTAATCAGGCGGGAAATGGACTGGGGACTGGTGCATATGAATGAACTCATACGAAACGGATGGGCGGACAGTGGGTCGCTCGATTTATATGCAGGCGAGCTCCTCGTGGTGGACGTTGTCCCGTAACGAATTGACGATATCAGTCACTTTTCTGCCTCGAGGCACGAAGCGAGTTTGAACCTGAGGTGCCTTGAGAAAGCCTTGAAAAGCTTGCAACAAATTTGAACACTTTGACTGCGATTACTACTGTCTGTTACTTGACATACAAATAGCATGCTAGCATTGCAGATCCTTTGCAAAGAACGCCGTCTATTGAATGGATCGCTCAGCCGATTACCGGCAAGCATGTGTTACTCGGTCACTACCCCAGGCTCTCCAGGTCTTTCTCTCTTGCCCACCTCCAGCGCGCCAGCATGGCTGTCGCTGCGTACGAATCTTTTCTCATCAAAAACGTGTCGACCATCTCGTCGTTGGAGTCGACATTGCGCTCGGTATCTTGGTTTTCTCACTTCCGCACGACTTGTACTTATTGCCTTCAAGGTAACATGGTTTCTGCCAGGCCGGTTCAAGGACGCAGAGCTGGCGTCCGAGGCTCGTGCGTTCAATTCCTGTATTCTACCGCGTGTCCTAATCGCCACGTAGTCTCGACGTTGCTCAACGTGATGAGCATGTATCATGATACACTGCTGGCCAAGGTCGTCCAATCGAATCCCAGATACAGACCTCTCATACCTCCATCACTACACTCTCGTTTCACCAGGGCGTGGTCCGTTAAGAGCGACGTTTACAAATGGGCCGCCCGCTCGCTTGAACTCATCCGTTTCACCGAGTTAGTCGTGGAAATGGGCCTACGCCGCAAGGTATCGAATCAAAGTAGATGGCGAGGCATTCTCCTCCTCGAGGTCATCAAGTGCGTCTCGCTTCATATCTCTGCCTCGTTCACATCCTGATTAAAAGCGTAGAGCTGTCCTTCGCCTTCTTATGATACGGATCACACGAAAACCTCTGCTTTCGCCTCCAATCCCAGAACGAGAGTTTGATCCTACTTCAGTACCCCAAGTTCCGCCTTCAAATGCATCTTCTCCAACTCTCGCGCCTTCCAGCCCATCCGTCTCCCCTTCAGCCACTCCCGATCACTTGAAGAACAACCATGCACCCTTACCACATCCGTTAATATCTCCTCCCCCCACGCGCTCGAATACAGCAGTGGAAGACTACTTGCTCCCCAAAGCTTTAACTACCGATTCAGTAAAACCATCACTAACCCTGGTTAGATCTATGTCCTCTCCCCAAGAATGGGCTGCAGAAATCATTTACATTCTCCGGCCTTTGGTCTATGGTAAGAATCTCTTTCTCTTGTCAAGCTTAGCCTTCTGATCAATCCGCATCAGCTGGTTTATTGTTTTCTAAGAATCATAAGAGTAAGGCGTTATCTACTGCGCTTGCCTTGGAGCTGGTTTCGCGAAGTCTGCGTCGCAGCCCTCCCTCCTCTGCCCAATTGGAACGCGCAGAATATGCGCGGAGAGATAGAGATATGCTTTGGTATCTACTTCGCGATTCCATTTGGAAAACATATACAAGGTATGTCAAACGTTTGTTTCGCAAATTTGCCTCACATCTCTTTTAGACCCAAATTGGACGCTGTCGCAGACCGTACTATGCACACTCCGCTGATTGGTCTCTTCGGTGCGTTGTTGAAGGACTGGATACCGCTCATCGACGAGTATTATTATTGTACGTCCGCGTCTTTGAATTCATGTGGCCTTGTCTAATAAGTTAAAGATACTGCACCATGAGTACGTGTACGGTAGACTTCGCGTCGAGGGCTTGTTGTACTTTATCTGCTTTATATAAGATCCACTGCCAGCTCATACACCTCCACGGGCAACGGCCCGAGACTCTGATTTCCACTTGCGAACAAACCATCATGTCTACCCCACCCAATACTCGTCGTATCGTTACTTCTCACAACGAAGATGGGAAAGCATGCATACAAATCGATAGCAAACAGCAGTGGCACGATATCCCGTCATTGGGAGCGAAAGTAGCGACCATCTACATTATTGAAGACGGTCTACCGACCAAAGACAATAACTCCTCGTGGGTACTTGTAGCTCTTTCTCCTCTATTGACCATATTGATCTCGATTGAAGTATAGATGGGGCTGAAAGAGAGCTAGATCCGAACAATCTGAATCTGCTTCCAAAGGGACCAGGAGCAAATACCGGAGCGACTCTTCTGTGTCCCGGAGGAGTCACCCCCATGGTCAGTCGTGGCGAGCCATGTCAGCACCATTATCTGATTAACGTGAAGCATCGCTCCTCATCCCAGGATTACAACATCCTCGGTAGGCAACGTTATCGATATTGCCACTGGACTAACATCGTCTAGTTGAAGGGGAGCTGATTCTTATGATGGAGGATGGGTCAGAGACGCATATCAAAACGCCAGGGGACGTTGTCGTAATGAAAGGCGGTTTGCATGCTTGGAAGAATCCGTCAACTACGAACTGGGCACACTGGGTTACTGTCTTGGTTTCCGCGGAACCTGTTGAGGTGGATGGACAACCATTGTCGGTTATGTCCGTATGATGATGCCACTTCGGGCAAAATGTACACTGTTTTTACGAACTTCAGTCAAGAATCTCTTCTAAAGTTGTTATATACACTTCATTGGAGGTTAACAGCAAGGCCACCGTCAACAAGTAAAGACGTCCCCGTGATATACTTGGCCAGGTGACTTGCCAAAAACACCACCGGCCCGGCAAGATCATCGGGAGCTGCAGAACATGTCAGACGATGAGAAGAGAGCGCGCTCATCGCATACCTCCTAGACGACCGAGGCAGGTGCGTTTTGTCATATAGTCGCGTTTCTCCTCATCAGACAAGTCTTCCTTGTTGATATCTGTCGCGATTGTTCCAGGCAAGACGGCATTGGCTCTGATGTTATACTTTCCCAGAGCCACTGCACAACTTTGCATTAAAGAAAGTATGCCGGCCTTCGTAGGTGTATAGTGACTGAGTCGAAGTCGGCGGTAGTCACGGAAAGCTTAGTGAGAACACTAACCATTGTTGTGCACCGCCGAAGAAAGCTGAGATGGAAGATACACCGATGATAGCGCCTCCTTGTGGTGTCTGGTCCTTCATTTGGTTGGCCACGGCTGGTTCGCGCTAAGTACTGCAAAGATATCATGTACATACTACACACCTTGAGTGATGTAGAACGTTCCGTCCAAATTTACTTGGCGAGTGCGCTCCCATGTCCCGAGCGGCATAGTAAGAAATTCGGCGAACGGACAGATTCCAGCATTTGACACTAAGACGTCAATGCGCCCAAAGGCATCAACACCAGCCTTTACGATCTGGGAACAACTTGGTACAGCATTATAGCACGAACAGACCTCTAACCTTGGTAGATGTTTCTGGATCAGCAATGTCGCCTGCTACCGAAACGACCTTGGTCGTGTCGTTCTCTAACTCAGCTTTCAATGACTCGATCTCTTTGGTAGTCTCTGCATCTCCGTAGTAATGAAGGACTAATCCCGAAGCGCCATGTTTGGCAAACTCCAAAGCGCTTGGAGGGCACGCGTCAAATCAAGTTTGGAGTTATCGTTCCGATCGAGCTCACCAGCCGCGACCGATTCCTCGAGAAGCGCCAGTAATAACGACTACTTTATCCAATGCTAGGGGGAAAGCCATGATGGAGAAGAAGAGCCAACAGAGTCTGAGCAACCAGATGGACAAACGGTCATGCGTCCGGACCGCCTCTGCCGATCCGGATTTTGGAGTGCGAGAATAGCCGGATTACAGTTCTCAGAGTCAGTCCAAGTCCATTAGACGTGCAGAAACGAGCATACAAATAAGTAATCATGTTGCAATGAAAGTCATCTTGAAAAGGCAAGTGACAGTTGGCGTGGCGGTTATTTACACGTGTTTGGTACAGCTTCTCTTCGAACCGCCATGTCATCCCCAAACAGCAAAATGGAGGTTGACAGAGAGTCTGCGCCTCCAAAGTCGTATGTGCTCTGCCATTTAAGAATTTACTGCCTTTCTCATTGAGCAATTTCAAGGGCTCGTGATCATTCCACAGATACTTTGCGCACAAAACGATCCCACAGGTCAAACTCAAGGGATAGGGACCGACGCGAAAGGCGGCGTGATGACGAGCCTCGTCGCCGTAGTCGGGACAGAGGTGATAGAGACCGCTACAGAGACAAGGACAGAGACCGCTCCCGCGATAAATACCGGGACAGGGATCACAGACGCGACAGCCACCGCAGCGAGAGAAAAAGGGATAGAGGCGACAGCCGAGAGCGTCGCCGAGACAGAGACCGCGAGGATCGTGATCGTCGCAGGAAGCGCGACGAGGCTGATGCTCCAGAGGGAGAAGAGCGACCTAAAAGAATGAGAACGACCTCTCCGCCCCCCAATCCCCGAGACAGCCCCGTTAGCAAGACCTCTGGCCGTGACCGTTCGTCAGAGCAAAAGAACGGAGACCGAAGCTCCCGCCCTCGCGATGATGACCGTCGTCGGAGGGACAGTCGCCGCCCTTACGAGGACTCTCCTCGTCGTCGCAGTCCACCATTGCCACCGCCACCGCCGCCGCCCAAGTGCGTATTTTCAGCTTTTCTAACCAGTCTTTTGTTAACAGAGCATTTTGAAGACGCAACTCTCCTGCGTTCGAGGAACCTGTAGAGGAGCCGGAGCCTTACAATCCCGACGAACCAAAAGAAGACGACTCCGAAGCCCGATCGGTATTCGTATCGCAGCTGGCTGCCAGGCTGACCGCCAGAGATTTAGGTTACTTTTTCGAAGATAAACTCGGCGATAACACAGTCATGGACTCTAGAATTGTCACGGACAGACTTTCGCGCCGTTCTAAAGGGTGCGCACATGCCTGCCTTAAGCAAATTAAGATTTATTTTCTTCAGTATTGGTTATGTCGAGTTCCGGACTGTTGACCTGGTAGAAAAGGCGTTGAATCTCTCTGGAACTGTCGTCATGGGTCTCCCCATTCTTGTCCAATTAACCGAATCTGAACGAAACCGACTTCATCCCGGTGATGGGTAAGACATTCGGGTTATCCCTAGCTTAGTTTCTGATTTTCCTCATCAGTAATTTGAACTTGCCGCCGGGTGTTAGCGCACCTCACGGCGCTATGCAGTATGTTTTTCCCTTCACCTAAAGTGGTATACTAACTCATGATCTTCAGGCTTTATGTCGGATCGTTGCACTTTAATCTCACGGAATCAGACATCAAACAGGTGTTTGAGCCCTTTGGCGAACTTGAGTTTGTAGATCTTCACCGCGATCCAATGACTGGTCGCAGCAAGGGATATGCATTTGTACAGTATGTTGATGTCCTGTCTGTATCACCTGTCCTATACTGCTCCTAGGTACAAACGCGCGGAAGACGCGAGAATGGCTCTTGAGCAGATGGAAGGCTTCGAACTTGCAGGCAGACAGGCAAGTTGCTGGCGAGTCTTCCATATCGCAATTCTAATACATCAACAGCTACGTGTCAATACTGTCCATGAAAAGGGCACTGTCAGATACACGACGCAAGATTCCCTCGAAGATTCGGGTGGTACGCGGATCCTTTCCTTCCTCGTCGCTGTCAACCAACTGATTCAATTTCACTAGGCGGTAACTTGAACGCAGCTTCCCGTCAAGCGCTAATGCAGAAACTTGCTAGAACTGAACCTGCATTCACTCTCCCCGAACCAGTGTATGTCTCCCCCCCCTCCGCATCAAACATCTACTGATATTCCGACAGCGCGCGCCCGAACATACCTCAATCTATGCAGTCACGCTCAGTTCTTCTCAAAGATATGTTCAACCCTGAAGAGTTCGTCAACTTATCAGCTTGCTCCAGTCGTTCCTCATTGAGATTTTTTCAGAGAAACAGAGCCAAATTGGGACAAGGAACTTGCTGAAGAAGTTAGGAACGAATGTTCCACCAAGTACGGTAAAGTCCTCGCCATCAAGGTCGAGAAAGAGTCGCAGGTTCGTGTATATATCTCTGGTTCATGGAAATTCAAATGACGTGCGCTAGGGCGAAATTTATGTCAAGTTCGACACTGTGGAGTCTGCTAAAGAAGCCGTACAGGGTCTCAATGGTCGTTGGTTTGGCGGCAACCAAGTGTCGGCTATCTTCATCTCGGATGCCATTATGCAGGCTCACCAATGAACTGTCGACGGACGATACCCTTTGGAGTCGATCGCTCTCGAGTTATACTAAAACTTCTTTTGCAAGAACAGATATGCTATGCAATTCGTTTGACTGTCCAGTTCCCTGGGATTTGATCCATGTCAGCCATTCTTTTACGCAGATTCTCATTGAACGGCCTGTGGCGTTTCTTCAGGCAGGTTCTATTTATGTTGTTGTTGAATTTGGCCTGCCTGCCTTACTTGATCTGGTGTGTGTGTTAGGTATTGACCTCAAAATGAATATTTTCCGTGATGCATATAGGAATTCGGACGGCAGAAGGAATAGCAGTCAGGTATTACTTTATTGAATTGACGCCCAGATGAGTGACCGGGATATAGAGCATGTACTTGAAATCCTGGACTAGATGTTTTCCTCGAATCCTGCATTGATAGCCCGGGTGGCAAGAGTGGTGAGCCTTGCTTGAATAATTGATCATCATCAAGATCACATCTGGAATCACAATCGAAACTGGTTTCTGTAGGTCAACTAGAACTTGAAGGGAGATCCCTCAACTCATGATCTACTGTGCCTGTTACTTCGTGCATGACGTATCCCTACACAATAACTCACTAATAATAACGAGGAGGAACCGAAAGTCGTCTTACTAGTGCTCCAGTATATAACATTCGTCCTGAGACGAGCTGAGTGTACATGACTGAGAGGGAAGTAGGAAGACTAAGCACGTAAGACAAGCAGAATACGCCCCTATCTTGAGAGAAACTCTGTCACCGACGCGTGAGTGTGATCATGTCACGCGTTCTTCTTAGTCGCCTCACCCGCATGGGCCGTCAGCAAACTCTAGGTTCGTTCTTGATCAGCACGTCTAACATTCGCGCCGACTTCGCACTTAGGAAAATTCTTTGAGATGCCGCCATCGGTCAAACCAGCACCCCCACAGCAGTCGAATTTGAAGGAGCTCTGGGGCAAAAAGAAGACAACGCCAGTCGCGGTCGACGCGTCGACCAAGCAGAGCGACGCCATGGTCGTTGATTCGCGCTCAGAGTCCAAAGGTACACGTCGACACCGCGTTTCTACCTCCCACTCAAGCCTCTCTTTCAGCAGAAAGCTCCAAACGCAAGGAGACAGCTGCACCAACAGGTGAGACCCTCGTCATTTTGTATTTCTGATTTGACACGCATCCTAGCTGAGGCGCGCACTACAAAACGAAGAAGAGTCGTTGACTCTGACGATGAAGCGCCCGACGATCCGTCAAGTGCCAAGTCGGGTACGTCTTTCCATCGTTGGATACGGATAGCGTTTCAATAAAGCAATAGCAACACCCTCTACCCAAACTTCGCCTTCCTCAAAACCGTCTTATAAGAAATCTTCCAAAGCACCGACTACCAAGTCAAAGAAAGACGATCTTCCTGTACAATCTGGTTCGCCTGCTCCTAGCGACGACGAAGGTGAGGATGATGCAGAAGACGTGGACATGGAGGACGATGAAACTAGTATCACAAAGGAGGGAAATGCCGCGTCGAAGAGGTAGGTCTATCGGCAGCACCTCAAGAGTATCTGTTTGACCAGCCTCTAGTGCATTAACTGCCCTTTCCAAGGTTGAGGACGTCGACATCAAGGGGGGTTGGAAGAACGGAGATCCGTGAGTTCTTTGCAGCATGTGCATTGCTCATTTCACTCAGATCTATGTGTTAGCGTTCCGTACGCCGCCTTGAGCAAAGTGTTCTCCATGATCGAAGCAACTACCAAGCGGTTAGAGAAGACTGCCCTGCTCACATCCTTCCTTCTCCTGGTGATTCAACGAAGCAATGGGAATCCCCAATCACTATTACAGGCGATATACCTCTGTATCAATCGGCTAAGCCCTGACTATATAGGCATAGAATTGGGTATAGGTGAAAGTCTGTTGATCAAGGCAATTGGTGAGTCTACAGGACGAAGCCTTGCTACGATCAAGGCCGAGCTGAAGAAAGAGGGCGATTTGGGTCTTGTTGCAATGGCGAGTAGAGGTTCTTGGTCCATTTCTGCCATTCTTATGTCTCTTCAGAACTCCAAAAACCGGCAGAAAACGCTGGCGAAACCAAAGGCACTGACCATCCCATTTGTCTTCTCGAATCTTAAAGAGATTGCTCTGACCGCTGGTAATTCGGTAACGTTATTCTACTCTCAACACAATCAGTGGTGTCTCATGCCTGCCTTTCAGTCACAAAGTAAGAAGGTAGCCATTATCACGAAACTCTTGGCCGCATGTCAAGACTTTGAGGCCAAGTACATTGTTCGCAGCTTGGAGGGCAAACTACGAATCGGTAATGCAGAGCGGTCTGTCCTGGTGTCCCTTGCACACGCAGCCGTGTTAGCAGAGAAAGAGAGGATTGGACAGAAATGGAGCAACGAGAAACTGGCAGCGCGATTGGAGGAAGGTTCCAACGTCATGAAAGGTGTTTATAGGTATACGAGACACCTTTGCCAACACTTCGGGATTGACACATTCTTAGCGAGTTGCCCTCGTATGACCAAGTCATCCCTGCATTATTGGAACACGGTTTGGACGGCCTGCGCGAGCACTGTAAGCTCACACCCGGTGTTCCACTCAAACCTATGCTTGCGAAGCCGACAAAGGCCATTGGTGAAGTGCTTGATCGTTTCGAAAACAAACGGTTTACCTGTGAATATAAATATGACGGCGAACGTGCTCAAGTACGTCCTTTTTTTATATTGAGACCATTGATTCCCAACTACAACTACAGGTGCATAAACTGGCTGATGGCACTGTTGCTGTGTTCAGTCGAAATTCTGAAGATATGAGCAAGAAATACCCTGATCTTGTGGAACAATTGCCTAAGGTTTGTGCGCAGATCGACCGAGCTTGTTACCCATTTCTTATCTGTCCTTTAGTGCATCAAAGACACTACCAAGTCATTTGTGTTGGATACTGAGGCTGTGGCCTTTGATCACACGACTGGTAAAATTATGCCCTTCCAGGAACTCAGTCGACGCAAGCGCAAGGATGTCAAAGTTGAGGATATCACTGTCCGCGTATGCTTGTTTGCGTTTGATCTGCTGTATCTGAACGACGAAGTACGCGTGTTTCTCATTACGCATTAACATGTTCGCTGACTTGTAAAACATAGCCATTACTGCACAAATCTCTGCACGAACGTCGCGCTCTTCTACGAGATCACTTCAGCCCAGTACACGGAGAGTTTGATTTTGCCAAGTCGTCGGATGCCGAATCGACCGACGAGATCCAGGCGTTCCTTGAAGAGAGTGTGAAGGACGGATGTGAAGGGCTCATGGTCAAGATGCTTGAAACTGATGCCAGTTTCTACGAGCCTAGCAGACGTAGTGTGAATTGGTTGAAGGTAGGCCTAGTGTTCCTCAGACTTTCATCATCATCTCGATCTCAACTTTTCTAGCTCAAGAAGGACTACCTGGCAGGTGTCGGCGATTCTCTGGATCTAGTTGTTGTTGGAGGTTATTACGGCAAAGGAAAGCGGACGAACGTGTACGGGGCGTTCTTACTCGCTTGCTATGACGCCGACTCTGAGGAGTATCAAACGATCTGCAAGATCGGCACAGGCTTCTCCGAAGAGGTTCTACAGAAGTTCTACGATCTTCTGCAGCCTTTGGAGCTCACCAAGGTTCGGGGCGACGTGAAAGTCGGCGGGGCTAAACCCGACATTTGGTTCGAACCAAAAATTGTGTGGGAGGTGCTGACTGCCGACTTGAGTTTGAGCCCCGTGTATACTGCCGCTCATGGACTGGTGCGTTTGTTCCACATTAACGCGTTAACTTGTTTTGAACCTGGATCCGTTTCAAAGGCTGATGAGCGAGGCATTTCCCTGCGTTTCCCCCGGTTTATCCGAATACGAGATGACAAAGATGCCGACGATGCGACAACTTCTGAACAGGTATGTTATCAAGAAGCTCTTCTGGGATAGGCTGACTGATTGGCAGGTTGCCGAGATGTACGAAAAGCAGGCTCTTGCACAGAGCAGTGGTAAGAAGAAGAAGGGTGGAGACGACGATGGGTTCTGGTGATTTATGACTCGGTTATCTGTAGGTGGCTTATAAGATGTTTCTATAAAGAGAAGATACGAGAGCACGGGGGATAAAAAGTTTGTCTAGATTACTTTTTAGCATCCTTGGCTGCCTCAATAGCCTCGGTGACTTGCCCTTCACCTCTGGTGTCAAACCAAGCTTTTTCTCGCGTCCACCATTGTACCAGTAATTTAAGAAGCGCGCGTCCTGTACACCCTGGGCGACGGCGTTGGTAGTGTGACAGGCGAAGAGAAGGTAGTTTCGCGGCTGTACGCGCCATGCTGTCGGTGGAAATGAAATGAGAGCGTCCGTTAGTCTGCGAAGAGCGTACCAAAGCGCATGAAGACCATCCTGGGTACGATGTCAAATGTATTTACAGATAAACATGCCAGCAAACATACGAGTAACACATCAAAGTCGTTGTCATCGAGCCCGAAATGAATTCTTCATCCTTGGCCAAGTCGGAGAGGGCAGCTAGAGGTAGACCCCAGTTGGCGACCTGAAGAGCAGTTGAGCAGAGAGTAACGATAGCGTTGGGGTAAACATACAGGTCCCCAGAAGTGAGTGCCTGGAGCAAAGGTGAGAGGTTGGATGAGCACAGAGCGCGAATACGCACTAAAGAAGTATTCCCGGGCAGCAGGGGACTTGAGCCAAGTGAAAAAGGTCGCCATTGTGCAGGATGGGGGAACGGCAGCTTTGCTTACGTGACGCGATTGGGGATTTTTCGAATTTCCGTACGGCCAGATTAGGCAAGGCCGACGACTCTTCCCAATATGGAGCGCTACCGCCTGTTTTTGCAGCAATTTCGCGCAGCGTAGTGGACAGCTACGTGGATAACACGATGTGCAGCGTTTTTCAGGCTTTGGTCCAAGGAATTTGCATCGATATTCATGTCACCTGCCGTGACTCGGAAATAGACGTTGCCTCATGTCCGTCCCGTATACACCTTGTTCACTGTTGCCATCTTGTCGCCGCCAGAACCGGCTACGATAGCTATGGCGTTCCCAGGATATGCTCCATTTACCTACGGACAGTCTTCTCATCAACCTAGCCCATACTTCAGCTACTCAAACAGTAACTACAATCCATATCCCTACACCTCGACCGCGACGACCCCCCGATATGCCAACAACGGCGGCTATCTGCCACAGGGCACGCCCTACACGAACCAAGTGCCCTTCCCCGGAAATCCATACGGGAACAGTGGGACGCCGTATCCTGCGCCGACTGCGAACCTGCCAAATCCGAGCCCGCCGCACCTTTCAGTGGACCCGTTCATCCCGCCGATGCCGGAGGACTATGCCTCGAAAAAAGCGCACCACAGAGCGGCGTCGAACCCGGCGGGCAACGGCACCCCGATCAAGAGTGCGATGAAGCGATCAGCCACCATGAACCCCCACCCGGCGCAACCGCAGGTCCGCAACTCTTCAGAACGGAAGCGAACGCCAAGTTCTGGCACCAAGCAGCCGCTTACGCGGACGCGAACAAAGTCCGATGTCAAGCCCTCGCTTTTCGACTTGACGGCTGACATGGAGAGCTTCGAGTCGAGTGAGTGGGATTTTACTCAGTGTTGTAAGGTTGTTCATTTATTGGCGCAGATTTCATGTTCGTGTATTTTCAGGGAAACAGCGAGTTTGTCGTGGAATATGCTACTGCCCACGCTCAGAAAGAGATACGCGCTCATTTGCTGGGTATATGGACAGACGGCATTGAAGATGAGGTCAAGAAGGACCCGCTACACCTGCACCTCAAGTTTCACGGCGCGCCATGGAATATGACGGGCCCAAATAAAGAACTGTAAATACACTGTCTGGTCCATCTGGGGTGAACATTAATGGTTTTTCTGAATGCAGAGCTGGAATATGATCATCACTCTCTTCCGGATATTTGCTTTACGAGTGCGTCTTTTTCCCCGCAATTGATCTCTTCTCATTCTCCTTAGGGCTACGGTCTTTCCTCTGTTATAAATCTAGGCTTCCCGCCGCCGAGGCTCGTGTTCTGCAAACAACCGCGCGACAACAGCACGGGCTTCTTCCTCGCGTTCTTCTCCAAGAACGGATACCGTGTTAGCCTCGTCCACCCTCCCAAACTCGTGGACCAGAGCGTCGTTACGTCCCTCCACCGCGCTTTCCCCGGCTTTATCGATCGCAACGAGATGACCTCCAGTGGTGTCCGCATCCTGGAGCTGTCCAAGGAAGCACAAAAAAGTGAGTATACGTCCTTCCGGCATCATCTCAACGATACGATACTAAATCTCTGACTAGAACCACGCAAGTTACTCGAAGGGCCGTCTCGAGGTGTGTTACGTTCTTCCTTCCTCACCGCGACAAAATCCTGATGCTTGTATACAGAAAACACGGTTGAACCCAGTTACTTCCTCTTGCGCGTCCTGCACGCGATAAGTGAAGTAAAAACCTTTCGACTGGAATGCACTCTTCCACTCGGCGCGTCATCCAACTGGACGAGCTCTTTTTCTCGCGGCCCATCCGACATTGGGTCGCAAAAAGAGATATATGTTTTCGGCGGAATGAATCCCGCAACATGACCACGGCCTCACGATCCCATCTTTGCTCTCATTGCAATTGCCTGTTTTGTCGTAGTTTTCCCCTGTACTCAGTCGCGTCTTCAGGTATTCCGGGTTATTCTCTGTATTATGTATACGCTATATATGGCTGTGATATCTAGATTCGCCACACACAAGTCAGATACATTCCGTTCTTATCGCTTTACATCTTGACAACTCTGTCGTCGACCAGCGGCAGGAGGCTTTTGGCGAAGATTTTGCCGTCAGCGGCTTTTCGCTTGAAGAGCTCATCCCACCAGCCAAAGAGGAAGTCGCGGGCAATGAGCTTGAACCATGGCGTGAACGAGTTTGCTGAGGAACGGTTATTGTTAAGTGCGCGCGGAGATAAGAAAAGCATACCAGGATCGTTGAACATGGCTTGCAGTTCCTCCTTGCTCACGTATTTATGGTCCCGGATTTCATTGACATTAGGATTGACAGTAACGTCCCCAGTGAAGAAGAGGATATAATCCACTGCACGACTATATCAGCCTTGTACATTCAGACACAACAAACCCAATCATACCTTCATGTTCGCCCCATACACCATTCGAAGGAGCGAGATAATGTATGCGTGTGAGATACTGGAACTGGTCGACAGGCGTCTGGCTCTGCGGGATGCCCAGCTCGTGCTCGAGCTTGCGCGACGCAGCGACGCGCACGCCGAGGTGCTCCTTCTCCACCCTTTCCTCCTCAAAGTCGTCCAGCGGGTGCGAGCAGCAGGTGTTGGTCCACATATCCGGGAACGTGATCTTCTCTGTGGCGCGCTGCTGGAGAAGGAGCTTGCCGTCGGACGGGCGGAACACAAAGGCGGAGAACGCCCGGTGCAGGAGGCCCTTGTTGATGTTCTCCATGAGATGGCCTATCGCGATGATGTGTATGTCACTCAGATTTCCGTCTTGGTCGTACTACGCACAGGTCTTCTTGTCCATGGCTCCGATAGCGTTGTCCTGCTCGTCTACAAGGATGCACCGTTCGTCCATGAGTCTCGACTGCTCGGCATCGTAGCTGGAGAGGTCAATGCTCGCCAACGCCTCACGAGCGGCGAGAACGGCGCGGGACGTGGTCATGGTTGAATGGGTGGTGGAGAACGGGCGAGAGACGGGTGGTATCAGGCAGCTGACGCGAGCCGAGCGTTTAAATGCAGTCAGAAAAAGAGAAAACAGCGTGAATCAACGTCGTTGGCGCAACAAATGTAATCACAAATGGTGGTACGATCGCACTCGGATCATTGTGTACGGAGTTCAAGAAGGGGGTTGCACTCTGTCTCACTTTCCCCATCCCGAATCACACCGAGTATATTTCTATTCGGTACAGCATTGTATTCATTGCAAAACATTGAAAGCTAGCGTAAAACAGAGCGATGATAGCGTAGACAGCAGGATTAGCGAAATTATAAGGATCAGGTAGGCATATCAGCAAAGCATCACAGTCAAATCATGCAGCGAGGACAAGAGTAATTGGTCCGTATGGTTCAGGTTGTTTCAATCGGAGAAGATCCTTTGTTGCGAGAACTAGACCGATAACAAATCAATAGGCCATTCTGAAGAAAGAGCGTACCTAGACAGTGATAGAAAGCTGCCGACGCCACATGCCGTGTACTGGTCAGCTTGGGTACAATAGTATCAAAAGAGAGTCCTTCGGATACGTCCGACAGACTTTGCATTTGCATCTTAGCATATCTGTAACGGTGTATCAGTACTGTGAGCGCGCCAAGTTGAAGGAGACGAACTCGAGGAAGTTGAACGAATTACGCTCCAGCGTAATAAGATTCAGGTCTGATTTTTGAGATTCATTCTGAGAGCGGTCTTCGCCTGCGTCAACTAAAAGTGCCAGGTCAAATTTACGTGTTGACGCCAACCCTAGAAAAACTCGCACCTTGAAATCGATAGTCCTCTTCCATCTGTAGGCCTTTGTCAAAACCAGGGGACATCGCTACACTTCCCGCTTGGCTGGGTACTAATGAGTCCTCTCTCGTGCGACTGACAGAACTTCCTCGTATGCGGACATCTGCACGCTCGACGCTCACTCGGTCGGTGCCACCATCCGGCAATCCGGCGCCACTCGAAGAACTGAGGAATCCCGCGTTGTCCCAAGGAAATAACGAGCTTTTCTGCGACTGCGACTGCGATCCAGGCTCCTCTACATCCAATCCAAACTGGGCCCTCGTTATCGATGACTGTCTCGAGAATTGTCGCCCTTGACCAGGTTCTTCTGACGAACGCTGCCGACCCGCGTCATAGTCCACCGGGGCATCCATAAATGGATCATCTTGCATACCCATACCCATATCCATCCCAGCCTCCATGTTGTAATCTCCGCCATGATCAATGAACGGATCCGCATTCATTTCTACGTTTTCCTGGACCTCCTTCTCATCTCGAACCTTACGTTTCTTGACAGGACGCTGATTGTCTGGAAAATTCACTGAGTGATACCGACATTTACACGGAAGTGCGCTTGCCTGCGAGGTGAATATGGACCGCTCCCGTTCTGGCCTCAACTTGAACCTTGAAATTCTCTTGCCAGAAGTCGACCAGTATCGGGGCTTGAACTGAGAGTTTGTCAATCTCAGTAAACGAAGCGGGGCTATCAGCATACTGCACGATGGTACACCCCAGATGATCTCTTCAATGAAGCGACCGTTGTCCTTTTCACTGCGTTTCATTTCAGTCTCTTCTTTGAGGAGTCTCTGTCCCTGAAGGTACTGGACTCGAGCGGCCTATAACATCGTGAGTAGTTATCCGAAGGAAAGAGACCAAGCATCACTTTGAGCTCTTCGTCGGTCAACTCTGTCCTGGCATCGAGAAGAAGGCGCGTTTTCTTAGCAGGTCGCTTGGTGCGGATGGTCTTGGGAACATTCTGCGCCATCGTGAGATCTGATAGCGGCCCCGGTTGATCTGGTTCCATGTTGTCTTGAGAGAGCAGTTCCTGAGTAAAGGTCGGTTGCATTGGCGTCGCTACTCGCGAGACAATGTGCATTGGAGAAAACAGGACATCGTTCTCTTTATCAAGGTCAGGCGACTAAACGTAAGATTCAACAAAACAGCGTGAGGACTGTCAAGCGAACTCACCTTTCTCTTACGCGGTGTGTGGGGGACGCTATCGGAGGGTGCGGGAGGCTGCAAGTCTCCAAGATTGAAATCGACATCCATGTTCATCGGCTCATCGTTAAATGCCATGACTTCAGCCTGAGGAGGGTCACTGACAAAGGTTCAATTTGGTCGAAAAAGAATGCGCGATGGGAGTAATCACTTCGGAACTCCCCAGCCTTCTCCAAGTTCTCTAGCTAGTTCATCGCCGAGCTCACCGCCCAAATCCATACCATCGGAGAAGAATGGGTCTTCCTGAAATCCTTCGGCCTGTGAAGATGACGGGTCCTGAGGGCCAAAAAGGACAGCTCCAGTGAAGGATAGGTCGAAGGAATTCGAAAGCAAGTGCTCGTAGTTCTCCTTCAGTGTACACGACTCCGCAGCGCGCACATTCTCAACAACAACGTTGGGTTCTTTCGCCTTGTCGGGTCGGGTTTCTTTGAACCATCCACATCATCGGGATCGTATACTTCACTGTTCTCCTCAGGTCTTGCCCTGTCTTTATAGTGAAGCAAAGTTATAGGTGTACAATGTAGTTCATGCATAACGAAGGTTACTTACCATTGATGTTGAGAAACGCGTCCCAATCAGCAACGAACGCGTCAAAGTCGTAAGCAGTTGGGTCGACATTTAAGGTCACTGCCGAAGCTCTGTTCACGTCTACAGTCAGAAGTGGGCTTCAGCAGCTTCTATCGTGTACCTGATGGTGGGCTGGGGCATTTGAAGGTCTCCGCCGCCTTTAGCCGCCGATTGCAGTTCGAGGACGACTTTTTTGAGCGAGGCGACGCAATTGGTGACATCCGTAAAGAGTATCTCTTGCTTGACTAGTGAATTTCAATTCCGCACTCTCTGGTATCGTGCCGAGGATTTCAAACCTTTGTAGACCCTCAAAACGGTACACAATGAGCTTCGTGTGCCAAGGCCGTGCTGAAGAATGGCCTACCGCGCTACTCCGACCATAAGATTGCTCGATAACCTGAGCGCCAGAGGCTCTGCCGGCTCCGCGATGAGGTCGCAGAGTTGCGCGATATCCGCTGTCATCACAGATCTTCTGGGCAGTTTCTTGAAGGCAGACTTGGATCCCAAGGTAGCCGCCAGCCTGGGCCGAATCAGATATGTTCGCAGCGCGGTCGTGATGTGATACCATAGCAGCCCAAAGCCATTGTCTCGTTTGGCGAGTAACTCCGGAGAAAAAAACATTATGCACAACGCTAGAACCATGTCAGTTGGGTTTTCCAGCATAATAGAAGGACGCACTAACAACGGAATGGAAAATATACAGCAAAGCGAAACGGAGGTATGAAATAAAAGGCTGTAGAGAAAAGTGGCGAAGATGGCGGTGTTGCACCAACAAAAGCAGCTCGACTCACACATACAAACAGTGCGCCACGGTGACCCGAAGAAGCGAACTACTAACGATCGCGCCGAGGTTACATTGTGGTTGAATCCATTATGCTACATAGAGATTTATCGTAATAGTGCATAGAAGTGTGATATTATAGGTAAAATGATGTCTAGAAAATAATGACGAAGTCCAGAATTGTAGCACGAAGTTGTATTGGTCTAAACTCTTCCTTTCCCGCGAATGATGTCTAATACGCTGCGAGAGCGTATCCGGAAGAACCAAGTAAAGGCAAATATAGAGGCAATCTGAAAAGTTATAAGCTTTCACACGTATCTGATAGTGAGAAAGACCTTACATTGAATACGACAAAAGCAGCCACAATGCCGAGATTACGCCAATGGTGTGAGTAGAAGATACTGAACTGCGCCCCCAAAAATTCATCTGTGGTGCGCGTGGAACAAAAGCCGCAGTCGGAAGAAGCGTCCGGGTTGGTCAAGTAGCCACCTGCCATCGAGATATAGCTCGACATGAATTCCCCGCAAGTCTGCCCCGAAGGAGGGTTGAGAGTCACCAGCTCAACGTCCGAGCAGTTGATCTGATACTTCCCAACAGCTGGATAGAATCTCAGTGTTCATTCTTTTTGTGGGGCGAGATAGACGAACCTTGACCAAGAACACCCTCGATGAGATATGTATACGGTGACAAGCGATACATCCATTGCCACCAACCGAGTTCTCGGTAAGGCTGGACGACACCATTGCTGTATATCTAATTAGTAGGAGAAGACGAACCAACAATAAGACTCACAATGTCAAAACGAAAGAGAACAGGAAACTGAAGAGAATAGCTGCAATCTCCACATTAGGCGACATGGCAGCGACGCTCTGACTGATCGTCGTGTAGTACATCGGAAAGAGGACACCAATCATCAAATAGCTGTATCCCGCGCGATCACTGGTGAATCCAGAGGTCCAATACCAGCAGAAAAAGAACAGGCTCGATCCGACCATGTTCCACGGAATCTCGACCACTATTTGCGAGGTAACAAGAGCGGTCCAATTGTACATCCTACTGGGTCGTTCACGGATCTCGTAGATGGAGCGCATTTTGAGGAAAGGGAGCTGCAGCTGGTTGGCAAGTGGGACTGAGATGATAGTGGCCATAAATATGGACTGAGGGGAAGGGTAAATAACGTGTACGACATAAAAGTCTGAGATAACTTACGAATAGTTTGTTTTGTGTACCCTGTTGCGTGTCGTCCGATAGGAAAAAAGAGAAGCCTAAAAAGAGACCAGCGACGATATTCAGCATGATTTTGGCCATCATGTAGCTGGGATCCCTGTTGTGGACGCTCGCATCTCGTTTGATGAGTTGTGCTAACTGGTTGAACCAATTAGTTGCATACTCCGTGGCGATTTCGGTTTCAACGGGAGGGCGAGCACGTCCTTTCGTGTGAATCTCCTCGATTTGAACTTGAACCTTTCCATATTCTTCTGATCGCGTCCAGATCTCGTGCCAATCTTCCTTCACGGAAGCAGTCGCACCAGCACCAATGACGTCAAGCATGTACTCAGCCCTACATTCGTGTTAGCTAATTGTGCAAGTCGGAGGTAATAACATACGGATTTTCTTCAGGATCACAAGCACGCGCCCCATTGTGACGGAAATAGTCTAGCAGAGTTGTTGCGTTATGACCAAGATCTCCGAAGTACACCGTTTCACCACCCTTACGGAGGAGTAAGAGGCGGTCGAACATCTGGAACAGCTCCGCAGACGGTTGATGGATCCTGAAAACGGGGATGAGCTCAGAAGCGCGGTCGTACGGCGAGCGACTTACGTGCACAGAATAGCTTGACCATTATCAGCGAGGTCACGCAGGAAAAGCATGATAGCCCAAGCGCTTTGTGAATCCAGACCAGAGGTAGGCTCGTCAAGGAAAAGAAGGAGTTTCGGCTTGGCCGCAAGTTCGACGCCGATGGTGGTTCTCTTCCGGTTTTCGATGCTCAGAGAACCTACGGTCGCATTTCTGTAAGCTCCAAACCACAAAGTTGAATGCATTTATCGACGCTGAATGAGAGTCAGTTACGGAACGGATGACATACGTTGACGACCTACTAAGCAGCTTTTTCCGCAAATGGCACGGAGGTGGGTTGGCGTAATTGAGCTGAGAACATAAGAGCTTCGTGTACGGTAGACTCTCCGACATGCGTATCTTGTTGTTGGCAATACGCGCTGTACAACACCATGAGGGCTGTCCCAAAAACCTGGAACTCAATGACTTACGTCTGAGATTGGAAGTCTTTGGGAAGATGTTGACCATTTACAAAGCGATCTCCGGTGATGATACCAGTATCAACGCGTTGAGCCAAAACATTTAAAAGAGTCGTCTGCAAGTCATACTAGTGAGTGGGATGGTCCAAAAAATTGCATAGCCAAAGTACCTTTCCAGCCCCAGATTCACCCATCAAAGCCGTGAGTTTGCCGGGCACAACGAAGCCAGAAACCTCGTTCAACAAACGTCGTTTCCCGTCAGCGACAGTAACAGTGTAAGACAGACGCTGCCAGGAGAACACATCCGTCGTCGTTGACGTTTCCTTCAGCGCCTTTTCGTAATCTCCATTCTTTTCTTCCTGTGCGGTCTTTTGAGATGCGCGTTCGATATCGTCAGACTGCGTAGCTTCTACGAGATCAGCCCTAGAGCCCTGCTTATAAAGGACGACAGAGTTCGACGCAGAAAGGCGGGTGTTGAGTTCGGTGAAAACCAGGAGCGCGATCGTGTACCCGATGCCATATGCTAAAATGATACCAAAATTCTGAAGAAAGAAGTATCAACTTAGCAACAAACAAAATGCCAAGCCACGCACCCTCCATGTGTGGCTGTAGAGATAGTCGAAGGAGAGATTCGCAAACCGACTTCCGTCAACAAAAGATTGACCTGCGACAGCGCCAACTGTGGGGCACACTTGGTTATCGATGGAGATATTTTCATAGCCAGGACCGCGGGGCACAAGAGAGCCACACGTGCCACTTATAGTCCTGAACTCGTTGGTCATGACGGCTTCGAACCCCCAGCGAAGAGGCTATCGGAGCACTTAGTGATTAGGTCGCGGCAATGAAACCAGACGCACGTTTAGATACGAGATCCATTTAAGAGCACCAATCATTGACGGAAGTGGCAACGAATAGCCGGTGTACACAGCATAAGCCAAAATCGAAATGCCTGCAAACGTCTGCGCAAGAGCTGACAGAATATAAGCATCTCGGAAGACATCGTCTGAAAACGCGGACTAACCCTCATCGGGGAAAGCTGCGGCGACCGCACGGAACCAACTCTTCATGGCAATGGAGACCGTGAACATGAACAGGAAGAATATGCTAATGAACCCTCAAGACATATTTCTCTAGTGTAGAGAGACTTGACTCACAAAAATTGACCTGCGGATTGTTGTAATTGGGCCATGAAGTAGATCAAAATGGAGAAGATGACAGTCGTTGCAAACGCGATCGGAATGTCCACCAAAGTCAATGCGACTTGATCAATGAAAGGCCGGTATAGTGCCCACGAGGACTGGCGCACAATGATGGGTCGTTGCGCATAAAGTGAGGGAATTTCCGCCATTGAGATTAAAGCTGAAAAGAACAACGAGCTGCAGAATGTAAATATATGGACAACAAGAAGAAAGGGAAAACATACAAAAACAGAACACCACCTCGCGAGAAGTAGGTATCCGTAGACGTTGAGAGCTTGAGATAAACAGAACCGATGATGACACCTTGGAAGGCGAAAGAGCTGTACATACGCATGAAAATTCAGAAATGCCAAGGGAGAGCATCAAACTTACAAGAGGTTAAGAAGCGTCGCCAACATATTACCTCTCAACATCTGCAAGCGCCTCGTCATGACTGCGCGAGCTTGCATAGGCAGAGAGACAATTTGAGGAGCACTCTTCGATGTGTGCTTCGCATACTCTGCCTTCGCACTGTCCTTGTAAGACTGCACTTTCTCAGACTTCCCAACGCGTTCTGCCTTGAAAGCTTGAATATCCCGCTTGTTCGCGGCGCTGATTTCCGACTTCTGGAAATAAGCAGCGAACTCGTCGGCAGTACGAGGGAGGTTTAACGCGTCTGAACGAGGTATCCGACCGTTAGGATCTGTTACAGCAACAAGGAAATCTGCAGTGGTTTGGCGGTGCGCGGGTTGGTAACCCATATCGATGAAGTATTTTTTTGCGCCACTAGCAGGGCCGTAGTAGGCCATTTTACCGCCATATATGACACAAACCTTGGTCACTTAGTAAACCTCCAAATCCACGCGTCATAGACATACCTTATCGAAGACTTTGTAGAGGGACTCTCCGGCTTGATAAAGAGAGACAATTGTCGTCATCCTGGCAATATCGGTCGCGATGCGAAGGGCGCGAACAAACTCCAGCGCCGTTGAGGCATCTAATCCCCGTGTCGAACTACATTAAGAGATTAGATGCGATACACAATTGAAATGATTCCGGATCAGACGTACTTGTCCCAGGACGCAAGGCAAGCACGAGTAGCCAACACTTCCGCAATAGAGACCCGTTTCTTCTCTCCACCGGAGACTCCACGAATCGCAGCATCACCGACGAGGGTCTTACGCGATCGTTTGAGACCAAAGATCGTAGTCAGAATGTCCGTAACGGATTCGACGTACTCGTCCCTAGAGTAGCCTAGCCGAAGATGAGGCGCCCGTAGCTTGGCCGCAAAGCTTATGGTTTGTTCCACGGTCAATGTGGGAAAGTGAACATCGTCCTCCGGGCAGTAAATCACGTCACCACGGTGGTGTTTATAGACATCGGTGTGGCTGAGGGAATCAAAATGAACATCGCCGTGAAAGGCGTGATATTCTCCTCGCTGGTTGGCCAACGCTTTCAATAGAGTTGTGCAGCCCGAACCCGGACGTCCTAGGACCACTGAGAAGGACGTATTAACGATGCAATGTAAAAGAAGGTAAGGAAGGACTCGCGTAGCATTTCTCCAGGATTGACCGTGCCCTCAAACCCGGAGAGGATGTCCTTGGTGTGAGAGTGCCGTGCGTCTTGAATGCCTTTGGCGATGGCAAAAGGGTTGAAGGTGGCGGCGAGGGTAGGCTGATAGGAGGCAGACGCGCCTATGCCGACTACGCGCAGGTTTTCAAACATAACACCGAGCTCTCTGGACTTGATATCCGCATCGTCGCGTCTGAACACGATGAGACGGGAAAACGCGATATATAAGAAAAAACGCACTGTTGAGAAACACGCTCCAACGCCTTGCGGAAATCGAATGAGTTATCCAAGGTCGCCGCGCTGTCTATTGAGCCCGCCTCGATGTCCTGTGTGCGCGTGGAAAGGCGACTAACGGTCTTGCGAAGTTCAGTGGCGCCATCTGGGTTGAAGTAGTTGACATCAACGTGTTGCGCAGAAGTCGAAGGGACCTCTGGCTTGACTTGTTCCATGGCGATGGAGGGACGGTGAAGAAAAGCTTCGCATCGGCAGACTCTATATAATGAACCAAATTGAGTTATCAATCGACCACTAAGATCGAGAAATGCTTACGTAACAAAAAGTTACCGTGTCTTCCGTTTCTTTAACCGCGGCAGATGAATGTCGTGAAACCCATTACTTGCGACGTTTGCGACGTCATCCGAGCCTTCGATTTTCTGATGATGACCTTTGATGTCGATTGCGTGTCCTTGTCTGTTGATTCGGCATCAGCGCGAGAAACATCATCGTTTAATACAGCCTCCTCTATAACATCGGTCAGCATGTTGCACAGAACACCTATATGCATCCGGTTTACCAAACTGTATTCATAATCAGAAATCTTCCGGATGCGCAGTCTCGTATATTGGCAGCGTAAGAGTGAGACGCAGAGAGCCTAATTGATCACGCCTTCAGCCACCGTTTGCCTTCCAAGCCAATCAATCTTGCAAAGAGCTCGTCCCTATTACCCACCCAATGGAAAATCTCCTCATTCTGCTTGCCACTCTCTTCTGCCGCCCATCTGAGTGTCAGCCCTTTCATCAATCCCGTCTTCTTCGCACCCTGAAGGCGGTTCAGAAGTAACGTGAATGTCGGGTTGTTACTCATAAACGAGGTAAAGTAAAACATGGTTGGTGTTAAGGTGATCAAACCAGGAGTGGATCCATGCTGGCACGGATACGCTGATGTATATCTAAGTACTTGGCTGCCGGTATGATGAAGGGAACGCGCACTGTACACAGATCCCGGCTTCGGAGACTGCCCAATAGCTATCGCTGGTAACGGAATTATAGGACTGGCACTGGATGATTTGCCCTGAAAGATAGGTGAGCCGAGGGTATCGATTAAGCAAGTACGGCGACATACGCCCCCCTTTTTGATTAATCGCTTTCCTTCTCCAGCCCAAGCTTTGCCGATCGCTGCTCGGTCATTCCACTTTTGCCAATCGATGCTCTTTTTTTGTTCATCCTTTGATTCAGTGGAAAGGTTGTCGGGCTGCGAGCGGTCGACCGAGTCGGCAGATTTCCGCCCTCGAGTTTTCTTGCTAGATGTGATGTCGAGACCAGACGCCACCCTCATCGAAATAACCTCCATCGCATATTCGGCGTCCGTTGGTACTCCAACCAGTGGGGGAGGGAGGCTGTTATCGCGATAAGTCTTGCTGGGCTGATCAACGTAGAAAATGACATACCGAGCGCGTTCCTCTGCATTCATAGATGCTACCACTGGAACAACGTGCCAAAAAATAAATCCAGGCACGAAGTAAATGGCCTTCATGACAAGCCTAGTCGGCAGTAGTAATGTCGTGAAAAAAGACATAAGAATTAACTACACCAGAGGATTAGTTTTCACAAGGGCGAGTAACATTGCAACGTACCGCCGCAAAAACCCTAGAGGCTTGGGGTCTGCGCCAAATAAAGAGGCTACGAGTAACGATGAGCGCATTGAATGGCGAGAGCACGAAAGGGCGTGCAACTTTTTGATGCGCTCGTGGAGGTCTACAAGACCTGTCAAGAGCTGTAGTCCAAGACGCTTAAGATCTCTTTCTTCCTTGGTCTCAACATCATCATCAAGACAAGTGGTATCATCATCTCGGTCGACAAGACCGGACTGAGGTTGACTGAACACCTTCTTTATCTTCGTTCTCTTGCCTTTGTTGACAACTTTGAACAAGCGCCACATTTCCTTTATGCCCAGAGACGATGAGGCTGTCAGCCGAGAAGAAACAAGGTTCCCAAAATCATCAGCACGTTGCATATCCTGACGTCTACCGCGAAGCTCTTCCAAAGTCGGATAAGGAAATATCCTCCGTCGCACCAAGGAATAGAAGAGTTGAAGCAAGAGGGCGGGGATCAAGGAATCGTAGTACCAAACGATCCAGAAGGCCTTGAAAACAATCGATTCTTGTGACACATATGAAAATGGACACCACTTACGAGGCAATACAGGCCACTTGCGTACTTGTCCTTCCACGTCGCCAAATGAGAAAGACGGACTAGAAAAGGTATATAGATGGACACAAGAGATAAATATAATCGTTCTACAGCCACTCTGAGCCGGCCAAAGGTGAAAACTGGTGGTGGGGGAGCAGGGGGCGGAAGATAGGGTAGAACATATTTCTGAAAACCGCTGTTAGCTAAGCCAGTAGAACATCAATTAGTTCAATGAACATACGTGCGCTACTTCTGAAGACAATGAATGTCCCTCGTGCGCGTCATACAGGGTAATCCAAGAATCTCCATCTTGCGCATCCTCAAGCACCGTTTGTTGTAGGTTGTGGGTGCTTCCGGTGTCCAAATTGTACGGTGCTGCCTGAGGTATACGGACTTCGGTAACATGCTGAGGCCCTCAAGAGCTCAGAGCTGAAAAGTGGAATAGACACGTAACAACACACCGCAGAGAAAATGTCAATGAATCTATCGATTTCCTCGTTGTCGTAGGCCTCGCGTAGCTGCTCATATGTCATGTCGACATCTTCCACCAGCGGCGAGTCGTCGTGATATTCAAAGTCACCAGGCAGGAAAGTTGTCGATTCTTGGGCGGGAGTAGGCATTCTCTAACGAAAAGTCGTGTGGGATGACGGCTAGGGAGACACGGGGAGGTGGACAGCTTCCACACGTCATACTCGCCCATATTTGAACATGGACGCCGGCGTTTCCGCGACGAGCTCAAGCTATATCGCCATGAAAGTCGAGACATAGAAGAAGTAGATTGACACGATGGCTGAATTACACAACTTCTCCGATGGATTCAGACGTATATTTGATTTTTTCGCGCTGGTTTTGTATGAATATCTTGCAGAGGTTCCGGAAATTCTTGTCCGCGCAGCCAAACACGCCAAACAAATCGAACAATTCGGAAAAGTCAGTAAAATGGAATAAATTCCTTCTACATCTCGAATCGGCTTCAGACGCGTTGCTACATGCGCTATAGGACCTCGGCGTCGAGCATGATTGTATCTCTCGCTCAAATTTCACTGCTAGCATCCGATTCGACCTTTTTCGTCTGGACTCGCTCTTTGGCATCAAGGCCTAATATACTGGTCCCCAACGACAAGTAGGCGGAATTAGATGGACTTGAAGGGTTCATGATATCTCCTGGAGGTCGCTGGATAGGAGAGCACTGGTCTTAGAAGGTTTTAGGTGCGTAGCTAGTGCGCCATACTGCCCCGTTTAATCATGATCTTCCAGGCAGTGGGACAACCTCCTCAAGATTTCATGTATCATTAGCCACCTCGTGTCGACTGCCTTCCCCCGTCCCTCTGCAAGGATCCTTGACCAGGAACATCGCTACAGTCCAACTCAAACCCCACCTCCCCAGCAACTTTCCCATCATCCACGCTATATCGCCATCGATCTAACAATTCCCCCGTGTACAAATTGAATGGATACGGTGTCCGGGGCCCCGCCAATGTGTGCCCTTGGCCGCTGATGCCTGCCCGTGCGCGACGATTTACCACGAGGGCCAT